>OX419601.1:3456470-3696969 GCA_948473455.1 Teleiodes luculella
AAGCAATAGGGTTTCATGTTGAACACAATCAAATGCTTTTGAAAGGTCACAGAAGACACCTATGCAATCGCAAGAATCCTCCCATGCGTCAAAGATATGCTTTATGAGCGCAACACCTGCGTCGGTGGTGGTGGTGGTCGGTGGTGGTGGTGGTGGTCCTTTTGTAAATCCAAATTGCTGTTTATGAAGTAGGCAATGTTTATTAAAATGAGACAGCAATTGGTTGAGTATAATCTTTTCAAAAACTTTACTTAGGACTGGTAAAATAGATACAGGTCTAAAATTACTAGGATCACTTTTATCACCAGCTTTGAACAAGGGTATTACTTTGCTATATTTCATTAAGTCTGGGAAGACCCCTTCATCAACACATGTATTAAAGATGGCGGCAAGATATGGAGCCAGTGTGTCAATTACTTTACTACAAGCCTTAACAGACATTCCCCATACATCTTCTGTTCCTTTTACTTTAATTTCTTTAAAAGCTTTGATAACAGTGTTTACATTGACATGTTTAAATTTAAATTCATCTTTACAAGGCTTTATGTGTTTTTCAAGTATCGAAGCAGAGACAAAAGGTGAAGAATTAAGAAGTTCTGTCGTTTTTATTGGAATATTAGAAAAAAAGTTCTCAAATTCTTGGGCTACTTCTATGTTAGTAGCAACAGGTCCCTTGACTGAATTTAGAACAATATCATTATCGCGTTGTTTCATTTTTCCAGTTTCGTTATTTATAATTTTCCAAACTGCCTTTATTTTATCGTCCGCACTTTTAATCTTATTACTTATATAATTGGATTTAGCGACTAAGCAGACCTTTTTGAAAGTTTTTAAGCGTTAAATAATTTCATTGGGCTAGTATGGAGGTTTGGTGGTACGCCAAGGAGATGCGGGTTCGAGTCTCTGCCAAAGCTCAATGATTTAAAATTTTCTCTTCAATCTATAAATATTATAAATTTTAATATATACGCTAACAGGTATCAGTTAAAAGTATAAAATATTTTGTATTGTCAAGAGAAAATAAATTATTCTTCACAAAGGGAATTAAATACTACATAGTTACTTCAGTGTTTACACGAGGGTAGACCAATTTAATTAAACGAGCCGCAGTTTATCATATTATTGTGTCATGAAATGCTCGGGACAGTTAAAATTTTGTTGTTTGTCCGAGTTGATTGCTGGCCGTGACTTCGTCATAAAACGTGCCCTCAATGATACGAAATACCTATATGTATAACTTTAATTAAAACTTGTTCATTACTGGACTATATGTTTGTAAAACGTTGTATTTAAATGACTTAATAGAGACTTTGAATAATGAATGCGTTCTTTCTAAGCCAAAATAATCTTA
Organism: Teleiodes luculella; assembly: GCA_948473455.1. Taxonomy (NCBI): domain Eukaryota; kingdom Metazoa; phylum Arthropoda; class Insecta; order Lepidoptera; family Gelechiidae; genus Teleiodes; species Teleiodes luculella. Next base: position 3,457,822 of record OX419601.1, read on the forward strand.
AATATTTGCTGATTTTTTAAATCTAAAATCCATTTGCATCTGCCTAGTTTTTTTCATTCACATTTCCTACCTCAGTTCAATTTTGGGACTCCTTAAGTAAAATTTGTGTCTATACCGAAACTTTCCCAGCTCTGATCTATACAATAAAAGGACTTTTATTTTTTATAGGAAAATTTAGAAAATTCCGAGAAAATTTTAACAGGAGAAATGTTTTTTGCGACTTAGAGGAATGAATTTTCTGGACCTTATGAAACGAAAAAATAAACTATCGGGACCAGCGTTTTGATTTCATTTAATTTAAACAAATGAGTGGTAGAAATAATAGATTATTTAGTAGCAACACTGATTTTTTTTAAATGTGTTTTAAACTTAAGGTACAGTTACACATGCTCATTAGTAGCACGAAAGCATGCCACTATTGAGCAGTTGCTACCTAGTAGCATGTGTATCGAAGCATTGCTAATTATAAGCATGCTAATTTCGAGTTTGCTCAAAAATCGACAGTCGTGCGATTTTTGGGCATGCTACCTGCAGCGCGGGTAGAAGGGGGGGTGCTTTTAGCACGTGTGAACAGGTTTGCTTATTGAGCATGCTAGTATCGATCAATCGTTTGCATCAAGTTTTTGAACACACTGTATTGCAATCAAAATGGTTATTCTATTAAATTTTCTGGAGAGGGCCACTTAGATTTCCATTTTTCACGCACTGACACGGACAGAGAACTTGCTACTATGTCGATACCGAAGCCTAGCCTGTGCTCAATTAGCATGTGTGTTTAATCATTTGCTTTAAGCATGCTTATTTAAAAGTTTGCTTAAAAGAAGCATGCTAAACATAAGCAAATGTGTCAGTTCAAAGAGCATGCTCGCTTTAAGCATGCTAATAAGCATGACGTTTTATTAGCATGTGTAACTGTACCTTTAGAGTATAAATAGAAAAATATCACATATTATTGTATCTTAGCCTAAAAAATGACTAATGAATGGCTTCTTTGCTGATATTTTTTTTACTAAGAACGATTCATTTGCTAGATACCTATACTTAGCTCTGAAATACAATTCCTTTATGAAAGTAATTATTATCCTAATAACATAGCTCATAATATCGAATAGCCTCTCTACTTCACTCTAATTCTTCTCAATTGGTAAAATCCTTATAGGTAGATGCTTTAAAGTACATACCAGACTGGCCCAACAACAACGTTAAACAAACGTTTATAAAATTCCTCAAAGATAATTTTCATAATAATTTAAACTGAAAATCTTTCAATGCTGGGCAAAGGCCTCCAAGCATCTCTAAAACCACTGGTTTTACTAAAATACAATACCATAATATAATCATCCATTCCAAGTATCTCCAAAATTACCGATTTTGCTGCCCATCCAGAGGCGATATGACTCAGATATTTTAAATTAGGTGCCAAATATAGACATTAGACATGTCACAGCCGAACATTGGTTATATGATCGGTTCACTCAACTTAAGAGCATATTTTACGTAAGTGCTTTATCTGAATCAAGTTTTGTCTACGTACAGTAAGCAGCACCTGCGGAATACGAAACTCGCTACGATAATAACGGCGCTCTGAAGGTCACCATGTCCAGCCCCATGTGCTGTCTACTGTACTTATCTTTATTATTAAGAGTTTTAGAATGGAATAGAAGTGTGTTCTTTATTAAATATACACAGTAAAATTTAACTGGTTGTACCTACTCATGAAACTGAACAGCTTTCCAACAATCTCAAAAATAAAATTAAACTTGTCACACGAAGTGGCCGGTCGCGTGACTGAAGTTTATATAAAAAGTTGAATATTATTTTTGAGATTTCAACTATGTTCCTTGGGCACAGTTGTTCAGTTTCATGAGGACTGTCCACTTTGTTGCGGTTAAACAACCAGTAAAATTTCACGGTGTAATAGATATAGAAGAGGTATAAGTAAAATGGCAAAACCCCTAGGGCCCAACGCAACGTAGTAATTTGTAGTAATTTGATTTCCAATAAGCCCTGGGGTTTCGTATATCGCTCAAAATTAAACTTTATTTGCAATAATTGGAGCGTGCGGTTTTGATTGTGGCCAGTTTCAGAGCTCAACGTCGTCACAAACTATTTTGAAGTAACTATGTAGTCAAAGAGTTTAATAATCCTAGACCAAATAAGTTTGTTTGTACGTTGGTAGTGATTATTTATATGAGGTGGACAGACCAGTTCACGAATGCACCCGCAGAGCTAGTCCGCGAGGAGTGGCGCCGTCTCAACAAGATCATCACTCATCGTAATTCAAAATGATGACAACGACCACTCAGAAGAAGAAGAAGTGATTGTGGAGGCAAAGGGAAGATCTTCCTTGGGGCATAGTGGCGAGCCAGGGGAACGCGGTCCAACTGTACTTCGTTGGAACTTGTATTTATTCAATGTCTTGCGAAAACTCTGATAGCGAGTTTCAGGCCTCGGCTTCTAATTGGTCGCTCTTCTAAGGACGTAGTATGTGGCGCGCTGCCACATGATTATTAGATTTTTTTTATTTACTGTAAATATTGTAGGTAAACAAATAGCTAAACCACCTTTACCTTTGAATACCTTTAAATTCAAATAAATCTTTAATACGAAAGTAGGCACAAAGTTCAAAGGCCGAGAGGTGATGAGGTGACTTTACTAAAAAATACGTACCTCTATCAATTTAATTTTAATCTGTTATTTGCGCGGATTCCTTTAATAAATTCTTTTTATCACAGAATCCTAACGATGACACGACGACGACGACACAAATTGCAAGTATTTTCACAAAAAAAAAACATTTTTTGCTTTAGTCACTTTTCATTGTGTCTATTTCGTTTTTCATTTATAAGTAAGTAAGTAAGTAAGTGGGTACGTATTTGATATTTATGTTCAATAATTAATGTTCTAAGTCCGACCGAAATCATATATCGGAAAACAATCAACCGAATGGCTGTATGTCGAACCTGATGTATCTTACACCGAAATTAATTTTTCACCGAATTGACTTCAATTCCAAAGTATGTTCAAGTGTGTAATGTATGTTACTCAGGGTGAATGTAGCTTTCTCTAACTCAGAAACTACTGTGCCGGTTACAAAAATTCTTTCACCATTAGAAAGATTTTTTGTAATCGGCACAGTAGTTCCTGAGTTTATTATTACAAACACACACACACACAAAAATACAAATCTTTCCTCTTTATAATATTAGTATGATTTAGTCGTATTTTGACAATTACCGGTCAATTGCGATGCAGATGAGCACGAAGCTGGACAGGTACAGTCCGAAGGTCCTGGTGAACATCATGATGCGGCACATGAAGTCCCCCGCGAGCCACTGCACCGTGCCGGCCCACGCTATCTCCAGCGGCATCATCAGGAATGTCACCTGGAACAATAGTCAGATCACCATCTTTTCCGTGTGACCACACTAGTAAACGCCGCCGTGAAATTTTACGGGTTGTTCATCCGCAACATAGTTTAATCTTCTTCTATACTATAATAAAACTGAAGAATCGGCGTGTCTGTACGTACAATGATTTGTTTTTAAAAAAACTGATTGTATGTGATAAAGGGAGTTAGCTGAACACAAAAATACAAGTTTTGAAAATATTACGGTCTGTCTGATTTTACACGCTAATCTCTGGAACTACTGGCACGGTCTTGACACGGCACTGGACGGATTTTAGTGAAACTTTACAATAATATAGATTATACATCAGAATAACACAGGCTACTTTTTACCGCAGGAAAATACTTATTTTTCACGGGAAAACCTGTTAATGCGGGCGGAGGATGGAGCGGAATAATATAAGGCTCATCTGCTTTCAATATTGCTGAGTCGATACAAACCATGTATGTTCAAGGTATTTCAACTGTTATCACTTGTAATATTAATAAGTAATTGTGCGTGTAACATACCTATAGTAACGTAATCCAGATGACAGATATTTTGTATCGGCGTATTTGGAAAGATGAGACTCACTAATTTTTGTATTATTTTAGTAACAACCAGTACCTGAATAAGTAGAAAGTATTAAATTTCCTTGATAAAAACGAATATTTAAACGAGTTGTTTGTAAACACGACAAAGCTATTAAATGGAGAAATTACAAAAAAAATAAGAAAAATAAAAAGACGGTATACCATCACCACAAAAGAAAACAATACCATTACTCAAGTCATAATAAAGCTGACATTGAATACACCCTTACTATGAAAATAGCTATCAAATAACCGTACCTATTGTTGCGAAAAATAAAATTTAGTTCGAAAAGCTTGTTTTTATCCCGACTGATTAGGTATACAAATAAAATAAATCACCCGAATAAATAGTGCACAAGAAAACAACAAAAATCATAGAAGAGTCAAAAGGCGGCTTAATTACTAATTGCAGTCTCCACCAGGCAACCGTGCAGGTCAGAAAATAGGGCACTGAAAATTGTACTAAAAGACTACGTCATCATCATCATCATCATCATCATCAAAATCAAATTAAAAAACACATTTTGTAAGTTGCTTTGTTTTACTTATTTATTTATAACATCGTTACTCAGCCACAAAAGTTACCATAATTAAATCTCTACGTGAGACATATTGCGTACACTTTCGAAATACTCTTACAATTTGTTTACTTGAACCCTAAACCACCTAAACTTTAAGTGAGTTTCAAATGCTTAGTTTCTCAGAAACGATACTTGCGAAAGGTGAATGACTTGCAAAGGTGTATTTAGGTTTCCCACTGCGAAAATACGACCATAAAAAAATACAATCTGAAAGTGGCGGTTCAGTAAAAACCATTGACTTTGCCGTCGGTTGACCGGTTTAACTCTCTGTATTACTACATCATATAAAGTCGCTTCCAAAGCCAAAGTATTTATTTTTAACTTTAGGATATTTATGTATGTTTTTGATGCGGTTTTTTTAATAGATAGAGTGATTCAAGAGGAAGGTTTGTTTCTATAATAGGTATATGCATAAAATAGTAGATTTTAAATTTTGAATTTTAATTTTAGAGGTTTCTAATGTGATGTCTTAAATAGACACTTTTATTGCGATTACATTGCAAACGCTAGCTGAACCCTACGAGATAGATCAAAATAATTTAAAGAAGCCAGCACTTGCGGTTGTACATTCGCACTACGAAGTTCAGCCCTACCGCTACGGAATACGAGCGCTCTCAAGGTTAACATCTCCAGCCCAGCCGCATATGCTGGCTACTGTACTTTAGCATTGTACACCTTCAAGAGGACTAAAATAAGTTTGTGATGGGATATGTCTATCTCAATAACCATTTTCCCGTGCGAAGCCGGCCCGGGGCGGGTCGCTAGTATGTAATATTAGTATTTTCTTTTACGTAAACATACTTTGGATAGAGTGGAGTGGTTGTTGGAGTTGGAGTGTAATAATAACCACTATCGGTATGATATCAAATAGACGTTAATTAATTAACTCATTAAGAAGGGATCTCGATTATTTTACTCCCAAAGAATAGAATAAAATAGAAAACGTACAAGACTAATGGTTTCTGCCCCGCGCTAACAGATTTTCCCGTGGGAATGAGGTATTTTCCCGCGGTAAAAAGTACTCTTTGTTACTCTTCATCCTTTCAACTAACGCTATCCCTAAAATCCGTTTATTCCCGTTGTCCCCTGCGCCCTTGTCAATTGGTTGCTTAGTTAGAAAGTGACAGAAGGACAAACAAACAAACACACTTTTGCATTTATAATATTAGTATGGATGGATTAATCGAGCAACTTTCGAGGTTTTGCTACACTGTATTTGAGTTATAAAATATTGGAATTACTACATGTAACATTAAATATTAATTAACAAATTAAATTATTATTATAATTTTATTATTACATTTTTAAATTTGAGAAACGGATTATTTTCGATTTCGATTAAATTCTGGAAACCTCACTGAGCATTTTTTATCGAAACAGGTCTGGTTTTCCCTATAACAAGTACAGATGTTTTTTTTATAACTGAGAGTATAATGGAGTTTCACCAAGCGCCAACAATCGCAAGTATGAAGTAAAAATACCTTATCATAATTGGACGCGAAGGGATTGTACCCATCACACCAATCCGTTAAAGCAAAGCTCCCTTCAAACGATTCATAAATCTCACAGACAAATCCTACTCGATTTAGAGCTTCATAATATATTTAAAAGCACGAGGAAGCTATGGTTTGTAGAATTTTGTTCTGTTTTTTTGTTGTTGTTTCGTAAAATATATATCTGATGATGTTAGAAAACATAAGCTAAAAATTAAATTAAAAGTTATATTATCATCATAATATTATTTAAATTTTGTCTCAGTGGTTATTCACGGAGTGAAAATATTGCATAGTTCACGGGTTTTTCATCTCGAAGGTAATAATTTGTTCTAGTAATAATTTTCTGATAGCAATTAATAGTTCACATTACTGCTGTTCCGAAACATCGGGATGAGAACTACTTTTTATTTTTTTTAAACTCGGGAATTGCGCAAACCCCATGTGCAAGCTCATATCATAATGATATGATAGCAATGAGCAACTTTTCAGATCCGAAAGTAAAACTTTCGCCTTAATTTCGTGTCGTCGTCATTTATAGCCCATAGAGATTCTATATTCCTATCAATTTACAACAGTTTCAGCTAAATGAAAACTTTTGAAATGTTTCAGAAATTGCGCCGTCCAGGGAGATATGACTAAACAGTGTTAGCAGATATTAGGGACTATCTACAATAAGGTATTCTGCACACGACACTACTGCATGGTGTTCAATGTTTAGAGAGTACTAAAGAGTAAGCATGTAAAATAAATTCAATTTAAAATGGCATCTCGCACGACAAAAGACGAGCTCTTTCGACCTCCTTCTTCACTCATTCATTCGCTTGCACGCACGCTACATTCGTCAATATCATAATGCATCGATGATTCAGAGCAATGATTTGACATTTGACCTGTTTTTCTGCCATTTGAGCATAGAACGTTTAAACGTTTCGAACATGACTTTTCAGTGAATTGCTATTTTAATATAATTTTCACTTCTTACATGTTTTCATTCATTTTTTTTCTTGGATATTTTGTATTGGTGATGGTATATTGATATAATGTATTTTTAGTTAAAAAATTACTTCTCAATTATATAAAAAGAACTGCATCGTACAACAGCGATGCTGTGGCCAATTATGAATGAGTGTAGCCCTTAGTTACATGTCTACTGCGCGGACTACAATTCGGTTATATTTTAATTATTAAAACAATATTTAAATACATAATCATATTATTACGATGTATAATGTATCAATCTAAAGCGCGGTTGCTAACCTATGTGTGCCTATGTATTAAATCGGAAAACATGATTTACGCCGAATGTCGGACCCGGTTTTAACATAATACGACTATAATAAGGCCGCCTGCTGACTCATCTTATGTTTATGTAGCTACGAGTACTGTAAGGTTCATCAACATCTTTATGTGTTTTTTCTTTTGGTATCAAAATCAATAGTATTTGTACATATATACATATAGTTAATTGTCACAGTATCCTATACTAAAAATACGAAAAGCAAACTTACCATAAGATCAGCAACAGCCAAATGCATCAACAGTACATCTAGCCTGCTCGCTCGGTTCACCCATCTCCTTCGCACCAACTGCGACAGCACGGTAAGGTTCCCGGTAGCTGATATCACCATCAGCACGCTGTATACAGTAATGGTGACCACGTGGCCATGGTTGAACCGCATCTCCAAAGGAAGGGTGTTGTTGTTGTCGTTTAAATCTGTCCAGTTGTGTTGGGCCACCCCCCCTGTCCCCGCCAACTTCTCGTCCCCCCCGTCCGAAGACGACATGGTCGTTGCTGTTTGTTTTGTTACTCTGTGGTCATTCTTGATGGAAGGTGGTTTGGGTCTGTAACAATAGAGAATGTTCTTAGATTTTTTTTTTATTTCTTCTTATTAACCCCTGAGAATAAAGAGGGGTGTTATATAAGTTTGTGTCTGTCTGTCTTTGGCATCGTAGCTCCTTGACTCTGGCTGAATTTGATCTACTTTTTTTTGTTTGCAAGGTGTCACAATCGAGAGTGTTCTTCGCTTCGCTTAGCGGCTCCCACCTCTCTGGTTCTTAGCTATGATTCGAGAAAATATAATCAGCCATTTGAAAATTATCAACTCTTTTTTAGTTGTTGAAAGGATCAAGCAACGGTTTTGTGGCTGGGGTTCTTAATTTTTTTATTTAATGTTATTTAGGTACTCAGATCGTATGATACATTAAAACAAGTATTTTATTTTATCAGATCTAGAGAACAATCTTAGACTAATAGTAAGTACGTACGTATTAACAGTTTTCCCGTGGGAAATGAGGCATTTTCCGTGGTAAAAGGTATGTATTATTCCAGTGTGTCAGCTAACTTACCAAATTTTATTAAAATCGCTTCAGCCGTTAAGACGTGAAGAAGAAAAAAACGTACACACTCACACACACAATCATTCGCCTTTATAATATTAGTGTGAACTACTATTTGGTATTCTGTGGTGTGATGTGATGTGATACAGAAGTTTGACATGTTATAAAGCCAATAAATACGCCCTTATAAATTTAGTTGTTGGTTTTTTAGGTTATCACGAGTATGAGTGTGTATGTTGGTTGTTTAGATATATCGGTTCATTGAATGCAAATACCCTAGCTATAAAGTAAAAGTCTTTAAAATGTATAAACTATGAGACCTATACCAATAACACTTAGGATCACTTTTAGGTTAATAACCTAGCAGGAGCTTTCTCTAATAACAAATGTAAATTTCCTACTTTAGGCACCTCCTGTGGGCACCTCTAACTAAACTAAGTTCGGCGGTGGGCCTATCAATATATACCTAGTCACTAGTGCTTTGTCTCTAAGGCACAGAAGAAAATAATAGTACTAAAGGCCTCGTTTAAGGAGACGCGGGGCGTCCCATATTATAATGTTTGAATTGACCGCGCGGGTTCGAACATATGGGACGACTGCTACTGTCTTCGCTTTCTAGAAATTCCCCATTCTAGAAAAACTATTAACGCGGGCGGAGCCGCGGTGGAAAGCTAGTATTTAATATTTTAAAACATCAACAGCTCCTGTAACATGTAATGTCCCACTACTGAGTTGCTCGAGCCTATCATGACTCAGGGTAAATAGGCCTTAGTAGACCACGTTCGCTGGTTGGTAGGTTGTCTTCACACACAATCTTTGAATTACTTCGAAGGTGTGTGCAGGTTTCCTCACGATGTTTTACTCTACCATAAGAGCATCGAATAAAGGTACAGAAGCCAGCACATGCGGCTGGACATGTTGACCTTGAGAGCGCCCGTATTTCTTAGTGGTAGGGGTGAATTTCGTAGTAGTGCGAATGTCTAACCGCATGTGCTGGCTTCTGTACATATGAATTCGAAACTCAAAAACACATTAGTACGTGGCGAGGATTGATCCCGCACCTTCCATCTGGAAGTCAACGGCCCTAACCGATACTCACTAAAACTAAAAAAGTTTTTAAAATCGTGTTTTATTAATTTATTGTGTAGGTCATATTTCTCAACCGATTTTCGAGCAATTTTATCTTTTTTAACGACTTCAATTACAACAGCAACACTGACACCCGTTTGCACTAAACTTAAGAATCGCTTAAGTTGATGCTTAAAGTGTTTAGGTGAAAATTTTGTTTGCTAGTAACCTTCAGACTATTTTAAATGTTTAGTTTCTGTCTTCCTTTATGAGCCCAATTAGACTGTTAGTACGTCTTTCTTAACTACGAAAAGCCTAAGACAAGGTTAACGCCAATAGGTGTAAAGCTTCTATTTATACTATTCACACCCCATCTCAAATAATCTCTACCATAATAAGGTTGGCCGATAAATGATACATTATTCAAAATCACGTTTCTAAGGGCCTCTTAATCTCCATCTCCAAGTCAGTAAATACCTATCTACTGTACTGATGTATATTAATCTAATCGCTCGAAACAAGGACGAGTATCTCTGGGGGATTCCCTTTCTCTCTCTTCCTGTGGTAAATCGCGTTCATGGTTTTTTTACGACGAATGAGCTGATATCTATAATTAAAACACTAGCTTTTCGCCGCGGCTCCGCCTGCGTTAACAGTTTTCCTGCGGGCATGAGGAATTTTCTCGCTGTATAGGTACCTACCCAATTTTCTTTTCCAGGGTCTACTCTATCTTTGTACCAAGTTTCATCAAAATAGAATCAGTAGTTTCGGAGCTTATTCAATTATTAGGAATATTTAAGGTAATTTTCTTACACCTTGGGTTAATAGGAATTCTATTAAAAAAGAACGCAAAGTATCACAGTAAATAAAACAGTAGGCCAATCATCTTGAGCCGTATACAAATCTGACACTTTAGCAAATATCCCTGACCTTCAGAATCGATTTAGCGATCCCTTGTCGGTGCTCCATCATTATTAGATGGCCGATCCGTCATTGTGGATGTCCGGTTCCAATATTTGCCAGATACAATATGACGCAGTTTCGGGCTTAGTAACGAAATATCTCCCTTCCCTACCTTTTTTTGGTGCCCAAATACAATTCCACCAAACAAATTCTGATTGTGGGAATCGTGAAGGAATATACTTAAGAAATAATAATAAATAAATTCATTTATTTCAGGCAATATTTACATATAGATGTTAAATATATAAACAGAGGCCCATATCATAAATACCTTACAGACTATCATACATATTTTATACTATATCTAAACAATAAAAACTAAATACACAGCACTTTACACGCAAGCCCAGGGTATCGTGTCCTTCCGCGGCAGGTTCCCCCTGAAGCGACGAAACACGACCCCCTTCGGCCAGAACTGCGGCGAGGTGAAGACGCCCAGGTGGGCAGTCGGGACCCGCACCACGAACGACTTGAAGTTGACGTGGTGGCGCGACTCCAGGGGCTCCACCACCACACCGAATCCTGGCGAGTCCTTGAAGGCACCGTCTTTATGCCTCTCCTTGATGAAGTCCAGCACGTCTTCCCGAGTGGTAGTTTCGTGCAGGCGGGAGACATAAAGCGATGTCTTCATCGTGGCGGCACGCAGGGGGATGTTCGGGTCCACTAGCGCGGTGCCGCACTTGCGCAATAGGTAGCACTGTTTACATACCTAAGATCAACATTAATCATGTCAAAAATTATAAGATCAATACCAAGTGATCAACAGTTTAATATGTCAACAGTTCACTAGATCTCAATTAAAGATCTTAGGTATGAAACCCCTTCCAAGCATAAGCATTATTGCAACACCTATCTTCTAAATGAGGACTCTGTAGGCTGAAATAATAATTTTGTTTTAGCAGTAAAACCTCTCCAATTTTCAATATCAGTTCTTGTTATATCCTCCACCAAGAGCCTATCTTGAATATTCTGAAATAGAGTGAACAAAATAAATGTTTTCTTTCTTTCTTTCTTATACATAACTTAAAGAAGCAGTGACATTGAACATTTTTGCAATAGTTCGAAATTTTGAGTACTCATAGAGTTAGGTTTTATAACGTTTTAAACTCTCGCGATTTTTACACATTTGAATTCGTATGTAGCACCATAGCTTAAGGGTGAACCGATTTGGATGCGATTTTTAGTTGAAAGTGGTGGTTTCTAGTGGTGGTTCTTAGACATCCAGATAAGTGCGTGCACTGGGGGTTTTTAATTTTTATTTATTTAAGTATACCTAATTGTAATAAAAGTAAAAGTATACTAGTACAGTAAATGTTCGTGACCACTATCTTCTTGGGTCTTTGCGTGAATATTAAAAATACGCACTACGCGCAGTGTGACTTTTAAATACATTTTTTACTTCATTCCAATCCTATATGGAATGGAGTATAGGTAGGTACCTACCTACAGAAGGCAACAGCAGCGGTTACGTGGCACAACAACCACTTAATTCCTAGTCGTTGTCGCGCCGGGATATGTTTGTATCCCGGAACCTTTGTAAACACACCTTTTAATGAGGTTTAACAAGGTTGCGTATCAAATATTTGACCCACTCTACACACACAGTGTGGGATTCGGTGAGCGCAAACAAACACTTCCTCATCTCTTCGGGGTTCGTTAGGCAATTCATTGCGCGTGTTTTATTGTGGATCTACTTAATTTTACTGTAAAAGTATTATTTCACTTCAATGGTCACTAAAATATTACCAGAATTGAAAATAATCCGGTTCTTGGGTATAGCCATAGACCACGCACAAAATGGGCTGAAATTCGGCTTTCATGACATTTATTATTCGTTTTTTTTAAATGTCGTTTTCATTGCTCTTAAATTGTTAAAACATCCATGTCAATGACGAAAACATGAACTATAATAAATAGCTTCTAAAAAATTGTATACTTACGAAAAAAAAAATGTTCGAGCTATTTGCACTTTTTAACTTGTAAACAGTTTGTTACCCGGAATCGTGGGGATAATGGCAATACTTCTCAAAGAAGAGGCTTTAATCCAGATATCGGAGGCTGTCGGTGGCCTTGTGGCTGGGGCTGCTGTCGCCTGTTGTCTACCATTCGGCAGGCGGGTGTTCAACAAAGGCGAGCTTATATCTACACAGAGATCTCTTTCGCCAACCTTAGCCAGAACATTTTTTTTAAATAATAAAACATAATGAAATTTAAAGAAAAATGGCACCATTTTAATTTTAAACCCTGCGATATAGGTATATTAAATAACATTAATATTAAAAGCTGGAACCACACAGGACGATGCGATCGCGCGCGGCCGTAGCGCGCTCCATATGAGCGTTTTGGACGTGCCTCGCACGATCCAATGGTCAAAAGTCAAAAAGTCAAAAGGTTTTTATTCGAAGTAAGATTTTACTAATCACTTTTCGACGTCAAATTCTAATAAAGCTAAGTTTTGAAAACTTAAGTTTTGCTCAAACTAAGGCTGGCTCTCGTCTCGCACTAATTTATTCATTTAAGAATTTAATGAAGAATGAACTCTCAAAAATGTAAAGAGGCGATGAGATATTAGTTTGAACAGAACTGGCAGGTTCGCGCACGGGCTCCTTGCTGCGAGTGATCCGTTGGTAAGAAGTCAAAGGCCTCCCCCAAAGATCTCCACAACGATCGGTCCCGCGCTGCCCGCAACCAGCGGCTTCCCGCGAGCCTCACCAGATCGTCGGTCCACCTTGTAGGGGGACTGCCCACGCTACGTCTTCCAGCCCGTGGCCGCTATTCAAGAACCTTTTTTCTACAACGGCCATCGGTTCTACGTGCAATGTGCCCCGCCCACTGCCACTGTAGCTTCGGGCTATGTCGGTGACTCTGGTTTGCCTGCGGATCTCATCATTCCTGATTCGATCACGCAAGGAAACTCCAAGCATAGACCTCTCCATCGCTCTTTCTCATCGATCAAGCTCCAATAGGACAGTATCCAGAGTGAGAATTCAACTGTAAATGTGGATCGGCTGGAGTGTATTGGAACGGTGCGATAGGACTGCAAAATAGTTCAAGCGGTCCACGCTTCAGGACCGTGGATCGCAGATCACAGGATCGCTGGATCGTCCGGTGTGGTTTCGCCTAAACATCAGTGGGGACATGCAAATATGGGCTGTTATCGTAGGGATTAAGGCAACACATCTTAAGGTATAGTATCAGTACCGAAAGCAGATCCTTAATCGAATTTATCTGAGCTATATTAAGAGCGGGAGGTAATTTCCCAAGAGGTTTCTGGATTCTTTTGGGTTCTTTTCAGTATCATTTCACTGCTCTTAAAGAGGATCGAATTCGTATTAATGCACGAAATCAAAGAAAGTTATCCAATGGACTGAATAATTACTGAACGTATCCCTCTGCAGGGAAATTTGATAAAGAAGCCAGATACTCGTAAAACTCGTTTTAGATGTGAGTAATAAAAATACGAGTAATATAAAATATCTCTTTCTTTCTTTCTATAATGTTTTGTAACAAAATTATTAATTTAGCGTTTTATACGTAGTAAAGTTAGTGAACCATCGGACTAAATATTCAAAAATGCTATAATATCAATTGATGTCCGTTAGTTCTACCTTCACGCCTGCGAGAATGAACTACTTAATTTAATATAGGTATCCTTTCGGCTGAAATGATGATGATGATGATGATGATGATGATCCTTTAGGTGTATATGTCGCCGTCCAATGGTAGCAGCCGTCTTATCATGATTTGTGTGACAAATGTATGCCGAAACAAAAGGAAGCAGACTAAACATTATTGTATAAAACAAAGAATGCCGCGTGGCATGAATTTCCACTTAAGCTACATATAAAAGATTTTTTGTTTTTCTTTAACATAGTTGGTAATATTTGGAACAAAAATAGTAAAGTACTATACTTATGAATGTGAAAGAGTACTTCAGAATACAAACACCCGCAATAACTGTTTATAAATATATTAATTTGGGAATTCAAAAATAAGCTACGAGTGAAAAGTTGCCACGCGTACTAAGTATGTAATGTTTGAACTGCTGTGGCCGAAACATAGTTGTAAGCAACTCGTGAGGAGTACGCAGGTTCGAAATTGCAGTCATATCACGTGCCTAAACTTTGACTAAATGTTATTTTAACTAAAGTCCCTGACACTGTATTCGTAACACAAAAAAAGTGAGAACACGCATTTGTGAAAAAAGTTATTTCAATGTACTATAAAAGCACGTGCTATGATTGAAATTTTGAAAGTGACTGTACCGCTTGCTTACAACTATAAAGGGCTTCACACACAGCAGATAATTTACATTTTTCCATAGAAATCGCCAGGAGACAACACTCAGCAGCTACTATAATGTAACGAAGAGTGTAATGTACATTAATATACATTATAGCTGCTGTGTGTGAGTGAAGCCCTTGAGTCGGCATATCTTACCATCCACCTTACCATATTATGATATGTAGCAGGCGGATGGATAGTAAGGTATGCCCCGACTCATAGTAGTAAGTAAGCGGTACAGTCACTTTCAAAATTGCAGTAATTATTACAGGCCCTGCCTAGACAACCACTTTCTACTATTTTTCGTTCAAGAACCACTCCTCTCAATATTTTGCGCTACAAATAATATAATTTATACAAGTTCAGAGTTTTAGAAGCGGTCGTTAATTGGTCAACATCAATATACTAACAGCTTAAGTAATGCATTCTTATCCGGAGATAATCCTACGCTTTTGGATAGCCACCAATAGTTGAATGAACTGTAAGTAAGTCCTGACCTGAGGTACCTATTCTATTTGTCTGTCTGTCTTTTAAAGCGGTTGACTTGACACCTTGCTCAATTAAATGTTGCTGTTAATCTTTAGAGAGCAGTTTGTCTTGAAATGTAATACACATCGTTGAGTAATTTAAACTAAAATAATGGAGCAATTTAAATAACAGATTGCTTCATTTCAAATAATGTCCAAGTGTGAGTCGATCTCGTTGTGTGTGCGTGTAGACAAATATTCAACTGTCAAAAACATACCGATTATGAAATACAAAGAGGTTGGAAGAGCCAGCTTCGCCGCTGGCTCTTCCAACCTCTCTGATGAAATACGAATAAAATTCCATTTACCACTTATCACTACACTTTTTTTCTCTAATGACACTAGTAAACTGTGTGCCGAGTTTTCAATTTTTTACTTTTATTCAAGGGTAGGGAAACTATTACTAAACATAACGGAAAGATAGGATTATTTTAAGGAAGGAATTATAAAGTAAATGTAAGGAATAGGTACTTAATCATAAACAGATATGGGCTCATTCTGCGTGGCCGCTAAAATATCTAAAAAGTTGTTATGTCTCTTTCCCGTTCTTAAGAACGAAAAGGAACAGGTGATTGCCAACCTGCATTTAGACACGTCAAACATCGATTTTACGCGTAATTTAGCAGGAATTTAAAAACATCCCGACTAAATTAAGCTGAATTTGACAGCTGCGCTGCTTATTTTAAATATCATTCATTCAAAATTAACTTCATTCATCATCATAGTCAAAATATTGTATTCTATAGATTTAAAAAAGACAGTAAACGACGTAATTACGTATTTTCCGAAACTACAGAATACGTTAGTTCATTTTTAAGCACTTAATCCCTTTTTGGCCTTGGTTCAACATCACTAAAAATTTTAAATCACGTTCTATTTCGGAAAAAGAACAATAAGCTCGAGTGATGTCTCGAGTGTATCGATTTGAGCGCTTTAAAAGCCCCTCTGATTGACTTTATTGACTCGGTTAAAGGGTATTTCGACGGAATATTGAAGCCAAGAATCTAATTCCATTCGGAGCACGTACGACAATTGCGCATTATTACACAGTAGGCAACTGATTACTGTAGGTACAGGTACAGCGGCGTAAAAATTGTAAGATTATTAATATTTTATTATTGTGGTATATTTGCCTATATAAGTTTTGTTTTCTAGCTAGATAATAAATAAGTAATACAGATGTTTTATCTCATGAGTGCAGACGAGCTATACTTGTGTGTGTCTTGTGTGTGCACTTAGTTTGTGTGCGTAGCGCTCAGTTTAGTAGTACGCACATAAAAGCGCGTGTCTATAGGCACCACACTACAAGTATGGCTCGCCTGCAATCGTGAGATGAAATATCTGTATTTTTGTATTGTTAATTAGGAACTTATCCTGAATTAGGGTGACCAGTTTCTTAGTTGGTTCATGTGAAATATTTTTAGTTGACGACACTGGTTCACTGTGATTTCTTTTTCGCACTTGTTTGTAGGTTTCCTCACGATGTTTTTTTTTACTGAGCGATATTATTTTAATTATCATTTCATATACGTAGATATATATTCATCAAAAAAAAAAATTAGGGACGTAGCGAGCTTCATGCCTCATGTGAGGAAACTTTGAGGACACCGTTAAAATTTTGTTTAAATAATTTATACTATTTAAAACTTCCATGGCACTTTGCAAAAAAAAAACACCCCAAAACAAATAACCACTTTATGATTCAGTTTTTTTCTTTGTGTATGCCGTAATTTTTCTTTCAGCACACATAAATCACATTTTCTATTTTGAAAGAGCAATTTGTTAAAAAGAAATACTAAAAAGATTTTTTTGGAATATTTTCTAACGATACTTTAATTAAATTACAGCGAATAGTATTATTTTCTGAGAAACTGTTACTACGAGTATTATAGTGTTTTTTTATGCTGTAAGTATCATAGAATAAAACAACATTCGTTATAAATTATATAAAAAGGCAAGCTTATATTATACCTTATACGAGTACATAGATCTCTTTCGAAGACAGTATTAAAATAATAAAGCGAAATTTAATTTAAAAAAATAACCCCCGCCACAAAACTACTTGATCCTTTCAACAACTAGAAGATGATAATCTTCAAATGGCTGAAGATATTTTCTTGGAAAATAGCTAAGAACACTCTCGATTGTAACACATTGCAAACAAAAAAAACTAGATCAAAATCGGCGCATCCGTTTAGGAGCTATGATGCCACAGACAGACACACACGTCAAACTTATAACACCCCTCTTTTTGTCGGGGTTTAAACACAGAAGATCGTAATAAATTGGTAACAGGTTGTTACAGTAGGTAATAACTAATAACCAAATAGGTACTTTACATATAACAAGTAATAATCCAATAAACCTATAGGTACAATTTCTGAAATACGTTAAATTATTTGACTCCGAGTGGATTTGGACCACAGACATATAAAGGGAAGCAGACTAAACATCATTGTATACCTAATACAAAGAATGCCGCGTGGCATGAATTTCCACTTAAGCTATATACGTTTTGTTGTTTTTCTTTAACATAATTGGTAATATTTGGTACAAAAATAGTAAAGTACTATACTTATGAATGTGACTTTATGTGACAGAGTAAGTACTTCAGTATACAAACACCCGCAATAACTGTTTATAAATATATTAACTTGGCAATTCAAAAATAAGCTACGAGTGAAAAGTTGCCACGCGTTCTAAGTATGTATTTAGTCTGCTTCCCTTTCTATGTCTGTGTTTTGGACGTAAATCTGTGATCCATTTGACCCCACTCAACCTCGAAATGTGCCGCGGGGGGTTAGCGAGACTTTGTCAGACCCTTCGAGGGGGTTAAACTCTACTCGCTGAAGGACTAAAGTACAGTCAAGAGCACGCTGAGCTTTTACATAAACTTAAAAACAATGAATTAGGAATTTATGTAACTTTGTCAATTTTGGTCTGTTTAAAAGTTTAAACACTGGCTGGTGTACTATCTTAAAATAATTTATACAATTTCTCTTTACTTGTAATTTTTTTTTAATTTGTGTAACAGACTGTACATATTTTAGACATTATGAAGTACCCGCCTTGTTCCTCTTAATAAGTATAATATTATGGATGTAATGTAATTTGACATAAATGATTTTTATTATTATATAATCTGACCTCTTTGCACTTTTCACTGATCTATCTCCGTTGAATAAGGACATTAAGTTTGTTCAGCTAATCCTGCTCATGACCGTACGAGTTTATTATTATTATTTCAGATTTTCCATAGTTAAGAGAACTATTTATATACTTTGAAAATATCTTTGCGTATCAAAGATTCAACTTTACCTAAAGAAAATTTTATGAAAAGTCTCTCGCAAGTAAAACGGGCTGGGACTGTCGTCTAAGTAAAATTGCTATAAATATGGATCTGATCATAAATCAAGCCAAAAGAATAATATTTTACTGATAATATTTGCTGGATGCGGGCAGCGCAGGACCGATCGTTGTGGAGATCCTTGGGGGAGGCCTTTGTCCAGCAGTGGACGTCTACAGGCTGAGATGATGATGATGATGATGATGATGATAATAGTTAGTATAATACATAAAAAAGATTAAATATTACTAATTAATCGTTCATATTTCATAAGCTGGGGTCGAAGCACTGTAAAAATATTGAAACACTTTCAAAGTTTTTTCTATAAATTAAAAGATAATAATATTTAGAGTGCTGTTTTAGTCTACAAAGTTGTTTAGCCTCCGCGACGATGTTGTTATGAATAAATTGTTCGCGAACTTCGCGAGTAGAAGAATAACATAGCAGAATTTACGAAACTTGGGTAACGACAGAAACAAAACTATAAAATTAAATCAACAATTATTTAAGTTTACGTTACTATACTACCAAGGACGTTAGCCTAGCATTGTAAGTTACTACAAAACACGATAGCAAACAATTATACTAAAGACTCCCCACACCGTTTCGGCCGGTTAGTTCCACCGCCAGGTTTCACTAGTGGGTCCATCTGGATTTTCAAGTACTTAAATGCTGAGTCCAGCAACCTTTTTATCACACTGTATGTTTGCCTGTATTTTAGTCCTTTATGTTTCATGTGTTGCAATGTGTGGTAAATAAATTGTTTTCTTTCTTTCTTTCTAATTATGGTCCCATTTTGGCAGTGGAACCAACAGCATTAGTTTTAGCCAGCGTTTTTAGTACTAATAGCCCCACTAGCACCCACTAGTCATATTTTAGCGTCTTTCGAGCGTTGTCGTCGTGCCAGACCAGATACCAAACGCAGGGCAATATTTTTTTTGCTGACAACGATTTTTGTTTCAATCGCCTTGCTGAAAGACGCTAGTGTGGGGGTCTCACTTATGACTTTTGACGGCATCTGACATGTCAATCGTGTCACGACTATATCTATATGTGTATGTGGGATGGAATGTATTACCGTTACACTAACTATGTTACTAAGTCCGTGTGGGAATATTGAATTGAAGTGGGAATATATTTCCCTACCTTTTACTTGACTCTACTGGCACAAAGCTAAAAGCTAGTGCTACAATAAAAAAGCGAAGTGCGGCTTTTCCAACCTTTTTGATCTGTATACACTCACTAGCCAAAACCACAAAGGCCAGAACCAACTGCTTAACGTCCCTACTTCCTGAAGTTCGAAATCATGTTTATATTCGGACAAACAAGTGGTACAGCGTGCAATGTCCTAACCAAACTGGCGAATATCTGTCTCGGGATTTAAACCCGAAACCTCCGCAATGGGAGGTGAGCATTTTTACCACTCGGAGTCGGGGCGATATTTATTATTATTATAATTTATTGAATTATATTTTCGTTTTGGATCAAAAGAAGTCAAAGATTAATTTCTTAGTTCGTGAAATCGCACATTTAGCCTGTATCGTTGCAAAGGAGCGGGTCAAGTCCAGTCTACAGATGTTGATATATTCTGTAGAATTTATAAACATTTTTTTAAGAAGTTAGTAAGAAAAATTTGGACATGTTATATTACTTTTTATAAGTGTTTCGCTAAATTATTTACTTTATTTATGTGTCTTGTATTTCCAAATTGAGTGACTTGCGTGTCGCATGTCGTAAGATAAGAATTATGAAAGATATCCACATTGCAAGACAATTACGGATTGAATCGTCTAATTATCTGACTCTGCGGAAATATTCATAAGTAAAACCTTTGGCATGTGTCGTATTCGTATCCACACAAATCAAACCCACACACGTAAGCCTGTCAGGATAATGGGAATTCCTTGCAGCCGTACTAAGCATAGCTGTTACCTAACACTTCATTAAGTGACAATAGAGAATGTGCTGACTGACACCTTGCTGACACCTTGCTGACACGACCTTGTTACGCACGATTCTATACGTACAGTACCTTAATAAGGACTACGCACCCTGTCATGTATTTTTCTAAACAAGCCGTTTGAATAAATCTTTGTACCTACTTAAACGAGCAAGTCTCGTAAGTCTCATCTGCTCCCTAGCGTGACATACATAGTTTTGTCGTGTTTATACTCTTAGAGCTGCACCCGTAACATGCAGTGCTATGACAAAAGTTTGTCGCGCGAGAAACCCGCCATATTGAAATATCCTCCAATAGGATTTGAGAATACGCACGACAAAATTATGTCTGTCACGCGTGGACCGGGCATGTTAGAGGGGCAGTTAGGTACACACTACGTCCGGTTCCGTTACGAATCCGAGAATTTTGTTCCAAAGGTTCCATCCGACATAGTTTGTATGGATGTTTTTCGGATTCGGAATAATCATTTGTTTTTTATTTGACTCTCCATAAATAGTACACTGCTTTTGACAGAGACATAATAATTTCTAGTTAGTTTAATTAGAGACCACATGAGGAGACTGGTGCCTGAAATAGACGCGAATCTGTGCTTCAGGTAACCAGAAACCCAAATGGAACGGACGAGGTGCGTAATCACCCTTATCTTATTGCAGTAGATTTCAAAATGGCTATCACTTCATGCGACGGAGGCTGGTCTACGTTACCTACGTTTATTTCATTTATTAGCTGACAGAATTTTCCACAGAGGGGCTCGAATTTACTCTGAAACCGGATAAACGAGAGGCCGTAGTCTTTCCCCCGCAAGTCCGGTGAAGCTTGATCCGTCGTACTTTTTCGACTCAAGCTAAGGTAAATTAAAAAAAAAAGAGAGGCCTTAGTCAAGCTAGCCCATTGCGACTTTAACTTTACACACAGTTTTAAAATTTACTTTCAGCTAGATTATTTCTTCCACCTGGCCCTTCTTTATTTCGATGAAAACATATTTTATTTATCTAGAATTCTAGAAAATAACCACTACGTTTTAAAACTATCTCAATGTAACCTTCCAAACAAAAGGGTTGACCTTCCAAACACGTGGGGGGCTCAGACTCAAACCTAGGACACTGGTAAACAAAACAACTACCCTAGCTACTACACCATTGACGCTCTTACCTACTTCTGTATTCAAATTCATCTAACTTCGTATTTTGTTAAATTATTTAGATATTACAATTATTAAATTAATTCACATAAAACGCTACACCGTGATTGTTTGTATTCTCGAGAATAAATTACAAAATGTAATTCGTCGACGACAGATATTATACCAGTTGAGTACGTCTTCAATATCAAAGTAGGGTTAATGTTGCTGAATAAAGTCACGTCAGTCTTTTGCTTGGGATAATTTAAATGATTGCTACATTTTTTATTTCGTTTACGTTTGAAGCTTAGAGTATAAATCATGAAGGAAAAAAATATTTACGCGCCCAGATGGAGTAGTAATCATGCCTATTTTGTATCGAAACCAATGCGGCCGCTCAGAGGGGTGGGAGGGTAGGTGGAAGCGGGAGACGGGGTTTGTCTTTTAACTCTATCAGTCTCTATCACACATCTTTGAATACGTTACGTTAGAAAAAGATAGAGATATTCATGTTATGACATGCCCAACTAGAAACAAAATATCAATAAAGTACGACATTTATTTGTCTTTATTTGGCATGTAAAAAATGTAATTAGCTGATGACTCGATTCTATATTATTTTTTATCGACTACTTCACATCACTAAAAATCAACAGCATAATTTTCTGCTAAAAACTTGACCACGAAAATTGTAAAAACCAAGCGGTTAACTACTCACCAGAAAAATGTGATACCAGCAAGCTTTGTAGTTTTGCTTGCGGCATGGTTTCGGCACAATTTCACCGCACAATTGACCATTCCGTGTTATTTATTTTATTTCTGATATTTTATGACAGTGATGTTGTCCATGTCACATGCCGTGAACGACTATTTGAAAGAAAAGTGTGAATGTATGTGTGAGTTACAAAATTGTATCATAGCCGGCACCCATAGTACTTACGTTTTGATTACTACTCCATATAGGCGCGTAAATTTTTTTTTTCTTCATGGTATAAATAGAAAAAATTCTGGGAGGTTTGAAGTTACAACTAAAATAGATAAATGACGTAAATATGAATCAATTATTAACGCAATAAACTTCGGCAAATACTGCATGCTTGGCTTTAAACTAGGAGGTGACCAGCCAACCAAACATCAGGATCGCTGGTCAAAAAAGTCTTATTTCTAAATTTATATCATATGTAGCAATGTTTTATTATATGAAGCAAATATAAGCAATTATTGAATAAACTCTCATGGACTTCCAGCCATTCTGACACTCACGTCGAGTGGTCAAATACTCGCGTTACGGAGGTTCCGGGTTCGAATCCCGGTGGGGCACTCGTCGATAAAAAAACACTTCGTGAAACTTCCCCCAGTTGGGTTAGGACATTGCAGGCTGAATCACATGATTGCCCGAAAAGAAAGTTAATTCTGTGCTTCGGAAGGCACGTAAAAGCCATTGGTCCCGGCTACTATCTACGGATTGACGGATGAAGTCGTTACATGAGCCATGTCAGAAGCCTTAAGCGGCTAAATGATTCTGACACCAGGGTTTGTGAGATAGGTTAACCTCGAACGAAACCCACACGCTACTTTCTTGTTTCCAAAAATAATATCTAAGAACAGTAGGCAGCACATGCGGCTGGACATGTTGACCTTGAGAGAGCCTTTATTCCGTAGCGGTAGGGGCTAATTTCGTAGTGCGAATGTCCAACCGCATGTTTACTGTACATGGGAAAATTACTGAAAACCGTTGTTATCCTAGTTAGTATCCGCCACGTACGCGTTGTATAAGAAACTAGCTTTCCGCCGCGGCTCCGCCCGCGTAAACAGTCTTTCCCGAGGGAATGAGGCATTTTTCCGCGGTGAATGTAGCTTTCTAATGGTGAAAGAATGTTTGAAAACGATTCAGTAGTTTTTGAGTTTATTCATTACAAACATACACGCACACACACACACACACAAACAAACACACACACACACACACACACACACACACACACACACACACACACAATTCTCCATTCACCCATAGCAAATTTACAAAAATATTCACCCTATAAAATGTAAATTTATTTTTATTATCTAATCTTTTACTCAATTTAAGGGTCACATTCCGTCTAGAAGACGCAGGCGGCGGTTTTTCAATAGCCTGCGGAGCCTAGACTAGTTCAGGCGATAACGTACCCTCTAGACTTTAAAGGTCAGGTTCGTTTGCTCCTACTAATAACAATATCCTCTGCTTTTTAGTTGTTATGATGCCGACACTGACTTGAAAGTTAGATAAAGAGTTTTTTTTTATTGACCTTCGCTTGTGTCGAAAAGGTACGACCAATCAAGCTTCACCGGACATGCGGGGGAGCAGATGGCTCTACCCCAGAGTAGTCATGTACCAACGCGTCTAGGGGCAGGTCGAGGGAGCCTCGAACCTAGGCCTAACGCGTTGATTTGGAAAAACATAGTGAAGAATATTTAAAGGGAACGCGATGAAAAACGGTGATTTTGAAATATAATTATTATGGAAATGAAAATTACTTACATAGTAATATCACACACAACGTAGGATTTAAAAGAAAATAATATATCTGTCGCAGAGATATGAGAAAATCTGGGATTTCACGAGGTCCCCAGGAATAATTTTGCCAAAAATGAAAAAAGAATTCAACATTTTCTGTGATTTCGTGACAACGCTAGAGCGGCATAACCACACTTTCCTTTTTATTAATTCTTAGTGATTTTCATTGCTCTTAGGGCCTTATCATACTAGCGGTTTGGGAGCGGTAGCGGAGCGGAGCGGGCGCGCGGCGAATGCGTTGCGAACACGCCGCGGCTGCGCGAGTCATCCTTGACTCTGCCCTTCGTTTTGGCCCTCACATCCAGTCTGTTCGCAATCGTGCCGCCTCTGCTCTCGGCCTCTTGCACCCCATGATTGGGCAACGCAGTAAAATGTCGCTTAGAAATAAGCTTAGACTTTACTTAGCGTGCATACGTCCTATCATGACTTACGCCAGCGTAGTCTTTGCGCACTCTGCGCCCACGCATCTCAATAAGCTTCAAGTTATTCAAAACCGGTTCCTCCGCCGGGCTACTGGTTGTCCTTGGTTTGTTCGTAACATCGACCTTCACGTCGATACCGAACTCCTTTCCATTAGTGGCTTCATGAAGGAAGCATCCAAACGCTACTTTGATGAAGGCCCTTCCCATCCCAATCCGTATGTTGTCAAGTGTACGGGCTATTTCCCGCACCCCACTACGCGGTTCCGCCGCCGTCCCAAACATATCCTTTCCGAACGTGACGACGAAATCACTGATGCAGTTAAAGCAGTCAAAGAATTTAGATTACACCTTACAGAATGCCCTTCTGGTAGTGAATACCCTTCAGGTAACAATTACCCCTCAGGTAACAATGCCCGCACCCGCCGGCGGGGGCGCGGCCAGAACCAAAATCAAAATTGAGAATCAGAGACGGAGCCCCTCAGGCGTCGTCTCCTTCACGATATTTTCAATATCAACGCGCTAGGCCGTGGTCCGAGGCTCCCTCGAGCCGCCCCTAGACGCGTTGGTATATGACTTTTTTTTGGGGTAGAGTCTCCCACTCCCCCGCCAGTCCGGTGAAGCTTGATTTGTCGTACCTTTTCGACACAAGCATAGGTCAATTCAAAAAAAAGAAAAAAAAAAAAAAAAAAAAAAAAGTCGCGGACGGAGATTTTCATTGGGTATTTGTCAACTACCAAGTGGGCAAAGCAAATAAATACAGAAAACCCGAAAAGGTCGACACGTGGAAATACTTTATAAGTAGGCGTATGCTACGAAAACTTTTCAGAACCATCGTACACTATCTTTGTCAGGACTATACCAGCTATATCGAATTATACCAACAATCTGCCTTCAATCTCCGACATATTTTTTGTCATACAGCTACGCAGCATATTTGTAATTAATTCAGTAGCAAAAGGGTTAGAGCCGCGCGACTAGTTTAATTGATTAAATTACGCCGGGTTGGGTAGGTTTGGCTGAATATTAAACTGATTGAAATGGCATGAGTACGTGTGTGTGTGAATGTACTGCTAATTTAATGTTATGGGAAATCTTCAGATAGTTTCCTGAGCAGAAGATATATTATACAGGATGTAACAAAATTAGCCATCCTGTATAATATTGTCATTCAATATTATCATCAATTGTCATTCAATAGGTATTATACAGGATGTAACAAAATTAGCACACAATGTTTTAAGAGACGAACCTACCTACCCATAAACTGAATAATTTTACCCAAGGAACGTTGACAGAAATATGAAAAGAAAAAAAACTAATCAGCTGTTCACATTATCATGCCTGTAAATTCTACTTGAATTATTATTTCTGTGCGTGCTCGCTACCCTTATACTTATACACACACACTTATACTTTCACTACTACATGAACAGTATCGTAATGTCATTTGTCAAGATAGCACACAGAAATGGTAAAATTTTCGAACTGATAAACATGTCGCGTTTTTTTTGGTTCCGAAGTTCTGAATAACATGTTCACAAAATGACGAAGAACTTTTTCTTTGGTTCGCATTTTACAATTTAGAATGACTACAAACCAGCAAAAACGCAGTCAAAAGTATACGGTTATTTCATATTTGTAGCTCGAATAGAATAAGGGTTTATTACATTGACAGAGTTGCATTTTGTTCCATTTTTAGGGTTCCGTAGCCAAATGGCAAAAAACGGAACCCTTATAGATTCGTCATGTCTGTCTGTCTGTCTGTCTGTCTGTCTGTCCGTCCGTATGTCACAGCCACTTTATTCCGAAACTATAATACCTATACTGTTGAAACTTAGTAAGTAGATGTATTCTGTGAACCGCATTAAGATTTTCTTACAAAAATAGAAAAAAAACAATAAATTAAGGAGGTCCCCATACATAGAACTGAAACTCAAAAAAAAAAATTTCATCAAACCCATACGTGTGGGGTATCTATGGATAGGTCTTCAAAAATGATATTGAGGTTTCTAATATCATTTTTTTCTAAACTGAATAGTTTGCGCGAGAGACGCTTCCAAAGTGGAAAAATGTGTGTCCCCCCCCTCTAACTTCTAAAATAAGAGAATGATAAAACTAAAAAAAATATATGATGTGCATTACCATGAAAACTTCCAACGAAAATTGGTTTGAACGAGATCTAGTAAGTAGTTTTTTTTTAATACGTCATAAATCGTAAACCGCAATTTACCTTTCACTATTATTAAAACATCGATCAAAGTCACAACGAACTACAAAAACTTTTATATTATGTTACTTGCTGTTACGGAACCCTTCATGAGCGAGTCCGACTCGCACTTGGCCGCTTTTAATTCTGCAGTCACAATTGATAAAATCTCTAAGAAAATTTACAATACAAAAAAGACCTCTGTTAGTCAATTAAAAAAATAAAATTCTGTTGCTCAATAAATCAATGACATCTGTTTTCTAAGTGATCTGGATATTTTTAGTAAAGTATTTTTAACAACAACAAATTTTGCCAAATAACAATTTTGATCTTTTATTCTATAGATAACTTTTGTCTATCAATTAATTTAAGACCCTATTGTAAAAGCGCATACAGTATTGAATACTGACAACAGATACCTATCAAACTCTTGTATGTAACTAAAACATGAGCAAACAGGTATATCTTACAATAGCAAAAACTAACAATACCCCAGACCAGCCCAACTCAAACAAATCAATTTTATTATGTTGCATTAGTTTCCAGCCACTGAATCAAATTGGAATAGTAAAATAAAGATCAGGCTGAACTAAACATTTTGGATTTCACACCGTTCTTATGTCCGTTGAATAAGGTAGAGAATCCCGGTGCGCGTTTTTAGCTTACCTTTCACTTCACTGTACTTAATTAAGCTAAAATTAAGCTCAACTCGATTCAGCTGTTGCAAAATTAGAAAGTCGATTGTCTCAAAAGTT
Organism: Teleiodes luculella; assembly: GCA_948473455.1. Taxonomy (NCBI): domain Eukaryota; kingdom Metazoa; phylum Arthropoda; class Insecta; order Lepidoptera; family Gelechiidae; genus Teleiodes; species Teleiodes luculella. The sequence goes on from OX419601.1 coordinate 3,485,426, forward strand.
GGTCTGTCAACTCCGCTGTCCAAATGACATGAAACTTACTTCTTTTGTCAAATAATGGGCGCGATTCTACATATTACGCTCTAACTTAAATTTATAAACCATACTAGCGACCCGCATATTACGCATGTATTGTATTATACATATAAACCTTCCTCTTGAATCACTCTATCTATCTATAACCGCATTAAAATCCGTTGCGTAGTTTTAAAGATTTTAGCATACATAGGGACATAGGGACATAGGGATATAGGGACATAGGGACAGAGAAAGCGACTTTGTTTTATACTATGTAGAGATTATTATGTTCCTTTCACGTTCTTAAGAACGAAAAGGGACAGGTGATTGGCAACTAAAATTTAGAGATGTCAGACATCAATTTTACGCGTAGTTCGCACTAGTTTAGCGGGCATGCGAAAACATCCCACTTCAAATAAGCTGAATTTCACAGCTGTGCTGCTTATTTTAAATATCATTCATTTAACTTTAAATTCTTCATCTCTCATCCTTTTCGATTCCCATATAAATGAAAGAGACCAACAACTTAAATTTAGGGATTTTAGCGGCCACGCGGGAATTGAGTCCAATATTACTTCAAAACTTTAATTAATTTGAGACTAACATTGGTTTCATGAATAATAATTGGCAAAGAGAGTGTCGGTGTATGTAGGTACAGAAGCCAGCGCATGCTTCTTTACTTCTAAGAAATATATAGATTCTTTATTGTAAACACAAAAAATAAGAAAGCAGTACATTTAAGTGGTAGTTGACAAGGGCGAGCTTATCTCTAAGTAGAGATCTAGAATACGGGTGCTCTCAAGGTAAACATGTCCAGCCGCATGTGCTGCCTACTGTGTACAGTAGTTGTACTGTACATTAGTGTGATGAACAAAGAGGGTAAATGTGAAAAAAAAAACAAATATCAATCTGTATAGAGAATGTTTCTTTTGATATCTATAAGAAAGCCACCAAAAAGTTTAACTGCCAGCGCCAGAAACTTATTTTTATTCTATACAAGATTTTATTTCCGCAAATTCAAGCAATATATTTTATATTTCCGAAACCAATTTAAATGTCAACATTCTCATTCACCGAACGTGATTCTCAATTTCATCTCAAAACCCCTTTTCTAAGCAAATTAAAGGTAACTTAATTTTTTTCGATACGATAGCATAATTTTCAAAAGCTCAATCGGCCGTATTAATTTAATTTTCGCTACGTTACTCATTCTTCGAACGCTTACAGTGAATTCAAAGCCCGGCACAGACAGAGGATTAGGAAAAAAAATCCTCCTATAAAAATCTTGAAAATGTCCATAATTTGATTTCTGTAAACAAACTCGGAATAGGTATATATCCTCGCGACGCGGCCCCTACATGAAGCTACCCAAGGTGTACGCAAGTTACAAAAATTTGACATTCACTACGTAGTTAGTTCGGCTAAACTTTACACCTTTATTTTTTATCATACTGGCTACGTATTGTACATCGAATTGTAATAGTTAATTGTTACTGTGAAATGGCCTATCGATATATTGGGAGAAACTCTCAAGTAAGGACGGGAGCGAATCAGCAATTGAAATTGGCCCTTTATAAGGACTTCTGGGTGATTAAGTTTGCCTTTTTGCATACAAATGCCATTAAAAGGGTAGCTGGAGCTGGTCTGCGAAGGAACTGACAAGTAGGTATTTGAAACTAATATAAATAAATAAATTATTATTATTAATTATTATTATTATATTGCCAGAAAAATTCACAGATATTGTGCCTCACACGACTATCGAGCATATTGGAAATGAATCTGTAATGTGAAAATTTAGTTCTGACTTTTTGACTATTTTTATAAAGGTTCAGCCACAGGGCAAACCCTAAACCAGACGATCTGTGTTTTAGACTCAAATTGTAGGTGACTAAATTGTCCAGAGGAGTTTTTATTAAATTTTTGATATCATTCTTCGCTTCCAAAATATCAAGCGTCAAAAGCTAAAAGTCTACTCACTCGATCACTTTTTCGCCTATAACATTTTTAAGCTATTGTATAGCTTCTATCGCGGGCCTTGAGCGTGGAGACCGAATCTAGAAATTCCGTAACGAAAAAACCTAACACCCCCTTTGACATACATAGACATACATAGAGTTGTAAAACAAATAAATTTAATATTTTTTTAGGAGTAGGATAAAATTAAAATATTGTTGTTTTGCAACTCTATACAATTTGACAAAAGTGTAACTTGAATTAATATCAAAGAAAAAAAAAAACAGGAAATAAATACTGCATAAATAAAATAAATAAATAATTATAATTGCATAAGTTGATAAATGGAGTTGAGTTGAGTTGAGTTGTGGTTGTGGTTGTGGTTGTGGTTGTGGTTGTGGTTGTGATTGTGGTTGTGGTTGTGGTTGTGGTTGTGGTTGTTGTTGTTGTTGTTTAATTATAATTGCATAAGTTGATAAAAAATGCTATACAATAGCTTTACCGCGGCAGTCCCCGAGTGCCACACATCTTTTTTTGTTTTTAACTTTCTCGAATAATTATTTTTGCACATTACTACAGCTCTCGTGAATACGCGCCTTTTGAGTTTTTTTTGAATACCTTATCTCCTCTCTCTCCGAGATTTAGAAGCGATCGCACTTTTTCGTAAAATCGTGGCCAATACTGGAGCGAACGAAAAGATATTTCCAATTCTTAAAATCCCAATATGCATTTTATTGTATTATGCGTTAAATTGGGAGGGTATTTTGGCTTTGAGCACTTAGAATACTAAGTACAAAACCAGTGAGATTATGTTGTATTGAATCCGCACATGCCAAATCAAGTGTACAAGTTCAACCGACCGTACTAATGTTCAGAATTCACGATAGCTATTATTCTAGAAGGCACACTCTTATTTTATTCCATAACAAATTTTATAAATATGTTACATAAAAATTCAATAATTGTGATATTTTTTTGCTATATTTGAAAATGTCGCAGGTGCTCTTAAACCTGCGACATTTTCGACAGAAGCATAATAAAACCCATATTTCTATTAAACCTTCAAACATTGGTTTTGTTTGTTCCTTTTTTCTTTCAAGAAAATAAGTGGACAGAAGCGAAAAAAATACCCATTTTTAAACCTTCAACCAATGGTTTTCGTAATATTATCACATCTAGAGAGAGGTAACAAACGTTTCACAAAGCACCAGTATTTTATAGTACCAAATTAATATGCAATATTTATCTCCTTAAGGTCAGGACTGCCTGAATCAGGACCTTTATTTCTACCTTATCTTAACGTATCTGCACAGTATTTCGAGTCACTGAGTCGAGAATACGATTCTCGAATATAAAATCAAACTACTTCAGCAAGCCATGGGACCTATGCTTCTGTCGAAAAGGTACGACCAATGAAGCTTTATCGGACTTGGGTACTTACGCGTTTTGTATAAAAAATGACCAATAAATAGGTACCATGCCAAATATCCACCCACGTTTGCTTAAGGCAATAGCCTAATGGAGGGACTAAACTTTTCGGTTCGAAAGTATGTAAAAGTAAAGTTTTACTTATGTTAAACTTGGGAACCGAAGAACGTTTGGAGATTTTATTTACATGATGGGTACTACCTTTAACTGGTCCACTTTTATTTTTTTCAGATATATTTTGCTCGGTTTTCCACGGTCACTATCAGCTCGTATAAATGCAGCTTTATATTGTAAAGTTCGTGTTATTTATCCTTTCATTATTATAATTATCATTTACCCAGCAGTATAGTCTATAATTTAGATGCTCTCTCACTCTACCTATTGGTTATTATTGTTTAGAATTTCTTTTTTTATTTAGTTTATTGTCTGTCTTCTCATTGACCTTTTATATACTGCATAACATATTCCTTCCGTGATATTATTTATGTAATACTGTTAATTGTGTATATTTCGCTGCGGGCCAAGAATTGATAAGACGTACGTACAGTCACATTCAAATACTTTGAGATAACTTTTTCAATAAAAACATATTTTTCTACGAATGCAGTGTTACAACATTTATCTTTTAGTTAATAAATTAACACACCATACATTAATAATATAAATAAAAATGATAAGAAATAAAAGCGTGATATGATGTGAATCTAGGTGAAGGTGTGTTTCCGAGACACTACCTACTGAAACTGATGATTCAGAATCTACACCGTGAAATTTTGGATGGTGGTACCCCATATCCCCGGTCAACATCTTAGATACTTTTTACCACGGGAAATAAAAATAAACAACGCGGGCGTAGCCATGGGCGGACAGCTAGTCTTCTTATATTCACTTTCAAATGTAGCCGTACAACTTGTAATTTAAGAATTACGACGCAAATAATGAGGAATGCGAAAATGAATAATGAGGACCGACCGAGTGATATAGCAAGGTGCGCAAGAAAACTACTACCGGAGTGGACTATATGAAAACCTGGATGTGAGTGTGTTATGTGTGTTGTGTAGTGCTTACTTACCTTTTATATTGTGAATATAACTGTGTTAAGATTGTATCTATACTATAATACTTACTCCATTGTTTAATAGTATTGTGTTTTGGCTAAGACTATGTTAGAACTCATTTACCTTTTGTATTGTTTATATAATTGCGTTAAGTTTGTGTCTAGCAAAAACTTGCCTTAAGTCTAGTGGCTTATAAACCATAATGTTTGCTTTAGGATTAAATAAAGACTTGTTTTTATTTTTAAATTATATACTTACTCTCAGATTTACTTAGTAATTTACAAAGCTATAAAGTTTGCTCAAAACTTAAGATAAAATTATTTTGTTAGTTTTTTTTTAAAGTTTTAAGGAAAATGTTTGTATACCAATTAATTCTGAAACACTCGCGCGTTCTGATTACATCCCACCTTCGACCCCACTTTATTTTATCGCATGCGTTCAATTGGACTGTGCTGCTGTGTATGATAGGTATAAATAAGTACAGTTCGCCAGTATAGGAAAGTCAAAAGATTTTTCTGTATTCCTTTCTGTTAGGCACCTCTTTCACTGGCGACGAAGACAAAAAACGAAAGGGACGCAGTTATGCGTTAGAATGAAATACAAATACACCACGCTCACTCTTGCGCATAACTGCGTCCCTTTCGTCTTTTATCTTCGTCGCCAGTGAAATACCTGCCTTAGCGTTAGGTATTATTGTCTGTATTTTTTTTTTATTATATTGTAAGTACTAGTTTTCCGTCCCGCGGCGCAGCCCGCGTTAACTGTTTTCCCGTGGGAATGAGGTATTTTCCCACGGTAAAAGTAAGCCTATGTGTTATTCTGATCTATGGCTATACTACTGTAAAGTTTCATTAAAATCCATTAGTTTTTGCGTGAAAGAGTAGGTAACAAACAGCTAACCATCCTTACAAACATTCGCGTTAATAATATTAGTACAGATTTTGATTGCCTACCGTATCAGGAGACAGCTACGAGGTATTTATTTTGACATCATATAACTCGGAGAAAATATTTTCCTCTACAGTCCAAGATCTACGTTGGACTTCCGACCAAAGGCAGCTAGAAATACCCTCAAAACATCCTTTTCAGAACATCATTATCATTAACAGCTCATATATCGACGGCCCCTAAGTACAAACGAACTACTGCAAAAAGTAAATTTTACAGGAGAAAGGTTTAAAGGAAAATAATGAATATTTTTCTTAATTGTTATTAGATTGTGGTGAAATTTGGTATAGTGATTTATAATATATTTATGCATTATATAAATGACAGACAGTTGCCAAAATTGTTTTACTTAAAGAGTTAGTGGAGATATCTTTACTTATTTTGTTTAAAATCAAGCGCAATGTATGACATCTACCACATGACCGGTTTTACATCAAATTACAACTTAAGAATAAACTATGTTTTTTAAATTTAATTAGCTTTAAATGTCAGTATAAATATCTCAAAGGACCAGTTTGTACTATTACGACTTAAAAAAAATGTATAGTTGTGATGTTTTTTCTTAAATTTGCAAATATCTCATTCTACGTCGTTTACATATACACGAAATAAAAGTTATTTACCACATAAACTTTTAAATTAAACAAATCAATTCAATTAATATAAATATAAATTTATTTTTTATTAGAAGAACAAGCAAATGTTCAAAATCATCTCGTAATAACTATTAAAACACAGTGAAAAAGTAAACTATTAGAAAAAATAAGAAAAGCTTAGACATAGATAGGTACCACCTAGAATAGGTGGTGTGGAGCATTCACTTGATTCTTCAAACGCTTGAAGTTGATGCTACATCAAACGATGGTCTACTCCTTGGACTCAAAGGGTGAAAGTCACTAAATTCAATCTTCCATTATCTCCTTCTGGATAACAAAATGAGAATCTATTCTTGGACGGTGAGGGTATCAACGATCGACCAACAAATGATCCATTTTCCAAAGATGGTACACAATGCAGCCAATGTGTGTTTAGATTTGGAGGTGCAGATCTAGCTCTGACATTGACTTTTGTGAATATAAGAAATAAGGACCTAACTCCATGAGCTCCAGCATTGTTAAAGAGGTTAAGATTTGGCGATCGAGCTAGATGTTATTGGTTTATATTGGAATTCTTAATAAAATTAGCGACTTCCTTGTCGATACATGAAGTGTTAATGTTTTCAAACTCAAAACTTGTCTGTTGAATATCTGGCGTTGAGGGTGTTCTCACCAATAATTGATAATTAATCTGCATCAGATCAGTTGCTAATACTGAATCTTGACAAACTCATTGCTTGTTCCTCTCATTCTAATTTATTGCTAATAAGATGCTGGCCGATGACAGATACTGTTATTAATTAAGAAAAAAAGCTATTAACTTAAAAAAAAGTCGAAAATTTGCAGGTGGTTAAATATACTGTAGTAGTTAAAGATAATAATGATGTTTTACAAAGGTGAAAATATTTAAATAATACCTGATGGTATTATACAATATTTGGTCAACACGGAAAGTTATATTTTTTATCTTATCGTTTAAGTGGCATACAACTCACTTTTAAATTTTACGCATTAAAAGACAAATGGTAGATATCTCATTCAAAAAATAATTTTTAATACGGTCATATAACACTAACCATACTTAGTTTTTCAAACTTTAAAGCGGACAAGTGACATATACCTGTTACTACGTATAAAAAGACAACTAGTACTTGTCTCAATTTCGGAATGAAAGTATGGGCAGACTCATTTAATAGATCCGTCGTATAAACGGACAACTACCAGATATCTGAGATAGTGTTTATATTTTTATTATTCATATGAGTAATTTCATAATAATTTAATAATATAGATGTGAAAAATTAACCAAAAATCAACACATTATTAATTAGAATAATTACTTTCAGTAGATTTAACCATATTGTTGATTAAATCTTTACTTGCAGAAATATCAAATTGTTTTCCACAACAAAATAACTAAAAAACATAAAAATCCCGCACCGAAGGCGATCGTTCGATTATTTGAAAAAAGACAAGTGACAGCTAACGCGCGCGCTCTTCGGTGTAGATGCAGATAAGTAATTTGACCGCATTAACATCGTACAATTCCTGCGTTCCTACGTAGTTGTCTCATTCTACGTACATTAATTTCACTAATTATTGAGAAAAAAATATTTTTGTCTTTTTAGGGTTAAAGTATACAATAAATAAATAAAATTCACAAAATATAAAAATATTTTTAAAATTTTAGTTGTCCGTATCTACTTAGCGGCCGTCGATATGTCCCCACCGAGAGGCTCGAGCCTACCCAGAAATCAGGGTGAATACGCCTTAGTCGACCACGCTGGCCCAGTGCGGGTTGGTCAACATAACATACAACCCATGAATTACTTCGCAGGTGTGTGCAGGTTTCCTCACGATGTATTTCTTCACCGTAAGAGCGTCTAATAAACGTACATATGAATTCGAAAATCGATAACACATCGGTACGAGCCGAGGTTCGAACCCGCGAACTTGCAAATGGTTGTCAACGGCCCTAGCCACTTGGCCACCGACGTTCCTCGTTTCAGAACATACTTATGTCTATCTAATATTTTATATCTCTCTATTCTTGTATGTATGTACGTACATTCCAGAGTGCCAAGTGCGAGTTTTTTACTCACGAAACGCGCTCGATAACTTCAACGTAAACGTGCATTTAGTATGGAGAAATTTTAGTTCAGCGAACTGTCCACAGATGGCGTAGTTTCAATTCCATACAAAATCGCGTTTACGCTCTCGACATCGAGCGCGTTTACTTTGGTTGCAAAACTCGCACTCGGCACACTTAGCTATACAGGGCGTCCCACGGCTATGCCACATGGAGGGAAAGTACCTTAAATATTGTAGGTAGAACATTTTACTGAAAGAAGACATTATTTTATTTCTAAAAACTATTAAAACTGCATTCATACATTTTTTAATAATTACGTGGTTGAACCGGGAATCGAACCCGCTACATGAGGAAAAAAAAACACCCTGTTGTTTTATCATACCAATCGAAAGGCTCCTTCCTAAGGATTATTTTTTGCTAAATAACATAGTGTCAGAAATAAAAGAAAGATCATGAATTTTAACATTTGATGTGGTCGCCGAGATTTTTTTTATGCATGGGGTTACTAGCGACCCGCCCCGGCTCCGCACGGGAAAATGGTTAATGTGGGTTATTCTTTAGTATATTATGCATGTATTATACATATAAACCTTCCTCTTGAATCACTCTATCTATTAAAATCAAAATCCGTCGCGTAGTTTTAAAGACAGGGAGTGAAATAATCAAAAGAGTGCGACTTTGTATTCAACAGCGTATTAATAAAATTGATAATTTTTTTATTAAAAATGGTAAATTACATAGTCTTTCTTTTATTTCTGACACTATGTTATTTAGCAAAAAATAACCCTTATGATGAAGCCTTTCGATCGGTATGATAAAACTACAGGATATATTTTTTTCTCCTATAACGGGTTCGATTCCCGGTTCAACCATGTAATTATTAAAAAATATATGAATGCAGTTTTAATAGTTTTTAGAAATAAAATAAAGTCTTCTTTCAGTAAAATGTTCTACTTACAGTATTTAAGGTACTTTCCCTCCATGTGGCATAGCTGTGGGACGCCCTGTATACTGTAAAAATTATACAGTTTGAAACTTTTACCAATATATTTACAAATAAACAAGATACGATTAATAACATTATGAGAGAGAGTCGACAGAATACTTCCTGTTTTCTTTTGTGATATTTTAACGAATTATAAACGGTTTATGTAAAGTTGATGAAACTTCCCGGAAATTGTTGGGTTTTACTTAAAAACAACAGTAAACTTTCGGGATTTCGAATTCTCAGAATATGCTGGAATGCCTCTGTGATAACTTCGGAAACTCAGCTTTTCTGCATTACATGATTTTCGTTGTTCTAAAAATATTTAATTATAATACAGGAAGTTATTTAATTTATTTGTATCCTCTTTCCTAAATTCAAAAGCTGCGCTGTTGTCAGTGGAATAACTCTAACGAACAACGCATTTTGCACTGTGATAAAAACATTTTAAATAAATATATATTGCTTCAGATATAAAAAAGCGTCGGTGGCCAACTAGCTAGGGCCGTTCGCGGGTTCGAACCTCGGCACGTACCAACATGTTTTCGATTTTCTAATTCATAATACTCGTATGTAGGCACGTTTATTCGACGCTCTTACGGCGAAGGAAAATATCTTGAGGAAACCTGCACGCACCGACACAGTCTGTAAGTACTCTATCCTACAAATATTAGAAACTAGGAAGTTTGTGAGGATTCATGTTTGTTACTCTATTACGTAAAAACTACTGAATGGATTTTAATGAAACTTTACAATCATATAGCTTATACATTAGAATAAACACACAGGCACTACTCTTTTTACCGCGGAATAATGCCTCATCCCCACGGGAAAAATTGGTAGCGCGGGCGAAGTCCGGAGCCGGGGGAAAGCTAGTATTTACTATTCATCAGGAAGGTGGGATAGCGCGCTTAGATTCATTAGTCTGAGTCAAAGATAGAGGTGTGATTGATTAATACTCAAAGGTCTGAGTATTCATGGGTAGGACTATTCTAATAAGAGTACGTACTCCTTCATATGTAAAAAAAAGAACTAAATATTTTTGATTTTGTATTTTTCTTTTTCCTTTGAAGTTTCTTTGACATAAATAAAATGTATTTTTATTGTTATTAACATTCCTTCCGATCCAATATAACAATGTTGGCAATAATTCTATCGCTTGTGTCCTTAATAACAGCGGTTTTTAGCTTGGACCTGGTTCCGGTTATCATTCAAGATAATGGTCTTTTGGATGGAGCAGTCAGTCTGAAAGGGAGTCCTTTGGGCAGCATGACCAAGGAACAGTTTGAGTTGGTTGTCGATGCTGCTACCAAGCGCGGCGGATGCCTCATATTCTTCGTTGAAGAATTTCTTTCATTGGCAGACATCAAAGCGAAAGATGACAAGGGATCGCCTTATTTCTATTTGAATCGGGAGTTTGCGAATAAGAAAGTAAAGCTTCTTCCTAGGGTGAGTAATGACCGGAGATCGGAAAGTAGGAGGCAATATAATCAAAACTATGGATAAGACCTTAAATTTCCGGTATTCGTTTTTCGGTAGTACCGGAAATCGTCTTTAATATAAATTATATTTTTATCTTAATATTTCCTTAACTTTGGAGAAAGGAAAATTAAATCTTTCCGACTACTGGTAATAATATGATGCAAAAAAAGCTCTTCAAATCTGCTGTTTTTAGTCTACCTAGCTAGATATTGGTACCTTTGTGAAACAAAATTAACCTCTCCCTTCATTAGCACTAATTTCCTTTATTAATAATTACAGCGATAAGTGGCTTGATTTTATGAGTCCTACTCTTGAGAGTAACGTATTTTACAAGAACAAAACCCCGTCATTTTGCAACAGCATAGTGTAAATTATTTAATTCATTATCAAGAGGCTTCATTCTACATATTTGCTAAACAACGCAACGGTGTTTAGCCTAATTAAAATTACCTTAAAGTTCTTTGAAAATGAAATAAATTAACATTAAAATAGATTTATTTAACCCGATATTTTCCTCTATAAGAGCAAGTACACTCTCTCAATTTTTAAAAGATGCGACGCTTGTAGAGTTTATTATATTTATGTGGAGTATATTATACCTATATACAGGGCGTCCCACGGCTATGCCACATGGAGGGAAAGTACCTTAAATATTGTAGTTAGAACATTTTACTAAAAGAAGACATTATTTTATTTCTAAAAACTATTAAAACTGCATTCATACATTTTTTAATAATAACATGGTTGAACCGGGAATCAAACCCGCTACACGAGAAAAAAAAATCACCCTGTAGTTTTATCATACCAATCGAAAGGCTTCATCATAAGAATGATTTTTTGCTAAATAACATAGTATCAGAAATAAAAGGAATACTATAAATTTTAACATTTGATGTAGCCGGCCGAGATCGCCAGATCTAGCCCCGTTAGATTTTTTTATGGGGTTATGTTAAAAAAATGAGTTTACAAGAACAGGTACGAAAGTGTCAACGAGCTACAAATAGACCTTAGACGTATTATTATAAATATCCACCACAACAAGTTAAAAAAATCGACAGAGGGTGAAATAAAGAGTGTGATTTGTATTCAACTGCGTAATTTTGAGCATTTGATAAAATTGATAAATTTTGTATTAAAAATGTTTAAATACATAGTCTTCCTTTTATTTCTGACACTATGTTATTTAGCAAAAAATAACCCTTAAGATGAAGCCTTTTGACCGGTATGAAAAAACTATAGGATATTTTTTTTTTCGTATAGCGGGTTCGATTCCCGGTTCAACCATGTAATTATTAAAAAATGTATGAATGCAGTTTTAATAGTTTTTAGAAATAAAATAATGTCTTCTTTCAGTAAAATGTTCTACCTACAATATTTAAGGTACTTTCCCTCCATGTGGCATAGCCGTGGGACGCCCTGTATATTGGAGCTCTTCTCCACAAAAGACCGCACATTTTACTTTGCTGAACTCGCCACTAAATGTAAATTTATTTGACCTAACTAAGAGATCTAAAGTGTCCAACAGTTAAAATAAATGATTTCATTTTATTTCACTCACATTTTTTTCCTTTGGCAGGTGGCCGGCCCATACAACTACTTGAAGAACCGTTTCCAAGCGTTTGACTTCAATACGTTCTACTTGAGCTCTAAGAACACCAACCTTCGGCTTGAAGACAGCTTCAAGTTCATCTACATCTTCTTCGAAGATGGCGCCAACGAGACTAGGATCGAGAAACTGAGACGGCACGACACCATCGTTCAAGAAGTGTATTTCATTGTCAAGCAGCTTTGTAAGGTATGTGGGAAGCAAATTTTTATTATTATTATGATCCTGGATATATTTAAATAACTCTAACCAATGGCCAGTACAAAGGTACCAGATTATCATCCCTTAAAATGGATGCACGCAAAGGACGTGACTTCAATTTGTTTAATGAATGCAAGGAAGTGTAGGAAGGTCTGTATTTTTTCATAAACTAGCTAGCCACCTTGCCACTTCGCTTGTATCATTATTATTTCCCGTGAGAGTTTTTGAATCGCCAAAAACCTGGTCTCAGACAGGATTTGTTCCCTTGATGACTTCTTTGCCACTGAATCGAATACGATGAAGTGTATCATATTTTTTTCTGTCTAAAGTGGTTTACGTTCCGTTTTTTTTTTCAGGGTTCGGTAGTAGCGTTTTATACTGGTAAAAGTCTCCCAGTTAGCAAGCCAGAAGTGCGCGCGAAATTTCCGACGGATGCTTCTCCAGTGGAGCGTCTTCAGGTGGATTGCGGCAACGCGACATTTATGCTCGGTTAGTAAAGCGTCGCTGCGACTAAAAATTAACACGGTTAGTATGGAATTCGCAGCGAATAGCCCTGTCACACTGAGCGAATACTCGCTGCGAGTGCCAATCCGCAGCGATTAATCGCTGTGTGTGACCGAGGCTTAAGGAACAATGTCTTTGTCAGGAGTTTGCTGTGGTGACGCCTAACTCCCTTCAGAAGTCGCTCTAGATGTATATTCTTAGAGATGATTAATTTTTAGGGTTCCGTACCTCAAAAGGAAAAAACGGAACCCTTATAGGATCACTTTGTTGTCCGTCTGTCCGTCCGTCTGTCAAGACCCTTTTTCTCAGGAACGCGTGGAGGTATGAAGCTGAAATTTATATCAATTACTCAGGTCTACTGTCCCTTGAAGCTGTGAAAAAATCAAACTTCTAAGCCAACGCAATCAAAAGATACAGCCGTTTATGCCGCAAATTTTCGACACTTGCAAGGGAATCAAAACCTACAGGGTGCTTCCCGTGAACTCAGAATCTTGAAATTTGGTACGAAGCAACGTCTTATAGCATAGATAAAGGAAAAATTACGAAAACCATAAATTTTTAGTTACATCACATAATATATATTTTTTTAATAATTTTAACCTTACTACCCATTTCCTCATAAACGCGTAGAGGTATTAAATTGAAATTCATACCAAATACTCAGGTCTATAATACCTTTAAGCTGTAACAAAATCAAACTTCTATGTCAACGCAATCAAAAGAAACAGCAATTTAAGCTGCATATTTTGAAACTCGCAAGTACTCGCAAGGGAATCAAAACCTAAAGGGTACTTCCAGTCGACCTAGAATCTTGAAATTTGGCATGAAGCAACGTTTTATAGCACACATAAAGGAAAAATTCCGAAAACCTTAAATTTTTAGTTACATTACAAAATATATATTTTTTAATAAATATAAACTTATTACTTTTTTCCTCATGAACGCGTAGAGCTATCAAGTTGAAATACTTACTTAGTACTTAGTTACTTAAACGATAAAGAGATCTTTGTCTTAAATTTATGCTCCTCCATCTTTCCCCATTGTAATGTTATGAATTTCATTTTGCAATAAGATTACCATAGTTATGACTCGATTGTCGTAATGAACGAACTTTGTAAACCTTGCAGGTTTGTACGGAACCCTCGGTGCGCGAGTCCGACTCGCACTTGGCCGGTTTTTATTATATTTTTGTGAAATTTATAATGTCTGAACCAAAACTTTATTTGGTTTTTTTTTTTTCCAGATGCTGAAATGAGATATGAAGAGGACAGCCAGGCATCGTATATGAAGATAGTCAATTGTAAATATAGCGGGGAGAATAAAAAAATATGGACCTACGAAATAAGTTTTGAACATGTTTTGGTAATTTTTTATTACAAACTTGAATAACTTATAAACAAATGAAACAAACAAACTACAAAAGATATCTTGTAACTTACTAATCTAAAGACATATTTCGAGCAGCTTTAGTAAAAAAGTTGTTATTGGAAAGTTCATATTATTTCTGAGCAAAGATTACAGCAACACATTAAAAAAAATATTCCAAAAATTATAAAATTCCGTTAGTAACAATTTTGTTCGGCGTTTCAGCTAGATTTGTTGCTAACTACTGAAATTAAATTGTTGTCATGAGGATTAGAATATTATATGCCTGACAGTCTTTAATTTAGCTTTCATTTAGTGTACCAATTATAATGATTTTTATCAGTTTATGGAACGTGTTGTTAATGGTATCCGTTGTTTAATTATTACAGGAAAATGATCAGCCCTCTGTCTATGCTTTGAAGTTTTATTTTACGAACAAGGATCCAATGAAACCATCTTCTGGTTGGATACTACAGAGTAAGTTGTGAAATGGAATAAAAGCAACAACATACGTAGCTATAATATAATGTATATTAAAGTAGAAGATTTTATTTTATTGATATTTATCATTTAATAATAACTTGTTTAATTTTAAATTCAGTTTCATTGTAAAACCCTAAATTCAGTAGTAGTTACTTGCTTTGTTATTTTGCGAATGTGGTTGTCACTTATAATTAGAGTAACAATTAGTAAGTTGATGTATTTGTACCTAAGTATTATTGTTAACTCTTTTAGTGACCTATTATATAAATAAATAAATTAATTACAACAAGACATAATAGGGAATGTTACTAAGTATGTAAAATCACTTGAAACTTTGTTACAGTAGAGCTTTTATATATACAGATACACTAGTTTTTGTTTCATTAAAAAATATCAAGTAGTTTTGATTTTATATGCATTCAAAGTTCCCATAAATATCGAGTCCCGCTGACAGTCACGTGACCGCGTGTGACGTCACATAGCAACACTCCGCTCCGCAGTAGTTTACTCGCGCAGTGTTTTGCTTTATTTCATCGCTTCTAGTTGTATGAATTGAATTAATAATAGATGAAGGGTTCGAAAATGGACAATCAAATAATCTACCTAAAATAGAAGGACTTGGTTGCTCATTATTTAGCGACAATAGTGATTTCTTTGCCGTCGAAAGGCGAGGAGTAAAAATGCAAAGGTAAGTTAAGTTAAACTTTTTATAATATAACTCTCGAAAATAGATATTAATATCTGTTCTATAAGTATTCTTTTATTGAAGTACCTAAAATACCCAAGTATTTCATTTCGTAATGCCACTAGCTATAGCTAGAAGTAGGTATCAGAGACCTTAGGTTTTAGGTAATGTAATATAGGTCAATATAAAAATAATAAAACAAAATATACTTTATTGCACAGAACAAAAACAAATACATTAACAATACTCAAAAAGGGAGAAGGCAAGTGGCAGCCTTATCGCTCTAAGCGATTTCTTCCAGGCAACCATTAGGTCTTAAAACCGAAAACTACTAATCCCTACTTAATATTACAAATGCGAAAGTAACTCTGTCTGTCTGTCTGTTACGCAGATAGAATAGACCTTGGAGACGGACATAGGCTACTTTTTATCGCGGGAAAACAACTGATTCCCACGGGAAAGATTCGGGCGGAGTCGTGAGGTGGAAACTTGATGAAACTTGATATCTACGAGCTATCTGACCTTGGGGTTTGATAGAATAGACCTTGGAGATGGATATAGGCTACCTTTTACCGTGGGAAAATCCCTCACTCCCACGGGAAAAAGGTCACCGCGAGTAGAAAGTTTTGATAAAGATTGGTACAGAGATAATATAGACCTTGGAGTAGGATATAGATTATCTCTTACCGCGGGAAAATACCTTATTCCCACGGGAAAATGGGAGGTCTGGCAGAAAGTTTTAGTGAAACTTGGTACAGAGATACAAAATATTTTAGGGGGGATAAAGGCTATTATACCGTGGGAAAATATCTCATTCCCACGGGAAATATACCTAATAGCGCGGCGGGAATTTTTGATGATACTTGGTACAAATATAGAATAGATCTCGGGGGGATGGATTAAGTCTACCTAATACTAGTAGCGCGCGCGGCTACTTTTTCAGGCTAGAAATCATCTCATTCCTACGGGAAAAGTCGAAATCCAACGCGGGCGTAGCCACGGGCGGGCAGCTAGTAGGTACATAAAAAGGTAATCACTACTTATACTTAAGTCAAAATGATCTTCACAACAATAAACTGTGCTTCGATTTCTAACAGGATCTGATCTCTTCATAGCTTGTAATCATTTACTTCGTATTTTGACATCCATTGGAACGACAAAAAATAACTTTTCCGGCGCATTGATAGCCGTATTTGTACATTTTGGCACAACACATGATTTTATGGTATTTGGATTGTTAATTTTTTTTTTAATTCGGAAATCCAAGTACAAAATACCTAATAACGCAAGGCAGCCGTACGGAAGAGCGGGAACGGACTGAGCGAGCGTTGCATTATGACGTCACGCGCTTGAACGCGGAATTTCGTCGCGCGCTCACTTTAAACTTCTCTATCGTGGAAACTAATTGACGTATCGAAATAATTCTTTCACTAGTATTTTTTATTTTGAACAGAGAATTTATAAAGCTAACATTCAAAATTAGTGAACATTCTCTATTAAGATGTATTTTCCATACAAATCTGCAAGCGACCGCATACGTATAGCTCTATTTCTGTGACGTCACCACAGAGATGTACGTCACCAAAATATGTCGACAAATATACAGCCTGTCAAGTATAAGTTGGCGTGTGGCGAAAAACGAACAACGAACGATTTTTATAACACATTTTCAAAGATGATGAAAAAGTACTCGATACCAAGTAGTATCGATACTTTTGATTCGATACCTGGTATCTGAAAATTTGCGGATCCCCTAACAATAGAACTGAGTGTAGGAGGCGCCGCCATTGGAACGCCAAGTTATACTTGACAGGCTGTAGCAAGGCATATAAATTATAGCTACTTAAGTGTTGGACTTAAGTCTGTTACACATTGGACTATACATCTTACGGTGAATAAATGTACTTTATATTATAAGCCTGTAAACCGCTTATAAGGCAAAACTACAAAATAAAAATCGTTGCTTATAAACCATAATAGTAGGTATGAAGTAAAATCTGCTTATGAAGGCTTAATAGAGCGCGGGCCGATCAACAGAGAATAAAAAAAGAAAGGTAAAGAAGGGATTTACCAGACTTGCACAATAGTGTAAAATAGTAAATGGGTCGGGTATTCGAGAAAAGTATGGTACGGCCGTGCCGCTTTTTTGCTCGACTTGGCAGAATTTCTTTCTTTAAGATTGTCATGTATTACGTCTCTATATTGTCCAATACTCTTTGAGCGGAAACAGAGGTGAGTGAGGAATATGAGGGAAATCATTACTATAATACTTAACAGTCGTTTTTTTTCTTGTTTCAGAGGTAGTCTACCTGTCCGACAAGAAAGGAACACTGAAAACTGAAATTCTGAACGTGACCGGTGACTGGGACTTATTATACGATAGCGACCAACCTCTTATACTAAAACCTGATAATAATACTAACCTACCCACATTATATGTGGAGAGCTATGCAGTGAGTAATAATATAATAAAATATGATAAGAAATAAAATAAAAATGGATTTTATTCCCGCTCAACCACAAACAAAATTGACCACAGTGAAAGCACTTATATTAAACAGCATAAAGGTTGCGAAGACAGACTGTCTCTACCAGGCAAAGTAAGATTCAAGGATTTTACGGTGTTACTGAGCACCAGGCTCCCCCCCCCCCCTTCAGATAAGGAAATATTCCTGTTGACAATGAAAAATGAGTGTGAGGATTTAAAATATTATCTCACTTACTATTATCAAGATATTCTCAGTGTCAAATAATTACATTATTGTGACTTAGTTTGGAAGGCCCATGGGTGATTTTTCTGTTTAAGTATGTACCTACATTCTTTTATTGTGCAGATGATCAAAATTGTAGGTTTATTTATTTTATTGCATAAAATGTCCAAGTAAGAAAACTTTCGCGCCTTTAACATTATAATTAAGTGGTCATATCTCATACAAGGGCATTTGACCCCAAACAAGAATGAGCTTGTACATACTATGGTTGTCAGACTATATAGTACGAAAGGAATCAAATTATTATTGTTC
Organism: Teleiodes luculella; assembly: GCA_948473455.1. Taxonomy (NCBI): domain Eukaryota; kingdom Metazoa; phylum Arthropoda; class Insecta; order Lepidoptera; family Gelechiidae; genus Teleiodes; species Teleiodes luculella. The sequence goes on from OX419601.1 coordinate 3,503,853, forward strand.
ATCAGACGAATATTTGCCCTGAGTTAGATTAGAACCTGTGACCATCCGCTTTGACAGCAGGTGCATTGCCGATAGGCAAACCCCGTCGTTTTGCAACACTACGGACGAATGTGGATATTTCGATGAGGTAGGACGATTGTCATAAAAAATATGTACTAAAATAAAACAGATTTAGAAAACTGATGCCCACAAATGTGAGAAGCGGCGAGATTCAGAGCTGGCGTAATCTGTATGTAATAGTATTATAATAAGGAATTCTTATTATGTAAGTACTTAAATAAAGTAATCAATAAATTAAATTATATGTTGTTTATTTCTCGGCCTCGTAGCCTAGTTGGTAGTACGTCTGCCTACGAAGCACAAGGTCGCGGGTTCGAATCCCGCCCAGGGCAAACATTCGTGTGATGAGCACTTGTGTTTGCCTTGTGTCTGGATGTTGTATATTTATATATGTATGTATATCAGCTGTTTGACACCCATAGTACAGGCTCTGCCTAGTTTAGGGTCAGATGGCCGTGTGTGAGATGTCCCACATATTTATTATTATTTATATTCCCATACTGTAAGGTATCTCGCCCTTCCCAACGCCTGTGGGTTCCGAGGCTTTTCCACCTATTTGTTCAGTTCATCTTAATAATACATTTACTTTTTCCTAGATCTTCTTGACCCTTAAAACACCAAGTCAGAAGAAGCAACAAAACAAGCCGGTCAAGGACTCGAAAAAGAACCTCCCGGTTAAACCTGGGAAGTCCCGTGCAAAACCAAAACCAAAGTCCCGAATCCACAAAGCGTACCAAAAACAAGACGGAATTTTACAGAGAATACGCACAGACCTTGAAAATCGTTTAAAAGCAAAATTTGCTGACGAGGACGATGACTTTCTTGAATCTGATATTGATAAGCATGCAGATATTAATAAGCATGCAGATGCACAAAGCAAACGTAAGCCGTTATTGGACGAAAAGACAATTGTTTATCCTAAAACGACATATTTTGCAGAAGATGACGACGAGTTTCCAGATGTAAGTTATTGTCTAAAATGCATAAATACATCCCTTTCAGGCATTAAGTTTTTCACTTTGTTTCGTATTTAATGGTCACCTAAGTATGTTGCTGTTTGTACTTTACTATTTTTGTTCCAAATATTACCTATTATGCTAAAGAAAAGCAATAAAACTTTATGTAGCTTAAGTGGAAATTCATGCCACGTGGCATTCTTTGTATGATACAACAATGTTTAGTCTGCTTCCCTTTATATGTCTGTGGTTGTAAATCAATTCCTTGGTCGCCTGTAAATGTGTTTATTTGAAGGTATTCCTGACGGAGGTGCTCGCGACTTGTTTCTTCATCGTGGCGATCCTGCTGGGGATCCTTGGCTTCGGAGTGGTCATGATTATGAACGTGTACACCAATTCTATCTACGACAGCGTTGATCAGAAACAATTGTTCATCCCCGAATCAGGAACGGACTAATCCTTTTTAGATTAAAATGATTGGTACAGTAGGTAGCCAGCACAGCTGGACATGTTGACCTTGAAGCGCCCGTCTCAGCGGTATTTCGTAGTGCGAGTGTCCAGTTGCATGTGCTGGCTCTGTATTCAAATTGAAATTTTATTTGTACTATTAAAATATAAATCCATCTTCATCATATCTTTTTCTTTGTTTCTTTTAACAAAAAAATAACAAGTTTTATGGAACATGGGTTGAAATCTCAAAATTAAATTTAAATTCAATTTGTCATATAAGGTCAGGTGACTGTGGTTTATATTTAACTAGTGACCCGCCCCGGCTCCTCACGGGAAAATGGTTATTGTGGGTTATCCTTAAGCATATTATGCATGTATTATACATATAAACCTTCCTCTTAAATCACTCTATCTATAAAAAAAACCGCATCAAAATCCATTGCGTATTTTTGAAGATTTAAGCATACATAGGGATTTAGGGACAGAGAAAGCGACTTTGTTTTATACTATGTAGTGATAGTGAAGTAGATTTTTTTTGGTGAGATTTCGACCTATTTTCCTTAGGGAACTATTACTGTTTTGCGAAAATAACAAGTTTCACGGTGTATATAAATATTTATGTAACTCGTTTTCGTTAAAAAATACTAACTTACTGTGCAGTGCTCCCTTCGTATGTCCTTATTTACAGAAAATAATAATAAAGATTGTCATAGTGTAAATGAAGACTTAGCAAAAACTGAGAGGACATAGTCAGTCAGTGGATCTAATCAAATTTCCCAACAAAACTTTTTCCGAAAACGAAAAGCAAGTTTCATTTTTATTTATGAATGCAATGGGAAGTTTTCCAACAGCAAAATAAGAAAAAAAACCTTACAAAACGGCTCAACAGATGGCCCTAGTAAATAGTGAGGTAATGAATACAGTAGTAGGTATTGGATTATAGTTATTGGAAGACAAAAAAAAGTCAATAAGTCTACATTAAATGTCACTGTTCTCATTATTTTACTAGTGTCATCTAAAGAAAGCTCGTTTTTTTTTTTTTTTCGATCTGCCAGGGAATCTTCCGTTGTACAGCTTACATACAGATCTTAATAAATTTACATTGCAAATAGTACAAGTAAGTACCCTGTATAAGGCGTCACAACACAACACAAGGATAATTAATTATACTTTTCTTAACACCTTTATAACATTTTTATTTATAAAATATGTAAAAGATATTATGTAGATTTGGCTTCTGTTTTAGAGGTTAGAGAAACCTTTGACGGTTGTTTACGTTTTTACGATATACCCGTGTTTACTTGGACACGGCGGGAGATGGTGCGATAAGGACAGTGGACACTAACGATGTCCGACGACATTGGTGCCACCTGACACTTGACCTTCAAATACCCCTGGCACCATGGTAGGTCACCCCACCACTAGTGATGTAGTGTTCCCGGGAATATTCCCACACAAAGAATGCTACTTTCCGTTTGAGGCCAACTAGACGAATCATTGAGATCTAAGGGTCGGTCGGGTCATTACATTAGGTACCTAACCGGAAAACACCAACCCACATCTAACAAGCTTGAACAGCCAATTTCGTTGGAAATATTCCTGGGAATGGTGGGAATATTCCCGGGAACGAACGACACATCACTTTTCTTTCACTACCCACCACGGACACGCGTATAAGATATGCATTTCGTACAGACATGAGCTACAACCACAGAATACCAAATAGTAGTCCCTGCAGAAAGTTCTCTTAGGGATATAATTCAAATAAATAGCAACCCTCTAGCTAGGGCTTAGCTCTGTTACAGTAAAGTGCAATTCAGATCGCATAGGTATATGGCACGAGCTAAAAACACGATGTTGCTGTCTTCCTTCTATCGCATATCGCGCCGATTCGCACCTCTTTACTAACATATTTAGTTCCCTATCTAAAACATCCCGGGGGGGGCGCATATCGGTCTAAACTGCGGAGTGACACACGCTTGCTACACACCAGCCCCCGTAACATGCAGAGCTATGACAAAAGTTTGTCGCGCGAGAAACCCGCCACATTGAAATATCCTCCAATAACAAAATTATGTCTGTCACGCGTAAACCGGGCATGTTAGAGGGGCTGATAAACAAAATACCTATTTTTCTCATTGGTAAAGGGACGAGACTAGGGTGATTTTACCTACGTATGGCTGTAAGAGCGTCGAATAAACGCACATAATTATGTATTCAAAAATCGAAAACACGATGGTACATGCCGAGGCTCGAACCCGCAAACTTCCGATTGGAAGTCAACGGCCCTAGCCACTTGGCCTCCGAGACGCTCACAACTCGCCGCACAATAATCGCCCAATTATTATTCAATAATACATACGTTCCCCGGATATTTAATTATCTTAAAAAAATACTTAACTGTCAGACAAATAAGTTGTTAAGTCTAAAGGTAACAAAGTCGAGACAACTCTTCATTAGCCAAAGAAACAACGGAAATTAAATATTTCACTATGCTGCAGCTGCCACTATGCCCTCCGTGGTGTAGATGGTAGCACGTTGGCTGCGTATAGGCCGAAGGTCGTGGGTTCAAGTCCCGCCGGAAGGTTTACGTTTTTGGTTGTTTTCTATGAATCTAAAAATATTTAATACCTCTCTAGCGTTGAAGTAAAACGCCAAGTGAAATATACCGAAAAACAAAAAGTTTTTAACGGAAATTAACATATCAAAGACAAATTTCTTCAACGATAACATATCCTATTTCCTGGAATTATGTTGATGTTCAAAATAAAATAACAGAAAATGAGAAACGGGAGGGTTTCAAAACAGATTTATCTCCGTAGTCATGTAGGCACATCATGAGCCATATTTAAAAGTCAAAAATGTAAAAAAGTTTTTATTCGAAGTAAAGATTTTACTAATCACTTTTCGACGTCGAGGCGAGTTCACAATTTGGCTGTCTTTTGTGGAGAAGAACTCGCCGGAAGAAACTCCACAGGCGTTGCATCTTTTCAAAAATATTTTTACAAAATTATAAATTATTATTTTATATTCAATGTTATTATTATAACAAAGACTGCAAACGAAATATACAAAGTTTAAAAAAAGAAATTAAAAAAAAGAATTGTTTCAATGTAATTTTTTTGTACTCAGATTTTTATTTTTCGCTTCAATTTAAAATACTTAGTAAAAATACGTTAACAGACCGTATCTGTTGAAAAAGTAATAAACTTTTATACTTTCTTAGGAACCTTTTCATGTGAAAACAACTGAAACAGTTTTTTATTATAAATAGTAGGATTGCATTGTCTACTCTAACAATGATTTATTTTAATGCTTTCTCTGTAATATTTCATTCTAATCTCACAATGTACACCGTGTAATTCATCAATATTTACCTCTATGATCAGAAGATACTAAATAAATTTGCTCATCTATATAATAAAACTGTAGAGGTCTAAAATCTATACATAGAAAAAAAAAAAAAAGACCGAGTCATGGAGATGTAAGAAGTGATGTAGATGATTTTTAAAATTTTTTGTTTCTCTATTTATCTGTTTGTACGGGGTAATCTCCGACACTGTTGGACCGATTTAAATGAAATTATGAATGGTAGTATCTTATATCCCCGGTCAACATCTTAGATACTTTTAATTCCGGAAAATTAGATCTGTGTATTTTCTTTCACTTGTATACTTGTTGGCAAATAAACATATTATTATTATCATCTATCTATTTTAGTTTGACTGCTGCAGCCATTTTTAGTGTCAGGATCGAGAAAGGATTATTTTATTCTTTCATATTGGATTTCGGATATCGAAAAACGAATTCCTATAAAAATAAGGTATCGAATTCCGTACCCTCGTTTACCAAGGCGTCATTCCTGCGAGAAGGCCTTTTCAATATAATTTCCTGTTTAGCATTCCTGTCGCCGTGAAAGTTGGTGACATGATATTAAGGAAGCTTTACCATTATTCAAGAAATAAATATGGGTCCAAAAAAACGTATCCAATCTAAAAATTCTTTAATTAAAAAACATTCCGACGAATTGCGAACCTCCTATTTTAAGGTCAGTTAAAAATAAGGTAGCAAGGACAACGAAGTTGGATTGTTCAGGTTTTTTCACCTCAAAAGAAGACTTACAGGCGAGTAGTTGGAGAAGGTGTCAGATCGGGACAAAGTGATAATAGTTGTTCTGTAATTATATCACGTTTTGCCACTTTCTGGAACTTCCCGAGCTCCGATTGAGAATGGGCTCGCGCTTGACTCCACACGTCGTTGTCGCACGCCAGATTTTCCCGGTCATGTGCTTTGAATGAAATATCGAGAAATAGAATATTAGTATGTGAAATAAGATGACACCCTGTCGTTCCTTTTCTGATCAAAGTGTACCTACAGATAAATAAATCGAAAGAAACGCTAAGGAAAACTAGGATATAGTAAGTGTCTTTCTTAATTTGGTGAAGAATTTAGGTACCTATTTAAATAGAAAAAGATCGAGAGAGTTTATGATTATTCGTAAAATAAAAGCGAGAATTGATTCTTCACTTTTACTTAATTCATGGTCAAGCGTTTGAATCTCGAACTTCAAATTGGATGTAAAGGATAGTGGGCAAAAATGTATGAGCGGCACACCCAGTTCCGCCACAGATTCGACTACTTTAGTTTGAAAGGTATCATGTTCATATTTCTTTGTGCCAATGCGCATCAAATTCTGCCCCGAGGTTCTCTATTTATTTGAAGTTAAAACAAGCACAACTACAAACACATTTTGTTTATTGTTACTTTACAAGAAATAAAACAAACATTTTATAATTATTATTCGTCAAAGAGCGTCGATGGCCTAGTGGCTAGGGCCAGCGCCGGTTCGATCCCCGCCACGTACCAATGTATTTTCGAATTTCGAATTTAAATGTACGTTTATTCGACGCTCTTACAGTGAAGGGAGACATCGTGATGAAACCTGTACACACCGCGAAAGAATTCATTTTTTTATTATTATTATCTATAATAACTGAGTCTAAGAAAAGAGCCGGTCGGTGGATGTTTTCCTCGAGTCTTGCCAGCCTCAAAAACCATAATATAATGAACATGACATGGGCGCAGCAACCCAAAGTCCGGTTGCCTATTTTGCGCTAGGGGTAAGGCCTTATCGTGGGCGCATTCTAAATCAGACTCAGCGCTGTCAGCGACCAGAAACGCCAAAAAAAAGGATAGCTGACAATGATGTCGGTGACGGTGTCGACGCGACGACGATGTGGGGGAGTGCGGGGGATTTTATGGTCGCCCAGCCTTTTCTCCATTATATATAATTAAGATTCACACTATTAGAGTTATTAATAATTATAAAAAAAACGGTAACTAGCGAGTAAAAATATTTTATTTATTAGGTATGTATACGTCATATAGTTTTATGTGATGATCTGTCGGAGTGTCCGGTGAAGCTTGATTAGTCGTAATCTATTCGACACAAGCATAGGTCAATTTAAAAAAAAAATCTGTCGGATATTTTACCACGGCGTTATAATAAAAAATGTTCATTTTTAGAAGGTGTTTTCAGTTATAATTAGTATATGACTGGCGGAGCTGGGTGTATCTTGCCCACCATCCTTTATATCTAATTTAGTAGTCTCTTAATTGTTAAACCGTTCGTCGATCGTCGCAAAAAATAAGCTTGATTTTAACAAAGAAATACTAATCTCGAAACGACCATTAAAATAAAATATCAGATTCTCTCATAGCTTTCTATATGACGGTAAAAATGTTAACAATTGAATTGTCTGTCTGACAAAAGCATCCAATTAGTAACTGATACGAACAAGCGATCAAACTCAGTAGGTAGAATAGGTCACCTTCTGTTACATAATCAAATAGGTATTTTGACATAAAAGCTAGAAAACATCTAAAAAGGTTTTTAAATTATTGTTATAATTTTAACAAGTATTTTAGATGTGATAGCTGTCTGCCCGCGGCTACGCCCGCGTTGTTTTTTTACTTTTCTGTGCACAGTTTCTCGTAGGAATGAGATATTCCCGTAGTAAAAAGTATCTAAGATGTTAAAAGGGGATATAAGTTAGCACCTTGCAAAATTTCATTTAAATCAGTCCAGCAGTTTCGGATATTAGCTCATATACCAGACAGAGTAACAAAAAGTGAAATCCGGATTTGTTCTATTTCACTTCTTATATTCCCCTGAGTTTTTACTTTTTTTTTTCTATGTACAGACATTTGATCTCTACAGTTTTATTATATTATAGATGTAATAATAATATTACGTTTTCAATCCTTGGACCAAATCAACTTATTGACTAGATTTACCTAAAATATTTAATTTTAACCGAGTAAACTTGCGCACCATATACCATTAATCGGCTCCCAACTCTCTGTGTTCACTAGTATTTGTTATAAAATAAGATTCCATAGAGAGACATAATCGTCTCGCTCTCTTATTCAAATATCATTCAATTCATCATTCATAAATTCATAACCATACATGAATATGTAAACTGAATGTTTGCATGAATAATTACTATTTGAATTTGAAAAGAGGTCGTGCACTATAAATAAATGTTGCACTTTTTTTTTGTCGGCTGTCGATATTTTGTGTGATATTGTTTTATTTTATATACCTACTATATCTATATTTTTATTTTCTATTATGTTTACTTAACTAGTTCATTCTCATAATCATTTTAATCCTGTTTACATGGCCTGTCGGATTTACTTCTTTATCGTGTAAGTTTCGAGGTTAACCCCCCCGTAACATGCAGAGCTATGACAAAAGTTTGTCGCACATTTAACTGTCAAAAAGCTGCGAGAAATCCGCCATATTGAAATATCCTTCAGTAGGATAACATATACGCACGACAAAATTATGTCTGTCACGTCACGCGTGAACGGGCATGTTAGAGGGTTGGTTTCAGAAGTTTTGAGCCCATCGAACTGAAAAAAACACATATTTTCCAATAAAACCTATAATAACTGTATATTGGAACTTCCTTATTTTGTACAAAATATTTATTTCTACTCTCGTTTCGTTCACCCCGCATAATTTCTGGAGAAGCAATCTCGTTGCCTCCAACTGTCGGCAAAAACCGTTGATCCTACATTTGATAACCAATTAATCCACACAAACGACCTTGTTAACCTACACAGATCAAGGCCCTACGCGTTCGTCCTTTGCCCTTCGTTGACTGTGAAACAACGCCTTATTTTGGAGATCTTATCACTCTTATCATGTCGCGCCGCCCATCATCGGCACGTTAATTTGTTTTCATGTCTCAGATGTGTATTCGTAATCGTAATGCGTATAGTACTTGTGCGTAGCACGTCTCGAAAACATCAGCCGGTACGCTCGTATTATGCGTAACCTACAATTTAAGTAACAATTTCAGGCACGTGATATTCTGTAGGCCTACTATGTAAGTAGCGACAGGCTCGAGATGCTGTCAAACGCGACATAGTGACATTAGAGCCATAGTAGTCCGGTCAATATGTCGCGTTTGACAGCTTCTCGAGCCTGTCGCTACTTACATAGTAGGCCTCCTGGACCTACAAGATACCCAACCTCATAAAATTAGAGCAAGGTATCGTGTTTGGACTCATTAGAACGGTATCAATTATAAAATGATTCCTAAAATATATATATAGTAACCTTTATTTTATACTAGAACAACTTTTCCAGTCTGCTGGAAATCCAAAGTTCATTCTGAGGTCATTATAATGAAGTTTAAGTTAAAAAATCTATAAATAAAAATAAAAGAAACCCCGCTACAAAACCCAACGTAAAAAAATATTATTTTCAATTGCGGCCTCTTTAATACCAATATAAATCATACTAGTCAGTCATACTAATATTATAAAGAGGAAAGATTTGTATTTGTGTGTGTGTGATTGTTTGTAATGAATAAACTAAAAAACTACTGAACCGATTTGAAAAAATATTTTACCATTAGAAAGCTACATTGACCCTGAGTAACATAGGCTACCTTTTACCGCGGGAAAATTCCCACAGGAAAAACTGTTAACGCAACGCGGGCGGAGCTGCGGCGGAAAGCTACTAAACTATAAAAATAATAGATAAATCATTTTGTAGAAAAGCGTAACTTTATTAATGTCATCATACATAACATTGTAACCAGACGCGTAGGTACGTAGGCGGGTTGATAAGTAGTTAGCCTACCCCACTTGTAATTGTCCGATTTAAAAAATATATATGTCACTTTATAGGTTTGTTTTCTATCTTTCCGCGAAAATAAAAAGAAGTTAGTCACGCGAATATGTTGTCGTAGACCAATTTTTGAAAAAGTGCTGTTTCGGTATTTTTGAGAAATGGATGAAATCGAACAAAGAGCGGTGATTAAGTTTCTGAATATGAAAAGAATGAAGAGTTTTGAGTTTTTTCAAGAAATGTGAAACGTTTTAGGTGATAGTGCTCCATCATATGCAACAGTAAAAAAATGGGTGGCCGAGTTTAAAAAGGGCCGTACAAGCGTTCAAGATGAACATCGTTCCGGCAGCCCCAAAAGTGTCACCACACTAGAAATGATCCGCTAAGTGCATGATATGGTTTTAACAGACCAGCGATTAAAATTATACGAAATAGCTGGGGTACTAGGCATTTCAAAAGAACGGACACTTCACATATTAAGTGAAGAATTAAGTATGAAAAAATTATCGGCAAGGTGGGTGCCGCGTTTGCTCACGGTTGATCAGAAACGAATTCGAATGCAAATGTCGCAAGAATGTTTAGATCGTTTGAAGACTGATACGACTGATTTTTTGCGGCGATTTGTAACTACTGACGAGACTTGGGTTCACCACTATACACTAGAAACAAAAAATCAGTCATAACAGTGGACAGAGGCAGGAACTTCGGCTCCGAAGAAGGCAAAGGCCGTGAAATCTGCAGGAAAAGTAATGAAATCAGTGTTCTGGGATGCAAAATAAATTTTGATGATCGATTACCTTCCAAAGGGGCAAACGTTAACTGGCGATTATTATGCAAATCTTTTGGACAAATTACAAGAATCCATTCGTGAAAAACGACCGGGGTTGGCTAGAAAAAAAATCATCTTTCACCAAGACAATTTGCGGGTTCTCACGTGCGTCACTGCCATGACGAAAATCGACGAACTGCATCATGATTTGCTTCCACACCCGCTTTATTCGCCAGACCTAGCACCCTCTGACTTTCACCTTTTCCCTAAACTAAAAACATTTGTAGGGGGACAAAAATTTGAGACTGATGAGGACGTTAAGTATGCGGTGGACCGCTATTTTTAAGACCTCGATGAAAGTCATTTTAGAGATGGCATAAAGGCTTTGGAACATCTATGGTCCAAGTGCATTGAGGTTCTAGGAGATTATATTGAAAAATAAAAATAGTTTCGTTTCATTAAATAAATTGTTTTACTTTTAGGCTAAGTACTTATCAACCCGCCCTCGTATGTCTAACCGCAGGTTAAATAGTGTAAATAAAGTCAAACAAGCCCTCCCCGGGTTTGAGTAAATAACGAGTTGGATTATCACACACTGCGACATTACCTAACATGTTTATCATACTCAATTAACACGAGTCGGTGAGGTTTGTCAACAAATAACCTTTTACTTCTAAAGTCTCAGCCTTTAACTCTGTTTTATTGCTATCTTGTCTAATAATATAATCTATACTAATATTATAAAGACGAAAGATTTGATTGTTTGCATGTTTGTTTGTTTGCAATGAATAGGCTCCGAAACTACTTAACCGATTTCAAAAATTCTTTCACTGTTGGGAAGCTACACTATCCCCAGGTGACATAGGCTTTTCTTTATTTTACAAAAAAATAGGGATGCTTACTAAAACTCCAATAATAATAACTCAAGGTGTAAGGAAAAATACTAAGATTATCCTAATAATTAAATTAATATCACTGAATCGATTCCGATGAATCTTGGCACAAAGATAGAATAGCTTTAGGAAAGAACATTGACTACAATCTACCGCGGGAAGGAAATATACCTCATTCCCACGGGAAAAACTGCAAACGCGGGCGGAACCGCAGCGGATTGCCAATGTGGCCGGAGGGGTTCCTTTATAACATTAAAGTGTTTAACACCGACCAGCAGCTTTCTCTTACGTATACCTATTTCATGTTTAACATGTCAAAGCCCTCCTTATTTATTTGTAACCTAAAATGTGAGGTGTATTTTGGTTGAAAACCGCAGAATCCCAACCGCCGCGCCGTTGTTGGTAAGTATATAGCTAAGGGTATATTATACAGATACCTAACGCCTTCAATCTATTGGCAGTACAAAATGTTCGCATGAATAAGACAAAGCCTTTGATAATCCTCTTTGGCGTTAGTTAATCTGTTTTCCATAGCTTAAATCGTTCAAGGGTCTCGGCACGAGTAGATAAATATTAAATTCGTATTGAAATTAGTTGCTTAATGAAATGTTTTATCCTACATAAAAATCTATAGCTGTTCTTTAGTCTCTACAATTTCTTGATTTTAACTAACTTCTTTGATTTAGTTATTTCTTTGCATACGGGGTGGTTTAGAAAAAAGAAAATCCATAAAGATACAAATGAAAACTAAAATAATCGAAATTGGTAATTTTTAAGGAATTCGATTGTATTAGACATAACGTTGCAGGCACAAAGATTAACTAGTGCCATAAACAAAACATTTATTGCAGAACTAGTTTTCCCGCGACTCCACCCGCGTTAATAGGTTTTCCCGTGGGAGTGGCGTATTTTCCCGCGGTAAAAAGTACCCTGTGTAATTCTGATGTAAAAGCTATATTATTGTAGAGTTTCATTAAAATCCATGCACTAGTTTTTGCATGAAAGAGTAACAAACATTCATACATCCACCCTCACAAACTTTCGCGAGACTTTAGAACACAAGTATGTTATAAGTAGGACGTGTCTTTTTTTTCTAAAGGATTATTTTGCCTCTCCAAGGGTCGTAGCATAATGAAAATTGGAATGTGTACGTAATTCCGATGACAACACAATATTTTGACACAAACAAGCTCATTAGATTTGTCTAAATAAGACCTTTATATTGGTGAGGTGAGGTGACTACTTAACCAGGGTCTGATGAAGCATCCCAAAGGTAGATAGTGAAACTCTTCAAGTAAGCATCATAAGCGTGTTTTTCTAGAGTTTTTTAAACTATTAATTATTATGAATTAGGATTATTTACTACGGAAAAAGAAACGAATGTCAGTTTTTTTTCGTTGTTGAATACTTAGAGCGTGTACGTACATGCCTTGTATTTTGTATGTAATCTCTTTTTAATTTCAATATTTGCAGACCGACGGCGTTCGGTAGATATACATTGCAACTAAAATTATACAAACCTAATATCCTCGTATATACATATTGCATTTATGCATATATATTATGTATTTATGCCGCTGGATGCGGGCAGCGCAGGACCGATCATTGTGGAGATCCTTGGGGGAGGCCTTTGTCCAGCAGTGGACGTCATTCGGCTGAGATTATGATTTATGCTAATAAATATTTTTGTCTTTGTCTCAAAGGAACGGCTCAATCTCAAAGTAGTCATGTATCTTTTTGACACGTTCGGTATTACGTACTCTTACGTGACCGAAAGAGTTTACAACTGCGCTCCCTGGGTCAATGAATAATGTATTTATTATAACCACATTTTTTCTCACTATTATAAATTACCCAGATTTAGAGCAGGGATCGAAACCGGTTTTGAAATACCAGAGTGCCGAGTGCGAGTTTTGCAACCAAAGTAAACGCGCTCGATAGCGAGAGCGTAAACGCGATTTTGTATGGAATTGAAACTACGCCATCTGCGGACAGTTCGCTGAACTAAAATTTCTCCATACTAAATGCTCGTTTACGTTGTAGTTATCGAGCGCGTTTCGTGAGTAAAAAACTCGCACTTGGCACTCTGTTAATATCGTTCGAAAAACCGATATAATTCCGTTCCCCAATTAACCGGTAATAGATGGAACTTAATGAAACAAACCAAAAATCATTCTGGTTACCCGGTTTTTTGATAAATAACGGAATTATATCGGTTTTTCTAACGATATTAACAGGTATTTCAAAACCGGTTTCGATCCCTGATTTATGGTAAGTAGTCCTTACCACGCTGTGTGGGCAGTGTGGATTGGCTTTTGACACAGCACAAGATAATACTCGTAATAAGACGAGGCGTTATCAACTGCACCGCATGTAAACATATCGTGTCCTACATGTGACTATCATAATATTTTTAAACAGCGCTCGTAAATTATTGTTTTTAAAATTGTTATCGACATCCGCGACTATACGAAAAAAATGTTTTGTCTTGTTTTTCATTACATTGTATGCGACTAGACAGAAAAGAGCTTAATTTACATAGTTTTTAAGGTTGTTTGGAGTTCAGTTTAGGCTGGCAGAATTCGAGATATTGCTTTAATTATGCTCCTGGAATGAATAATATTTATGTAATAACAATACATATTTAGCAATGTTGCCGAGAGTATTATTTCATAAAATAACAAAAAAAAATGCAGTGTATTTTCGTTTTTATTGCAGCTTCATAATTGTTTGTTAGAATACTTCTAACCAGCTATGGTAAAGCAAAATTGAGGATTATTAATTAATTTATTTATTTATTAATAGTAGGATTTTTATGCAGAAACGTAAGAAACTGTTAAATGCGACGCAATTATTCATCAAGTTTCGTTCGCGTCATTTAGATAACGTATTTCTTATAAATATCGTTATATGTTAAACAACATGCGATTCAAGATACGATTTCGGAAATTACACGCATATTTGTTTTCAAAATTAAACACATTTTTGTTCCCATTACAGCAAAATAAGCAAGCAAGTATAATTGCTTTACTTTTTCAACAGTAACCGTCTCTTAGCGTATTTTACCCGAAGCGAAAATTGAAAAACATTCAGCTCGATTAGATACTCAAAACCGCATCTCCTTGGCTATCCAGGCTATCCAGGTCATACAGGCGCACTGTCTCAAAAGCCATGTAATCAAAAAGGTGGGAAAACCGCAATTCTAAGCATGTAATATTAATTAATATGGAATACAAACGAAGTCCCTATTAAGCCTCGGTCACACATAGCGAATAGTAGCTGCGATTGCATTCGCTGCGAATACAATTGATCACGCATAGTCCAAATTCGCAGCGAATCGCCCCTATCACACTGATTTCTCGCTGTGAGTGCTTATTTGCAGCTACAGCGACTCGTCGCTATGTGTGACCAAAGCTTTAGATAACATTGTCCAGTGTCAGCTGAATGTCAGTTCACCAGCTACGATTAAAACGTCAGTCAGAGTCGGTCACGCACCATAAATAATGTAAGCTGTTCTCGCGATGACGTCACAACACGCCCACATTTCATCACGCCGTCGCTGTTCTGTGACGTAGCCATTGTTCAATGTTAGTATTAACAGTATTCGTATTAGAAGGTTATTGTGACTCATACTTATATAATAACCTTTTAAGTGGTATGTCTTCCTGTGACAAAACCATAGACTTAGTTAGTGTAACTATGTTACTAAGTCCCCGAAAAAAAAACTTAAAATAAGGATGCCAATGCCTTAACGTGAATCAGTGGTTTCAAAAGTTGGTGACCCTTAGATGCCTTCTAAATATAAAATATAGCTTAGCTAGAGAAAGAGAAAAGTGAAAGGAGGCGAGAGAGACATTTGCCCTGCAGTGGGACACAATATCAACAAAGAAAAAAAAGTATCAGTTTTCATTTAATTTTTACCCTAAACCCTAGATGCCTTAGTCTATTGGAAAAGCAGCCTAATACAGGAGACCATTTTAGGGAAGCTGTGTCGTGAATATCAAAGTCAACGAATCGCCCCCCCCCCCAACTTACTGTTGGAACTTGCGTCATGCTGGAAGGAGAATGCCAGTCCCGGAAGGGTGGCAGATGCCTGTCTCCGAGTTAATTAATATAACTCTATTGATACAAGGACTCCAACAAAACAATTAAGGAATTTCAGAAATTCCTTGCCTTCAGGTTTTGCCAAATTACTGCCAAATTACTTCTAGATATTTTTCTTATTGTTTCTGTCATTTTTATAATTAACAGATTAATAAAAGATAGATTTATAGATTGTAAAAAAACATAGTTCATGGTTGGCTTAGGTGGTTGGTTGCTGGTTTATATTTCACTATCATTCTGTATGGTAACAAATATTGTATTTTATAAAAGCGAACTGCCCCGACTTCGCACGAGAAAATAGTTATCGTGGGTTATCCCTAAGTAAATTATGCGTGTATTATACATATAAACCTTCCTCATGAATCATTCTATATAGAAAAAAAACCGCTACAAAATCCGTTACGCAGTTTTAAAGATCTAAGCATACATAGGGACATACAGATAGGAAGCGACTTTGTTTTGTACTATTATGTAGTCATCATTAACATCTCTTATATTCGTATGACCCCACCGAAGGGCTCGAGTCTACCCTGAAATCAGGGTGAATAGGCCTTAGTCGACCACGCTGGTCAACTTCACCCACAACCCTTGATTACTTCGCAAGTGTGTGCAGGTTTCCTCACGATGTTTTCCTTCACCGTAAGAGCGTCGAATAAACGTACTTATGAATTCGAAAATGAATACACATTGATACGTGCCATAGATGTATCGAAGATACGTGCCGAGGTTTGAACCCGCGAACTTCCGAATGAAAATCAATGGCCCTGGCCACTTGACCTCCGACACTATTGTGTGTGTAGTAATTCAAATAATACTAAGTACAAAACATTTTCTCCATTTTCCTTGATTCTAAAGATGAACTTTTCAGAAAATTGGGAAAAGTCTCACAAAGTAACGCACAAGCATTAAAAATAACTGTTTTCATTTCGCTTTTTTCCGAAATCCCCAATCTGAATGCAAATTTTATAAATGATTAAGCTGTAGACATCTATGGAGAAGGTATATAAATTCAATCACGTAAATAGGCTATAGAGCATAACTCTATAAAGCTTTTAATATATTCATGACTTCCTCTTCCTTTCTACTCTGGTACAAATAAAAGGGTTAAATTGAGCTTTTGTTTGGCAGTCATATTTGTAGACAAAATATAATTCCGAAGGTCAGTGAGATTGTAATAGACTTTGCCGTCATTTCTTTTTTGTGATTGGTAAACATTGATTGGTATAAAGACGCGCTAATTTCCCTATCAGGATGAGTAGTCTTGTCGATTGACAAGAATTGAAACTGAAATACCGTTTACAGGTTGGGTTAAATAAATAAAAATAAAATCCCTTTTTTCAGATATATTATTGAAAATTACTATTGAATAATTTAATAATATTAAAATTAAATTAAAAAATACATTCGGTACCCAAGACTTGGATATTTCCTAGTGGCAGAGTTCATAATATGAACTCATAATATTATTATTCCCGTCTCCCGATTTCCAGTCTGTCTTACAATACAATTAAATATACTTTATTGCAAACAAAAGTACAAGAAAAAAACACAATTTACAACAGAATCAGAGTACAAAAGGCGGCCTTATGGCCAAGGTAGCAATTTCTACCAAGCAACCCTTAAAATACAAAATATAAAAAAACTATTAAAACAAAACCTTCAAAGATCCTATCCTATCCTACACTAAAAGGTTAAAAATAAAATAAAAATCTAGTTGAAACCGTAGAAATTTAATATGGCAATTAATATTCCGTAATTATACATATAAGTATGTAGTAACATCATATAAACATGTAAAGCATAAATGAGCGTAATTTTTTTTCCTTCATGATGTAAAGACATTGTCTTACACTTCACCTTGGAGTCGAAACAAATAGTGTTCCAAAGAAATAGTTTTATAATTATTTCTGAAACGTAATCTAAAAGCTTTTCTATTTATAAACATTTTTTTGTAAGAGAAAAAGCAGAAGAATTTACGTTTGATTTGAATAGAGAAGAATCATTCTTCCTTGAACAGTTTACTTTATATAATAGGTACACAGGCTCAGACATGATTTTCTTCGGATCTTTAACGTTCCTGAAAAAAAATAGGTGTCTTTAAAGGTCAAAGATAAATATAGTAAGCCTCTTACCACTTCAATGATTTTTACTTGGTACCTATAAGAGAGGAATAAATATATAAAAAATAACACGAAATAATATTTTTGTATTTATAATATTTAGAGCATTTTTTGATCAAGAAAGAAAAATAATATTCTCAATAATATATTTTTTAATAGATTAAATGTTTTATATATCTAAATGTCTGAAAATATTATCTTTTACATTTACTTACTAGTATTCTAGACTAGTAGGATCTGTAGTGCTGTGGGAAACTTCGCGTATGGATAATGTTTTTTCAGAAATTTCAGGAAACACTCTTTCTCTATTACAGCTCTCTTGCTCTGCTCTAACTGCTTACTTACGTAATCAAAGTAATATATCGCATAGCCTCTTTAAATAAAATAAAAAAAATCTTCGTTATTGCGAGACGAGAGCAAGCCTTGGTTTGAGTAAAACTTTGCAACTTCATTAAAATTTGACGTCGAAAAATCTTACTTTGAATAAAAACCTTTTTGATTTTAATTTTATGATTCGGCATATAATAAAATTGTTTAGATAGACAAGTAGTTATGAGAGAGACGGCTGTCACCAGCAGGCTGCTACAACTACTTAATTATTTAGACACTCGATTCCCTCGTAGTTTTAGGCACATGTTTAGACTTGTGTTGGGACATCAGGGTCACCTCGAGGCGACATCTGCGTCGCGGGTTCAAAAGAGTAAAAAATCTACAAAACTACATAATTATTATTAGCTCAGTGGTAGAGCATTCGACTATATATCGAGAGGTCCCCGGTTCAAACCCGGGTGTCCCCAAAAATTTCTAAACTTCTTTTTGTATTTTTTTGCACTTAAAATCTTTATTGTTTGTTATCTTTATTATGTGATGATAATGTTGTAAGGAATAAAGTTTTTTGAGACTAGTTGATTCCATGATAAAGTTTCTGAATAACCAATCCAAAAGTTCAGTTTAGTTTTGTGATACTTTTATAAGTAACTTTTTTGTTTAGTAATATTAATAATGCTGTCTTCAAACATAACCATAATTTTTGCTTACGCAACTGTAACAAAAGTTCAGATATCTTCTTATATATAAAAATGGATTGCTGTTCGTTAGTCTCGCTAAAACTCAAGAACGGCTGAACCGATTTGGCTAATTTTGGTCTTGAAATATTCGTGGAAGTCCAGGGAAGGTTTAAAAGGTAAAAAAAAATGGAAAAAAAAAGAACTACGCGGGCGTATAGCCGCGGGCGGACAGCTAGTAAATAATATTTTTTCATAAGTTTAGACATAACGTTTGAGCATTGTTCATTTATATTTTAATAAGCAATATTTTCATATAATTTATTATAAAACTGCATGAACGTACAGCCAGAACTTACAAAAAATATTATTTCAGCATCAATACATTTTTATTGAAAATCGAATTATTAATTCTCCGTCCTAGCGGAGGCGGAGCGAACGAATATTGCCATTTCGGCGAAATCCCAAGTAAATGCAAAGTCACAACTTATACCGAACTAGCGGACCGAGAACTGATTGAAATCCGGAAAAAAACTCACCTCGGCGAATATTTGGCTAAGAATTGTTATGGACTGTAATGTGATATAAATAAGTACCAAGTTGCCTAAAGGTATGTTGTAAAGGTTGTCTGGTAGAAATTGCTACCTTAGCAATAAGGCCGCCTTTTGACTCTTCTGTTTGTACTGTTCTATTTTCTGTATGCTGTGTCTTTTTCTGTCAATAAAGTATATTGTATTGTATTGTATTGTATTGTATGTTGTGTCCGTTGCGTCGGTGGCCAAGAGGCTACCAATGTGTGTTCGATTTTCGAATTCATATGTACAGTAGGCGGCACATGTGGCTATACATGTTGACTTCGAAAGCACCCGTATTCTGTAGTAGTAGGGGTAGGGGTTTATTTCGTAGTGCGAATGTCCAACCGCATGTGCTGGCTTCTGTACGTATGGTAACAGAATTTATCTAATTCATCTGTCTGCCCTTGTGTTGTAATATGATATTTTCTTTCTCTTGACCTACTCCCATCTATCTCCTCGTTTATTCGACGCTCTTACGGTGAAGAAAAATATCGTGAGGTAACATGCAAGCACCTGCGAAGTAATCCAAAGGTTGTGTGTGAAGTTTACCAATCCGCACTGGGCCAGTGCTGGGTAAGTGATGTAAATATACTAAAGTTGAAAATAAATAATTTGACTTTACAAAAATATTATACTGTAAAGCGTTATTAAGGAATTGTACCCAAAACACGCTAAGTAATCGTGTAGTTATGCAAATACAGGGGAAACATCCCTTGGGTGTTCGGTAACACGAGCGAACAAAGTTTACCAATAAGAACTATCATGTGTTCACAGGTACTTAACACTATAACACTACCACGTGTCTTAGACACAAGTCCTCACAGAAACGAATACATAATGTGAGATCTCATAAAAAATCACTTCATTCCATCGTAGCATGGGCGTAGTAATGCTACGTGTATCTACGGCGTAGCGGTACCTGCTACGCCGTAGTAATATCCTTATAATGGCCGCCTCAGATTTTCTGGTTAGACGATTGGACATTTTTCTTTTTGGACATTAGTCGTGCAAACAATTCGTGGTCTTCAATAATGGTTACAGTAATCGACGATACGGTCTTACGTTAAAATATCATAGTAAAAGCGCAGTTAAAAATAATCAAGTTAAAAAACTTTAGTAACTCATACGGCGCAGTATATTCTACGGGCTTATCTCCGAAACTGTTAGACCGATTGAAACGAAATTTTGCATGGTGGTACCGTATATACTCGGTCAACATGTTGGATACTTTAAAATCACGGAAAAAAGTGGGATAGTTAAAAATTAATACGCAAATGTCGAAACACAACGCAAGCGTAGCCGCGGGCAGAAAGCTAGTTTTACATGTAAATAGACTGTGGCCTGGATTAGTACATGGACTGTTTTATTTCTAATTGGAAAATCTGAATCTAATCTACGCTAAACAAAGTTAACAGAAAGATGTATTCTAAAAAGGTAAAAAAAAGAGTACTTGAGTCAGACGCGGTGAGCTGTAACTCTAGAAGTAATGCCTTTACGACTATGAAATAAATGTCATTTTTTAGCTTAATGTATAAGGTAGTTGACTTCTTTAGTCCATTTTATCACCACTCTTGTCGTTTTCCTATAAATGAAGTAAGGAAGAAAAAAGTGTGCCTGTTTTTAAAATTTCATAATACGTTGATGGCTGTATATAGAAATATATTAATCTTAGCACTATAAAATGTAGTATCATTTTGTAGGTAATTTATCGACAACTATTTGGTTCTTGAAAAGTAAACTCATCAGTCCTACCGTTTTTGTAGAAAATGAAAAAAAACAAAATGAGGGAGGTAAAATGAGGGAAAAAGGGGGGGGTAATCATTTCTCAGCGTGTTTCCATATCGACATTGAAGCACATATATAAAAGCTACATGTATGCTAAGTTTCATGCTTTCTGCCAGATGGGACCGTAATTCAGGTTAACAAGCCGTACTATTACTAGCGACCCTGGTTATCCCTAAGTCTTATCTATGTATTTATTTTATTTGGGATACAGACAGCGTTAAACTATATCATTGATATAAAGATACCATTATAATACAAAAATCAATAATATCCACTTCCAGCTAACCATCTGCGATCTGCGTACCACTGATAGATTAGTTTTTAAATATAGTTTATAAAGCACTGCTACGTTTGATCGCAAAAATCTTGTCGTCTACTTCGAATTAAATCGAGGTTTTTCCTTACCCTAAAAGGTAATAAACTGCAGTTGACCCAAATAATAAGGAAGGAGGCGGCAAATGGCTTAGTTGGAAGGTGACCTCTTTACGCCAATGTTATTAACCAATTATAATTCCGCCATCAAAGACGAACGGAAGACGATTATTGAGACTGAAGTACTTTCAGCGGATACTTGTAAAGGTCACACATACTTAAGTCTGCCTTTGAAGTACGAGGTTGAGGGTTCGAACCCCGCTGAGGGCAAAAATCGTGTGATAGGTAAGCACTTATGTTTTCAAAATAATAAAAAATCGAAACCGATAATTTTTGTGTTTTGGACGTTCTATATAATTCAGTTAATACATTTACTGTTCTTACTAAAATTCTGTATGTTGTATATTTATTAATGTTATAAATGTAAGTAAAATAATGAGGACGCAGCTCATATACAACTGATCACTTTTGGATCTACTGAAAGTTTTTCGAAATGGCAAAAATCTACATTTCATACAAATGAGTGACTTTGTTTAAAAAGTAAAAATATATTGTATAGGTATACCGATTTTGATACTGCTTTAATTTTAACTACAATAATTTAAAACAAAGTTCGTTAAGTTAGTTCAACATTTTCAAAAGACAGTAATATCAGACAAGAAGCTTTTCATTTTTGATAAATTATAAAATAATGACTTGATTAAGGTCGTTTTGTTTTTGAGCGAGGACTTTTTAACCTAATTATGATATTGTTTGATCATATTACAACAGCAATGGTGGTCGTTTAGAAGGGTGCATCTACAAGGTACAAGTATCTCGAGCATGTTGAGTCAATTGACTTCGTTTGAAAGCACTATAATTGTAAAATATATCTCACCAAAAACATTCTGTAAAAAACTAGCCAACTCGATGGAGCTGCTTGTTTATCTCTAAAAAGTAATGAAATCTAGACAAAGTCGTACCAAGTCTAAGGTTCATTACTGCGATTTCTTTATTATTATAGTTAATGTTGTGTGACTGGGCCGTTGATTTTCCATCGTCAATGAGTAGCGGTTCTGGCGACAGATTGGTGCAATTTATAAAACTCCTTGTGTACCCTTCAACAGCCAAGTAACACAACATTAACTATAAAAATAAAGAAATCGCAGTAATGAACCTTAGACTTGGTACGACTTTGTCTAGATTTCATTACTTTTTAGAGATAAACAAGCAGCTCCATCGAGTTGGCTAGTTTTTTACAGAATGTTTTTGGTGAGATTTCACTTCTTTTTGTAGAAACGTGGGTATATTGATTTATTTTATTAGATTTTCTTATTGCACATAGTTTTTTTTCTTTTTAGGAGTTGTTTTTTTATTATTACAAATCTTTCTTGTCTTAAGCGCGTTTTAAAATACAGTCAGCGCCATCTAACGAAGTGTGCGGGTATCACCTCCACTCTTCCATCATATTTTTAGAATTAATATTTTAGTGTAATTTGTTTATTTAATTTGTATAATGTTTGAGTAGAATAAAGTTAATCGTTTGATCTTTCGACTATTTCTTCTTGTAAACTTGTAAGTATAAGTATAAAAGCCAGTCTAGTCTTTTCCATAGTTTTCCTATAATTTTATTCATATACGTATTAAAAGCAGAAGGGGAGGCATTTGCCCAGCAGTGGGACGCTATAGGCTGGATTAAATTAGAAGATGTGTTCCACTATGCTGGATTTTTGCAATGACAGTCGATTTTTTTAAGTACCAATAGCAGAAGGGGGCGATAGTACCATATCTCTAATACAGCTGAAACCAGCCGAGGGTTCTTCATCAGATACTTCAGGCCTTCGATTTTTGACATCAAATGAAGCGGCCCACCAAGTTGAATATTTTTTGTAAAGGCGGTATGTCTCGATCTCTAATAGTTTGGTTGGGCTCTTGTGTTTTCTAATCAGGGTCACCAGGTACTCCAGATCTTCGATTATTCTAGTTTTTATAGTTTTCCCTTTATGTAGCCATTAAACCCTAACTCTGTACCAAATTTCAGGTCGCTGAGTTTATGGGAAGTACTAGTTCTATTTTGATGATCATGAGTGAGTGTCGAAAATGCGAAACTTTGCTTTCGCTTAACTTCGGAACTAAATGACCTACAGACTTGAAATTTCGGATTTTTAGTATGTGATCATAGCTTAGTGGATGACAAAAATTTCTGCGTTCTGGTCTTATCCAAAGGTTCTCAAATAGGGGCCTGAAAATGCGGCGAAATGGTTCCAGTAAAGATGGTACGGCAGTGTTGCTTCGCGCTCGACTTGGCGGGGGCACTCCCGTGCCCCCAGAGTTGCTTCGCGCTCGACTTGGCGGGGGCACTCCCGTGCCCCCAGATCATGGCATTCCATAAATTATTAAGTGTAGGTCATACAGATATAGATTTGATTAGATGCGGTTAGTGTTTTTAAATAAATATAATAATTATTATTATATATTTTGTAAATTAAAATCTCATTTGTAGCCAGTCAAAATCTCTATTGTGGCTGGTATAAAGCCAATCTTAAAAAGCCATGGGACAAAATATATTGCAGAGAAGAATGAATAGCCTGAAGCTGAATACTTATTATGCGGACCAAAATATTTTTATTACGTAACAATAACAATTTATATATGTTTGATATTATTTCAAGAGCTTTTTTCTGATGTTATGAATATAGAATGGATGACTTGATGATAATGAGAAATATAAAATTTTAAATGAGTAGGAATCGTATTTGATATAATGATAAATATACGTCGATCTTTATATTCCTTTGCATAGTTTTAAGAACCCTCTATTTTTTTTAAATCTTCACTTGTTTACCTTCACATAATAACCTCACTGAATATTTAATATTATAACGTTATTTAGCACACCGCTCCCGGACTTCAGTACCAAGTTACTTAATTTGTTTTGACGGAAAGTCATAAAACATGTTTGTGTGTGATAAAAAAACAAACACGTGTACGCGTGTTGGCGATATTTATAATCGGCATAGATTTGGTACGACTGATCTGAACAAGTCGCTCCTAAAATAAATAGCTAGGTATGGTTTAAAATTCACACTTTATTGGTATAAAAGTTGTAATTTATAAACCAGCTAAAGATATCACTATCATTACTTAGTATAAAACCAAGTCGCTTTCTCTGTGCCTATGTTCCTATGTCCCTATGTATGCTTAAATCTTTAAAACTACGCAACAAATTTTGATGCGGTTTTTTTAATAGATAGAGTGGTTCAAGAGGAAGGTTTATATGTATAATACATGCATAATATACTTAAGGATAACCCACAATAACCATTTTCCCGTGCGTAGCCGGGGCGGGTCCCTAGTACGTAATACGAGTACCTACCTATATCGTAAAATGACACAGTTTTGAAAAAAGGCGGCGGCTGCGTGTATTTTTAATTTCCTAGATATTTGCTTACAGAAACTATTGTTTGCCATCAATAGTATAAATAAAGTGAACATTATTATAATTATAGATTTTTTTGCTTATTTATTTATTTTCATATACTGGTGGTGAGCAGCAGATTAAATTAAAATAATTCGATACGGCAACCAACTGTTCTTCTTTATTTCTTAATTTTACAAATAGTTTTAAATTGTACTTTTTATTTACCGTCTTTCCTTCCATCTTGTGAATAATCGTCTTCCCTCTCTCTCACACTTTTATCCTGCCCTTTTCACTCATTCTGAAACACCGTTAGGATACCTTCATACTTACATGCTTACTATACTTCCTACATTTAAATATATTTAACAGTAGGTGCTTTTGGATATTACTTGCATACTTTAGATTTTACTCTTCAACAAGAATTTGACCTTAAGGATGTTTTTAATTGAATTGTATTTAGTTTATCACACTAACTAAGTAGGTTTTACCGGTTCCTTCAGTCAAGGATAAAATTGAGAACTGAGAAGATTCCGCTGAAAAGACTCACATTAGGAAAAAACTGTTCATCTTGTCTTGATCGATCACAGTAAGTAATTACAGGAATTTTGTCCGTTTACTTAGTGGATTGGATGCCTACTGTTCGATTAGGAAAATATTTCTTTTGTTGTGAAGAACTGAATACCAACTTCAACCAATGTTTGGTCATAAACTCTGTTAGCAGTTCGATAACTCATTTTTTTCTGATAAGCTCTTAAGAAATAAGTATACAGGGTGGAATTTTCAAAGCGCTCCTCCAGGGCAAGTACCATAAATAATGAAGTTAGCAAATTTTACTCAAAGGAAACATTCGATTATTTTTAAAATAAAGGAAAACTGCATTCAAAGATTTTTGAAAATATGCCTACAACATCCGGGAATCGAACCGGCTAAAATCAGAAAAAATAACTGCCTGCATTTTTATAGCATCAATCGATAGGGTCAATCGTGAGGACCAAATTTGTCTAACAAACATACTTAGTCAAATTAAAGGAAATGCAAGAAAAGACGCTGTTACGTATTTAATTGTGATTATGAAGAACTAATCCTATCTAATTTGCAATAATATTGGCCGCAAAATTGCAATGCAGAATGTTTTTTTTTTGTGAGCCGTGGGTGATTTAAAAATGGAAAAGGGGATTAGGACGATTGTCTTTTGTTACTGTTTTCGCATTTTGTTTATTTTAACAAATTATTTTCATACTATTCAGCTGCACAATAATCAAAATATGGTTTTTCTTTTTTTCTTTTTATCCTTTCATTTAATTTAGTATGTTTGTTAGACAAATTTGGTCCTCACGATTGACCCTATCGATTGATGCTATAAAAATGCAGGCAGTTATTTTTTCTGATTTTAGCCGGTTCGATTCCCGGATGTTGTAGGCATATTTTCAAAAATCTTTGAATGCAGTTTTCCTTTATTTTAAAAATAATTGAATGTTTCCTTTGAGTAAAATTTGCTAACTTCATTATTTAGGGTACTTCCCCTGGAGGAGCGCTCTGAAAATTCCAACCTGTATACCTAAACACGGTGATATTCAGTTGTCTTTAAAAAAATACACCAGCAGACACCAACGTCCGACGGTTTATATCGTTGAGCATGTGGTGTGTGTTGAAAATCTTTCAACTCATTTGCCACAACTAAACACATGATATGCCCTAGTATCTACTGTATCACCTCATCTGCACACGTGCGGTTCACACACAGGAAAGGGAGTGTAGTTCTACGGAAAAACTTTATATTAAATATGATAAAACCATTGGTAACTTATTTTAGTGCAATTGTTATGTTTAGTCTTTAAGTATAATTATTTTGTAAAATATGTCTTTTGAAATAAAATATTATTGTTAAATATTATTATTATTATTGGTACCTATCAATTTTATTTACATTTACCTTATTTGTTGTGCCGTAGTCAGCTTCACATTGAAAATAACAGCTATAAAATCCCTACTGTGTCATGTCATGTCATGATACATAATTTAGAAAGTGCCTGTGACATAATTGAACCATTTGACATTGGGTACAATCTAATAAAGAAAGGCTCCCGAACCTTCACGCGTTCGTAAGAGACGGAAAACGACCTGAACATTAGATGTCACACTTTGCAGTATGTTAGCTAGATTGCTTCTCACAGAAATTCTAAGTAACAAAACATCTAGCTACGAGACAAGTCCAATTAATTATTAAATAAGCCACATAGATAATGTCAAGGAAAGGCGTCGCACAGTGGGTAGTTATGTATGGGCGTGCGGAAAATATTGTTTATTAATACAATACATGACCTTTTGTGCATTTTTCCTTTATATTCTTGTTTGTTATTAAATATTCTTGTAGAATAATGATAATATCAAGGTACCATACCTGTACTAAGTATTTACTGCAAAGGCTTTATGCTACAAAGGCTTCAAGGATCAAAACAAGTGCACAAATATTTGGTATTATTTCTTTTTAATCGCCTTTTTTAAAAACCAAGAATACAAAAATAAATAAATAAATTTAATCCAAACAAAAATTTACAATTTACAAAATTTACAATTCATATTGGTGTTTTGATAGTTCGGCATCTAACAATAAGGCTAAAGCTTTCTCTGGTGTTAAGGGGACGATTTCCATTGATTTATTCAATTTTTCTGCAGCACTGATAATTAAATCTTCTGGATTGTTTTCACACATTTTTTTCACTTTATAGCGTCTTGTGCGGGAACAACATTCCTCAAATGGTTTTTCTGGTCGTCCACTTCGTAGCTTTTTGGATGGTCCTGGCGAAATATTGTCGTCGTGATCACTCACAGAAGCAGAACTTGCATCAATTGTTAACCTTAGAGCCAACCATTCTTTATTGTTTGTAAGAAAGCGGCTTTTGGTTCGATTCGCTGCTTGCCACTTTTCAATCAACCTTGGCATAAAAAATTTTGTCAATTTTTTTAAGGTTCCCAACAGCACTTCCAGTTAAGTTAGGATATTTACTTTTTAAAACTTCGATACAATTCTCTGGATCTCTATTACAAAGCAACACAATTTCTACTAATTCCGAATTTAAAAACGTTAAAGTCGACATTGTTGTTGTTTAGTTCTCAGGTTAACGAAGGTGAATGACAATAAATAACAACTATCAAATTTATAGGTTCTATCTAGGTAATTGAGGGTAATATAATACTTTTTATTGCAGAATAACAATTTTATTTTTTATTGAGGGTAGTTATTAGCTAATATTGTTTTGATATATTTGATTTATCTACAATATTTTTTCTAATGATTTCAGATAATACTCGTTAAATTAGATAACAAATCGTCAGCTCGTTTAAAAAACGCATATTTTTATTATTCTTACTGTCGGCTAGTAAACGTTGGTTTAATCATCCTGAGGCAGATGGTGGCAGCTGAATTTGGTATCTATTTGTTTGTGAGGGTTAGTTCTATAATACTATGAGGAAATTAGCAGGTAGCAGCTTGCAGATCGATACTTATGAACCTCGAATGACAGAAAAACTAAAAAAAAAAGGCTCAGTATATAACAAACTAAAATAAACACAAAATAAATAAATAATTGTGCAACGATAATGGTTTTATATTGCCAAAACTATAAACTTTCTTAATAAATATAGATATAAACTCAAAACTCCACGAGCTTTGACTATTCCAGCTTAACAAAATGACAAATATTTGGTCTTGAAAAACTGGCTTGGTTTAGTGTTCTTTGATGCACGATTTACTCTGTACCATAAATAGTTATATGTTTTATTTATGTTGCAAAACATATCTGAGGGTATCTTTTTCATGATAAAATTGTAAACTATCCTAAAGATAACTATCTTAAAATTATATTTTTTCCTCCAGTCGTCGTCTTCACGTAAAGGATCTTTGAAAGGACGATTAATTTCACGATAAACCAATAATATCAGTTTCCATTCTACTGTACCATAGTCTAAGAAAACAAGGTCTAACAAGAAGACCACGTGACTGAAGAGAAGACACGTGAGGCAAAATGACGTAGAAATGACGTAGACTTGTGTCAGTCACGTGGTCTTTTTGTTAGACCTTTGTAATTTAATGAGGAGTCTTTGTATAATTTATTTCAGATAACATTAGACAGAATGTATTATGTAGTACAGTAGAAAGACTACGTTGCAAATTTGTACAAAATTTTACCAAAAATTGGTTATTCTGTATGTTTAGATTAGGAAATCCAGATTATAGAATTCGAATTTTGTACTATTTTCTATTTCATGTATTTTTATTTTACATTCCGTCTTATACTCGTATTATTCGGTAGACTATCAATTTAAATTGGTACGTACGCGCAGCTAAAACCAACAAATTTTCCTTGGTCTTTACTTGCATGCAATTTCTATTGAATTCAGTAGTTTGGTTATTGACTTGTAAACTCGATAAGGGAATAGGGGTGTGAACTGCGTCTTTCAGACTCGACCTTTCGAGTCCGGAGGATCCTTCGAACATGATCGGGCATGTACAGTAGGCAGCACATGCGGCTGGACATGTTTACCTTGAAAGCGCCCTTATTCCGTAGCGGTAGAGGTGAATTTCGTCGTGCAAATATCCAACCGCATATGCTGGCTACTGTACTCCGAAATCTGATACGGGCGGCGTGATATATTGTATCTTCGTGTAAATTCCACAGTGCAGTGGTATTTTATTAATATGATTATTTTTCTTATCACGTTGGATGTATGATCATGATTTTTATATGATAAAGGTTTCTCTAAAATGGTATTTAGTCAAGCAAACATTGGTGTAAATACTACAAACAGGGCAAAAAATTGTTTAAGCTATTTCTATTAAGCTTCTATTCGTAAATGTTGCCGAATTAATTGAAATAAAAAGGAGCATTGTTTAACCGACACTTCTTTTTAGGGTTCCGTACGGAAAAAACGAAATCCTTTTATATTGAATTGCAATTGTTCTAGCGTTACGTAACACCTCATTGTCCTTATAGGATCATTCGTGTCTGCCGTAGGGACTACTATTTCGTATTCTTTTGCTGTCGGTCTGTCCGTCTGTCAAAACCCACAACCATTTTTTGCCGACACTACTAAACCGATTGAGATAAGGTATTTTATGTAGACCACATAAACCACTTTTTTATTATTATTCAGAGTCTAGAATATGTTCGGAATAGAGCGGGGCGTGGATTAGAAACTTTCGAACTTTAAAACAAAACTCAACTAAAATACAGAATGTGTTCAAAAGTTAGTATAAGCTTAATTAAGTTTTTTGTACTACTTATATAACTTTTTTGTTTCAGTAATAAAAAACATTCTCATTAAAAGTTATATTCTACAAGACCATGGTTGGAATCCGTTACCTTGAGCTATTTTTACCTGTTATGGTAACGGAGTTTGTCTTTATGAATTTACAGTAGCCAGCACATGCGGCTGGTCATGTTGGCCTTGAAAGCGCCCGTATTCCGTAGCGGTAGGGGTGAATTCCGTTGTGCGAGTGTCCAAACGCATGTGCTGGCTTCTGTACGTATGGTAACAGTAATTACCTACTTCATCTGTCTGCCCTTGTGTTGTAATATGATATTTTCTCTTGACCTACTCCCATCTATCTCCTACCTGCCTCCTTTGGTCTACGAAGAGTCCACAAATATAATTATTTGTACAGAGGATTATGTCGTAGGCTTAATTATGAAATAGGTTACTAGGTTCTCAAAAAGGTGACCTCAACGGATGCCCTGTGCTACTACTATTCGAAAAAATACGTTATCACTATGTCCCTATGTATGCTTAAATCTTTAAAACTACGCAACGGATTTTGATGCGGTTTTTTTTAATAGATAGAGTGATTCAAGAGGAAGGTTTATATGTATAATAAATGCATAATATACTTAAGGATAACCCACAATAACCACCGTGCCGAGCCGGGGCGGATCGCTAGTTTTTAATAAATACTAAAAAAGCATTCAATTACTCCGACTTAAATTAACGAAAAAAAATTTTTCTCTTTTTTCTTTTTTGTTGTATTGTATTGTGTTTTGTCAAACAAATCTAATATTAAAAAATACTGTATTATTAAAGTCAGTGAGCATAACAATGGAAAAAAGTTCGACGGTCCAGAGAATTTCAATCGGTCGGGTGAACGCGTTTGCTCCTTCCCAAAATGTCTGCATCTGAATTTGTAAAAACGCCGCGCCTGTTTGTGACTGACGCGCTTGTGGTGTATACGCCCTTATTTGTACACCCCTTTGTTTGAGATGGATTTAGATAACATTCTGTTTACTTTCAACTTAAAAATGGTACATGTTTTGTTATATTTTTGTTTCATCATCATTTCAGCTGAAATACAAACGCTGCTGGACAAAGGCCTCACCAAAGATTACAACAATCGGTCCTGTGCATCCCATATTCAACGGCTTAAGCGTGATCTGCACCAGATCTTCAGTAAACCTTTTTACCTCGGGAAAAATTGAAATGCCATCAAAAACACAACTTGTAAAAAAACCAAGTCTCGCAAATCAGTTCTTCTACCGTAAAAAGTTGTGAGATCCATGTAATACCAAGTCGGTTAATTTATTCAGTTCCTACAAGGGTCCTTCTGTCTTAAGTTATTACGTAATTAGCTAACCTAACAACATCAATAATTATATTAATATTAAAAATATTTTATGTTTTAAATAAATAGATTGACTTATCCATAGCCCAGATATCTTAATGTTAGTCATGTATTTAAGGCACTGTTATATTATCCGAAATCCGTGATAGACGTTACTACGTAAAAATATCTTCAGTGTAGGTACATAGATTCTTTTGAGAAGTTTTTCGTTTCATAACTTAATAAAAGCTGTTTTCTGTTCAAGAAAACTTGCTGCAGATACGTGTAGGCATGAACAACTTAAGTTTTCTTTTCTTACGATATTCGACTTCTTTTAACAATCACAGGAATATAATCTTGGAAACCTTGAAAATATGTACCTACCTCTATTTGTTGGATCAGGTTTTACCCACAAGTAGTAATTAGGTGCTTAATTAGAATAGAGCGGGAGATACTTCGTAAATATGCCATGTACAAACAAGATTACTCATAGTTATTCATTTGCAAAGTCACAAGTTGAAAGGTTCAGAGTGCAAGGGCATGGTGATTAGCACGACATACATAAGAATACAACTATTTACACAAATAATAAAAGTAGAGTGTCAAGTTAATAATCAAAGAGTGTTTAATTGTAATCTTCCGTCGTGTTCAAATTCAAACCATCACCTGCGCTTCCGACCATCTAAAAAATTGTACACACAATAAAAATCCCTTCCTGTTTTTAAGTAGTAGACCGTGGTAATGTACGTACGGTACGTATATAGATAAATGTCTTCCAGACACTAAGTAAGACACTGACAGACAGTGAGACTTCCAGAGTAAATAAGACACACACAGACAGTGAGACAGAACAGACACAGAACAGTCAGTCGAATAGGCTTAAAGAATAAAAAAACACGAAAATGAAAGCAGTTTCATTTTGAAAAACTCCATAAGTGTCAATAGGGAAGTGTCCTCGGAAAAAGTATTCGATTCTAATTAATCCCTTTGTTAGATTATGGAAAAAAAATTAACACGTATTTTTTTTTTTTCAATTTGACGAAGATTTACCGAATCAAAATGTATGAGAAGGGTACTATGACGTCACTTGTTTCGTACAATTTGTATGGCGGCGTGTCGTTACTGGAAATTTCAAAGTGCTGTATCGTCGGCGTTTTTCGTTTGCCAGACGAAAAAAAAAATACGTGTACATTATTTTTAAGTAATCTAACTGACGGACTAATTAGATTTTTTTAGGACACTTCCTCATTATATTATTGGTTATTTATTATGATTTGTGAAAGAGGGATATTTCGAGAGATCGTCCTAAAGACCACAGGACCAATTGTAGTCATAACAAGTGATGTGCCGTTCCCGGGAATATTCCCGCACTAAGAATGCTACTTTCCGTTTGAGGCCAACTAGGACGAGTCAGTAGGATCGGTCGGTAGGGTCGGTCGGGTCGTTAGGTACCTAACCGGAAAACCCGGTCTACCACATCTAGCCAGATTGAACAGCAAATTACGTTAGGAATATTCCTGGGAACGGAAATTTCCCTGGGATGGTGGGAATATTTCAGGGATTTAACTAGTCATAACTATTTGATCTAATTTATGGCTTGTTCAGAGTTTTAGGTATAGCTCAGTGATGAATAAGCAAGCAAAAGTGATAAAGGTCGATTAATCTAATAGCTTGTGCAACTATTCCCTTGAACTTCACCCGCCGACGCTCAATTGCTTGAATTAAACTCTATTGAGTGAATTCGGCCAGACGATGATAGATGACACCAATTTACACTTCACGTGGAGTGTAAACTAAACGAATTATACCTGGGAATTCGGAATATCAACCCCTAAACTATTTACACCTCTGGCCCCCGTTCCGAAGATGAGAGTTTTATTTTTTATCTCTGTAGCTTGTCGGTCAATGTTTTTTTGTCTTTATTGTGTATGTGCTAAATATTTTTTTATCTATCTAATATATAGCTTTCCGCCGCGGCTCCGCCCGCGTTAACAATTTTTCCCGTGAGAATGAGGCATTTTCCCGCTGTAAAAGGTAGCCTATGTTACTCAGGGTAAATGTAGAAAGAATGGTGAACAATTTTTAAAATCGGTTCCGTAGTTTTTGAGTTTATTCATTACAAACATACCCTCAAAAATACAAATCTTACCATATCCGCTACGCGATGTAAGTAGAATTATAATTTATTGTACTTCTGAACCATTTATGGCTAGGCTTATGTCATTTTCTTCCAAAATTGGCACGTGACATTATGATTATGACCACATGTGCACAGATTGATGGGACTAAACTTTTGGGTTAGTAATTCATCATCATATACGTCATAACACAAAACTAACAAACTTTGTAATTAAGAAGTAGAACTATCGGCTTTCCAATCATAATACAATAAGGCCTCTATGTGTTGGCTTCGGCCCCACTCACGCTTAAAAACACAATTATATAATTATTTGTATCCATAACAAAAACCAATCTAATTGGTTAAGGACAATTTACATACAAACTAAATTTCTACAAGAAAATCTTTCTATATGAAGGTTCCGTTTTCAAAACTACCATAAAACTATTTAGGTTCTTTGCCTAGCTCAGGAGCCAGTGTAACTAATGCCCGTTAACGCTAACTTAAATCGCCTGAAAATTTAGTTTGCACTAACCTTAATAACACATTTAACCTTAAGACTGTTTAGATTTTTTATGTCTGTCTTTACGAACCCGATTTGCTTACGGAACGTTTATTTTGTGTTTTTTTATTCTGTGGATCATTTTTCATCTATACAAATCATCTATAACTGTAGAGGTCGAAAATCTATACATAGAAAAAATGCTAAAGAAGTGATATAGAACATAGAACATTTGTTTCTCGGTTTGTCTGTTTGTACGGACTAATCTCCGAAACTGTTGGACAGATTTGAATGAAATTTTGCATGATGGTACCTTATATCCCTGGTCAATATCTTAGACTGATTTTACCGCGGGAAAATATCACATTCCTACGGGAAACTGCACGGAAAAGTCAAAATACAACGCGGGCGTAGCCGCAGTCGGACAGCTAGTTACATTTTTTTGTGAACTACTTATGCGCTTAAGTTTGTCTAAGTTAAAATAGTGTGAACCATTGTTATAAATAAAATTAAATACTAATTATGGTTGTCTCAAAAACCTTAGTGGCTTTACTGCCATTAAAATTTCTTCCAGAATATCTTCCAATGCTATACGGTTGTGTTGTTTTTCTTTGTGTACTATAACACGGGTGAGCCCGTGCTATGAAATAATCAACACAAAATGCGATTTGAACAGTATTTATTAAATAATCGCGTGCACAACAACACTGCACAAACTAGTATATCACTTCGTATAACTTATCCACTTTAAAATAACTTATCCTATGGGAAATCGGGGTTCCTGGAGCGTTTTTATATCCACTCCAAGGAATAATCGCGTTAGAACTGACTTGAACTATCAAAATTCGTTTATTCGAAAACCATTTAAATTTAGAACAATGCGGCCAGTACCAAAGGTAAAAGAGATGGCATGACCAATGCCACAGTACATACATACATTCATACACACGATATTCTATACATATATTGAAGCTGCTTATTAAAATGAGTTGGTGAGTTTATCGCTCAATTGGTACTCGCTAATGTTTGCCGATAAGAGCCGTCAGTATTTGCATCTGTTTGTCATCATTATAAATCAGGTTACAATCAATTTATATTATGAAAAAACATTTATTATTGAAAAACATTTTCCTATTAATAAATTAAAAGTGAAATTGGAAGTAAAAATACCATACCTAATAACTTTATTTGTTACTATGTTTGTCAATTTTCCTGTGCGAAATAAAAAAATCCCCTAGGATAAGTGCTGTCTACTGAAGTTTCCCGCCAGAACAAACAATTACAAAAACTTTCAGCCTGAACAGCCAGTTACGGGGAAATTTAAATTTAGTCACAAAAAAGGTTTTTTATAAGATATTATTCAGAGTCGTAGATTAGAAATTCTTGTGGCAAAATAATATGTGATGATGATAAGAAGAATACCACCAGCGTATCATTGAAAACAATAAGATTTGTTAAAAACTTACATAAATAATAAAGTAATTTAAACCTATCGGTGTAATTATACAATCAATGGAAACCTTGAAGTGATAAGATTAATTAACTAAAGTAGGTGTTTTTATTAAACCAAGAGATGACTTGTAAATTTGAGCATTTAATACCAACCAATACAGGATATATTCTAATAGACCTCTTGGTAGCTCTATATGTCGATGATTGCATGCACGCCACAGTATGTAACTATACTGTACAAGTGACAGTTTAGCAAAAACTAAAGTGACATGTAAATTTAAAAACCCAAATTATCTTTTTTCAGAAACAAAAATAACTACTTCATACACAATTACACATTATTGAATTAAAATTACATTTTGCTATTTTTGGCAGTATGTAGGTAATTGCATAAATATTAGTTTTTTATAAAAAGCATCTATGTTGCATAAATATATGTGTGGAAGTAGCTAAAGATTTGTCACAAATCACACTTAATATTATATAGGCGAAAGTTTGCAAGTGTGTGAGTGTGATGTTTGTTACTTCTTCACGTCTAAACGGCTAAAGCGATTTTAACAAAATTTGGTATGGAGTTAGCTGACACCCTGGATTAACTCATAGGCTACGTTTTTCTGCGAGAAAATACCTCATTTCCATGGGAAAATCCAGTTAACGCGGGCGGAGCCTGGAGGCGAAAAGCTAGTTAGAAATATCTGCAAGGTGACGAATGAACAAGGGAGAAATCCCACACAAGCATATATTCACAGACTTATTACAAAATTCCCAGATGCAGATGTTCTCTAAAGAGGACAATAAGACTTGACCTCGGGCT
Organism: Teleiodes luculella; assembly: GCA_948473455.1. Classification (NCBI taxonomy): domain Eukaryota; kingdom Metazoa; phylum Arthropoda; class Insecta; order Lepidoptera; family Gelechiidae; genus Teleiodes; species Teleiodes luculella. The sequence continues at coordinate 3,539,969 of OX419601.1, forward strand.
CCAGGGGCCCGGCACGAGATAACGGAGAGGTCAGTGCTACTCACCAAAACAAGGAAAAGATAAAACAACTAGCCAATTTACAGAAGTATATGTGGTTGGACATTCTCACTACGAAAACCCCTACCGCTACGGAATTCTACGGGCGCTCTCAAGGTTAACATGTCAAGCCGCATGTGCTGCCTACTGTACTATCATATTGGCATATACATCTCAGCTCTAGCTACGAGGGATTGGCTAATAGCTTTAGCGACTAAAAACCGATAAAATCTTCTGAATAACGTACCAATGAATCGATGTTGCGATATTTATTTTTAAAGCCAAACATACAATGACACTGATGTAAGAAAATGACGCGTTGCTTTTGTAAGATTTTTATAACATTCATTAGGGTTAATACTTCTTCTTTCACTTTCATCCATCACTTTGCTGGGATCGTTATATAGGGTGTAATTTTATTAGCGCACTTCATTTTAGGGGATCAACCTACCCATGAAACTGTACAATTTTCTTTAATATAAAAAATGATGAGAAAAAAGCACTATATTTTTATCAATTACAAAATTTGACCATTTCTGTGTGCAATCTTGACTAATGACTTTACAATACTGTTCATGTAGAGAAGTATAAGTGTGTGTGTATGTATAGGGGTAGCGTCGAGCACTCACAGAAATAATACTTGACTGAAGTAGAATTGACAGGCGTAGTGATGTAATCAGCTGATAAGTTTTTTTTTTCATATTCAGCCGACGGTTCTTGGGGAAAAATATTCAGTTTCATGGGCAGGTTCCTTCCGTAAAATATTGTGCGCTAATTTTGTTACACCCTGTATATGCTAGGCCTTAGTCGACCACGCTGGCCACGTGCGGGTTGGTCAACTTCACACACAAACCTTGAATTACTTTGCAAATGTGTGCAGGTTTCCTCACGATGTTTTCCTTCACCGTAAGAGCGTCGAATATACATACGACGTCGTACATATGAATTCGAAAATCGAAAACACATCGGTATGTGCCGAGGTTCGTACCCGCGAACTTCCGAATGGAAGTCAACGGCCTTAGCCACTTGACCATCGACGCTCTTGACGGTTCATTATAATTATTATGAATTTCTGATGAAACCTGATGATGATTTCTGATGAGTGAGCTCCAAGCAGCATAATTTACAAGTATTGGGATAACTATCCACTTGTATACCAAGTTTAGTATGCTTAACAAGGAAACGGTTAAATTACTCCAACAATAACACAACTCCAGACCGATATTCCACAAAACTGACCGGCTAGTAACCAAACTACTTATCACTGGGGATTTACTTCTTTGATGAGTTTCTTCGGCGGATCCTTCTCTACATCAGCGCACAGATATTGCGATCCTGCCATTTCAATTCAAACTGATATCGTATCGCATCTTGGTTTAGGTTTTTATCTTTACCTTTATTATTTATTGTTGATTTGTACAGAACACACGAAGACTTTAATTTGTTTGGTTGTATTTGAGTTGGCTTTGACAACATTGAATACTTTTGATTATTGTTCTGTCGAATAAACGTACATATGAATTCGAAAATCGAAAACACATTGGTACGTGCCGAGGTTCGAACCCGCGAACTTCTGAATGGAAGTCAACGGCCCCAGCCACTAGGCCACCGACGCTTTCACGGTGAAGGAAAACATCGTGAGGAAACCTGCACACACCTGCGAAGTAATTCAAGGGTTGTGTGTGAAGTTGACCAACCCGCATTGGGCTAGCGTGGTCGACTAAGGCCTATTCACCCTGGTTTCAGGGTAGGTTCGAGCCCCTCGGTGGGGACATCTATGAGCTGTTAATGATGATGATGATTGTTCTGTAATATCGGGATTTAAATGTAACCTTAGGAAGAAGGCCGTTACATAACATTGCGTTACCCTGTCAACAAATGTTAATACATTTTTAAAGTAGGTATAGAAAAACAACAGGAGCTGGCATTTGCATCAGGACACCTGATAACAAAATTCGCCCCTACCCCCTACTACTACAGAATAACTGAGTTTACAAAGTCACAGTGTCCAGCCTCACCTGCTGACTACTGTACATTTCATTGAAACATTTTGACAATCTCTTGTAAATCGGGCAGTAATCCTTCTCAAATTACATTACTAGGTAGTTGTATACAAATCTATGTGGAAACTATTCCTTCCTTATTCCTTCATCTAAAACTAATTTAAGACACAATCTTCATCGGTTTTTACAAAATAAATAAAAATAACGTGTCGACTAATCCTCTGGTTAGCTAGAGGGGGTAGTGTGCAATAAAATATATTCTGTTGAATTTTGTTCTATTCTAGTAAATGAGTATGTACAAAGATTTATGTAAAAAATTTTAATCAATTAACTTAAATTTTTGTCTGGACATTTATTGTTGTGAATTTAAGAAATCATTTTTTGTTATTATATATTACTTATCTGGATAAGTAAGTATTATGATCATTTTTTACCTTTCGACATGAGTTAATTTACCATTAAGGTAATTAAAATATTTGACATTAACGAATTTTTTTTTAAATACTTAATTTTTATTTTTAAGCATACTCGTATTGACGATCATACTACCGGATGTCCTTTTTTATAGTATTGAAAAAACGTGTGCAATCTTGTAGTACGAGTATGAGATAAATAAATTAAACTAAACTATTCTATCCGCATGTCTCTAATATAGAATTGAGTTTAGATCTATCAGGACGAGAGCACGCGACACAGGCCAATATGAGTGAATGAGTAAACGAGAACGAAAGGAATTCCATCAAATCTGATATTGAAGTGGCGCGCGAGACGCAGCGCCCTTTCGGGGGCGGATTAATAGAAAAATTGAACTTTATTTATTTATCCAACAAAGTATACACGTGTATGGTAGGTTCATAACTAAGTATGTACCTGTGTATAAATTCATCTTACAATATACTTTCATACCATAATAATAAAAAACACGATTTAAAAAATAAAAATACGCTTTTTGTTATTGACCTACGTTTGTGTCGAAAAAGTCGGACTTAAAATATGCTAACAGGCGGTGTCTGTTCAAAAATATTACTAAAAAGACCTAAATAATAAAATAAATACATGGATAATCGTATAAATTATAATCGATATTTTAGAAAAAATATTAAATAGCTTATGTATGTGTAATAGTTATATTAATTATTTAACATTTGCTACGATCGCTACGACGACTACGCCGTAGCTGATGTCTACGACCGTAGCAACGAGAAATGTGTTTCAGTGAAAAGCCGCCGGTGTAGTTACCTTCTTGTAATAGAGTTATACTAAGATGTAGGATACGTTATACATCTAAAAGTATGCTCTATGGAAGCGCTTTCACACTTCTCACACAGGAGTTTAACCCCGGAATCACACGACTATTGCAACCGGAACTACTTACGTACCTTTTCAACACAAGCGTTAGGTCAAGTCCGATGAAGCTTGATTGGCCGTAGTTTTTGGACACAAGAGATAGGTCAATTAAAAAAAAGAGACAAAGATCTGCTACACTAGTCACTGTAGTATAATAGTAATTGTCATTTCGGTGTGTGTGGCTGCCCTCAAGATTAAAAGACTTGAGTAACTTTTGTATTCACCCTTCACTGGCACTGGCACACACTTTTAACATAGCATAACTTTGAAAATAACAATGAAGATAAAAGAGGGAAGAGGGCTTTCCCTCAGCTCCTCACTATAATATACTATCCCACTCAGACGAGAGCTGGGACAGGAAGATGTCAAAATCAAACTGAGACAATCCATGAAAACAAATAACATAAAATTAAAAATTTTAATAACCCCCGACACAAAACCCGACAGAAAACAAAACTTGATCTTTTCAACATCTAGAAAAGAGCTGATAATCTTCAAATGGTTGAAGATATTTTCTTGAATCATAGCTAAGAACACTCTCGATTGTGACACCTTGCAATCAAAGAAAAGTAGATCAAAATCGGCCCATCCGTTTAGGAGCTACGAATTACGATGCCATGCCACCGACAGACAGACACACACGTCGAACTTATAACACCCCCCTTTTTTGTCGGGGGTTAATATGTCTCGAATAAGATTTCCATTTAGAATATTACTTGCAGCAAGGCCGACAAGCAAAATATATGGCATGACCAATGTCACACTATAATACGTATATAAGTATTATGTAATACCAAAGAGGATGGAAAAACGGCGCTTCGCTTTTGTGTAATACTATCTATGTGCTAAGTTCTTTTGTAATATAAATAAAATTACTTCTTATTTGCTACATTAAGTATTTGTATGTAAAATAAGTTACGAATGATTTGTTTAATTATAGATTATAGAGCGTCGGTGGCCTAGTGGCTAGGGCCGTTGACTTCCATTCAGAAGTTCGCGGGTTCGAACCTCGGCACGTACCAATGTGTTTTCGATTTTCGAATTCATATGTACGTTTATTCGACGCTCTTACGGTGAAGGAAAACATCGTGAGGAAACCTGCACACACCTGCGAAGTAATTCAAGGGTTGTGTGTGAAGTTGACCAACCCGCATTGGGCCAGCGTGGTCGACTAAGGCCTATTCACCCTGGTTACAGGGTAGGCTCGAGCCCCTCGGTGGGGACATGTATGAGCTGTTAATGATGATTTGTTTAAAAGTTTGCTTTGACGGACGGACAGGCCCGAGTGATCCTAGTACGGGACCCTAAAAAAGAAACATGAAATATATAATAATAATATATTTACGTATATCTATCCTATCACTCTCTCGAATTCCATGAAAGCATAAATTAAGCACGTTGACGTTTTCCATCTCAGATAAAGGAAAGTATTAAGAATGTCTCATCTTTGTATTTACTTTAAACAAACATCTTTACGCCCCCATTTCCTTTATTATGTCGAAGTTAAGCGATTAGGGAAGTTCGAGGAAGCTTTCAGAGCCTCAAAATACCAAATTTACTTACTCATAAACCAAACTTTTCACCTAATGTAAATTTACCGGTAAATATCGAAAACTACTTCAATTTTCGAGGCAATTTAACTTAATATATTCAACCTACTTGATGATATTCGATATTGGTAACACAAGTAAATTTTACGAGGCGATTAATTTAATACTGTTGATGGGATTATTGAATATTGCTTATCTATAATAGTATTGCAAATGCGAAAGAATTTCTGTGTGTCACTTTATTAAAAATTTCATTCCGATAAAATTTTGATACTATGAAATTTGATAATATTAGGTCCTTACATATGAAATTGCCGTTCAGTATCAAAAAAGTGAAACAAGTTTTTTTTAATGAAATTATTATTTAATCAATCGAAGTATGCGCCGTTGTTATCGATACACTTCCGCCATTTTATAGGCAGATCATTGATACCTTTGGAAAAAAAATCCTGGGAGCGAGAGTCTATGAACTGTTTGAAGGCGGTTTTGACTGCCTCATTAGATTTGAAATTTTTTCCTTGTAAAAAGTTATCCAAATTTTGAAAAAAGTGGTAATCGGTTGGGGCAAGATCTGCGTCACCCACCATACTCTCCAGATCTTGCCCCAACCGATTACCACTTTTTTCAAAATTTGGATAACTTTTTACTAGGAAAAAATTTCAAATCTGATGAGGCAGTCAAAACCGCCCTCAAACAGTTCATAGACTCTCGCTCCCAGGATTTTTTTCCCAAAGGTATCAATGATCTGCCTATAAAATGGCGGAAGTGTATCGATAACTACGGCGCATACTTCGATTGATTAAATAATAATTTCATTAAAAAAAACTTGTTTCACTTTTTTTATACTGAACGGCAATTGGACAGATTATTGATTAGAAGAAGAAAAAATGATTTGTAAAATCTTACTTCGAATAAAAACATTTTGATTTGATTTTTGAACCAATATTCTGATTTTTTAACATATTACAGAAACTATCTATAAATCGAAGCGAAAAATGAAAATCATTGAGCTTTGGCAGGGACTTGAACCCGCATGTCCTCGGCACTAGTATATCTAGTATTATATTATCTGTGGGTCATACAGGCGCACGTACCAATTGTACCACTAAGTCTCCGTACAAGCTCAACGAAATTGTTTAACGCTTCTTTTATTTTACTAAGTATTTAAAAGTGCAGACGACATCTGTTGAAAAAGTAATAAACTATATAGAGAAAATCTTAATTGAAAGCGGTATATTGAAGCCGAAAATCGCCGTCGTTATTGGTACTAGAATTTTTAATTGTATTGTAGGTAGGTATTGATCGAAGTGTATCGTACTCGTATGTGGATCGGGAAAGTTCTCAAAAAGGTCTAGTTAGGGGTACGGGGCACCTTTCGACAAATACCTATTTATGGAAAGATTATTGTGAAGGAAATATGTCAGGATCATTGGAAGTGTTCCTGGAAAGAGACCTGATTTAATATACGAGCACAAAATGTTAGCGATACGCGTGTACATGTAGGTAAGTAATGGAAATAATTCTTGAATATAATTAATTAATTTACCCTTGCCTTGTAGAGTTCTGACGAAACGCATCTCTAGGTACTATTATTTTCTTCTGTGTCTCTAGTTCAACCAGAGAGATGGGAGCCGCTCTCCCATCTCTCTGAGTTCAAATGTCACTTTGACGCTTGTCCATAAGCGGAAACGCGACAATAAAATTGTATTATCTGATTAAATTGGTAATTAAAATAATAAAGCGTGCAAATACATCACGTCTACAACCCTGAACCAGGGTAGGCTCAGAAGAAAGAAGCCCCTCGGTGGGGACATGTATAGATGGAAAAATCGAAAATAACTAGAGCCTCCCTCCATGAGTGCTCAATATTTCCAGTATTTTTTTTAACAAAACTCATGTAACCTTGAGTTGACTAAACTTGATGTTAGCAGTCAGTTTATTTTATAATATTTACATAATATATATTTTAGAAAATATAAACTTTAAAATTAATAAACTACACTTGATTCGTTTTCTTCGAATTCCTTTGCTCTTTGATCTTCCAAAGACATAAGTTGGAAAATGTTATTCAAACTTGAGTACTTAAGAATATGTTGCTCTTTGTCATTGCGAAAGGCACTTACAGTATTTTAAATAAAAGCTCTTGTGTTAAAAGCATCTAAACAGCAAGCGGCTGTATTTGCATTAATTGAGAGCCTCTAGTAGCTTTCTGTTCGGAAAGTCCCGCGTTCAATGTAAATTTTTATGCGTCTTATTGTGTTCGCAAACGTGTAGTGTAGTAGATACCTAATTATAACATCCCTACTTGTAGTTCATTTAATATGTTAAAAGACTATATGAACGTCATCATACTAATATAATATCATACTAATATTATACTAATACTAGCTGTTCACCCCGCGGCTCCGCCCGCTCTCAAGGGTATGAAAAATAGATAGTAGCCGATTCTCAGACCTACTCAATACGCTCACAAAATTTCATGAGAATCGGTCTAGCCGTTTCGGAGGAGTATGGGAACGAAAACTGTGACACGAAAATTTTATAGATAAGATTATAAAGAGGAAAGTTTTGTATTTTTGTGGTGTGTATGTTTGTAGTGAATAAACTCAAAAACTACTGAACCGATTTCAAAAATTCTTTCACCATTAGAAAGCTACATTCACCCTGCCTGATTAACATAGGCTACCTTCTTACCGCGGGAAAATACCTCATTCCTACGGGAAAAACAGTTAACGTGGGTGGAGCCGCGGCGGAAAGCTAGTATCTATGTACAATTATAATATTTTACCTACATATAATATTTATTACCTATATGGATACTTATTATTATGTATAAGCAAGATAAGGTATGGAATGTTGAAATGACTACGGCGGGGTTAAGAAGGGGTATCGGTTGTACTTCGGTCCATAGTCGACTCAACTGCTTGTCAATTATCCGGTACCGGATACGAGGTATTTAAAATACAATTATAAAATACTAGCTTTCCCGTGGGGATGAGGTATTTTCCCGCGGTAAAAAGTAGCCTATGTTACTCTCTTTCCTTTCAACTAACTCTATGCCGAAAATCAAGTCGATTGGTTGCTTTTAGGGCGTGAAGGAAGAAGGACAAACAAACAAACACACTTTCACATTTATAATATTAAGTATAAGTATATATTAATAGACGTAGTGCATACTCTAGCAATCTAATAGGCCGGGAGATGTTGACAGAAATTTTTAGGTCATTTGTTACAGTATGGCGGTTCTACAGGGGTCTTAGTACACAATGACGAAAAGATAAATGATGGTCATAGCGCTGGCACCGGCGGCGCAATCGCGTGGGCGTTATGGGAACTTGTCGGATAAATTACGAAAGTCAAACGATTTGTTACACAAAAATTTTAGTATTTTCCGATAGCCCGTAAAAAATAACTAGACGGCAGTGTCATGCCATACTTCTCCGGTGTGGCCTACAGCCCGCCATACCGACGCGAATGCGTTAATAAAAAATTAAAAATTTAACCATTTGTACCAGGCTAATTTTTGCACAGTTGATCATCGTCGTGCAGCCATTTACGAAAATCACCATGCCATACTTTTCGGACGGTTCTAAATGGTCGCCATACCGCCGAAAATCTGCATAATTTTTTTATTTCGCCTTACGATTTGTACCAGTATGGCATTTGGATTTTTGGAAATTATATGATGTAATGTGACCATTATTATATTTGCCATACTTCTAATAGAGGGAAAAAGGGGCATCACACTGTTACAAATCGTTCAAAATACGAACAAAATCTTACATTTAAAAACAAAATTATACTCATTCGCCACCTCCCACAGGTATGGCATTATCACACTTCTATTTATCATCATTCAGGAGCTGTTAAAAAAAATTTGAAGGTGGTACAAATCGTAAGGCGAAATAAAAAAATTATGCAGATTTTCGGCGGTATGGCGACCATTTGGAACCGTCCGAAAAGTATGGCATGGTGATTTTCGTAAATGGCTGCACGACGATGATCAACTGTGCAAAAATTAGCCTGGTACAAATGGTTGAATTTTTTATTTTTTATTAACGCATTCGCGACGGTATGGCGGGCTGTAGGCCACACCGGAGAAGTATGGCATGACACTGCCGTCTAGTTATTTTTAACGGGCTATCGGAAAATACTAAAATTTTTGTGTAACAAATCGTTTGACTTTCGTAATTTATCCGACAAGTTCCCATAACGCCCACGCGATTGCGCCGCCGGTGCCAGCGCTATGACCATCATTTATCTTTTCGTCATTGCGTACTAAGACCCCTGTAGAACCGCCATACTGTAACAAATGACCTAAAAATTTCTGTCAACATCTCCCGGCCTATAAAGCAAGGGTCAGCAAAAGTGAGAAAGGTCGATTTCCGAACTGCCAAATATTTTTTTACCTAAATACAAATCAATTCGAATAATTATGATCTTACAACTAGCTAAAGCTGCTATTTTCGTATATTGAAAAACCATGTAGAATAGAATTAGTATAACAATTAACAAGTTATGAATGGCATAAAAAATAAATAATTTGAATGTCATTGGTTCTTTCGGGCCTTGAATATGTAAAAAAAATTAAGATAAGGGTTAGGGATCGCAGTTGTTATTGATAACGCAGGTGAAAGCTGCTGAAACCACAGTTATAAACAATTCCAAAATTATATTACTAACTCTAAAGCCTTTCCCCTTTTTCACCAAATAAGGTGTTATAAGTAAGCTACAAACAATAGCTGTTGAAACCACTTTGAAAGCATATTTAAGGCATTTTCTTAGAGTTGGTTATCATCAGCACAGGTATTGGACTGAGTTGGAGAAGTGAAGTTAGATTAAAGAGGAAGTCCCCTTTGAAATCGCAAACTTTTCAAATTCGTCTCTTTGCAATTTCGTCGAAGTTTGTTTAAATCCGCTTTCCTCTGAATATTCAATTGAAATAAGTTTTAACAGGAACTTCATTGAAATGGATTTAAAGCAAGGTTTGGACAAATATAGTTAATGCCTGTCTCCCAATAGTCCCAACTGGCACGCTCGGGTTAACGCCTAGGAACGTATACATTGGTATTTTCGAATACTATATCTTATACCTTTAATTAAACGATAAATAATTGTATATTTATATTTATATATTTCTGTGGTCCCGGAAACGGCTCTAACGATTTCGCTGAAATTTGGTATATGGGGGTTTTCGGGGGTAAACAATCGATCTATATTAGTCTTACCTATGTTTGGGAAAACACGTGTTTTCGAGTTTTCATGCTTTTTTCTTTTCACGCAGAATATGGTCGCTAATTTCGTTCTGCCGGCCACCTGTCCGCTGGACCAGTAAGTCGCGGACGGCAAGAAACGAGTGTAGCGGGTTCGAATCCCGTCGTCGGTGACTTGCTTTTGTTTTTTTTTATGTTTCCAAGCAAAACTCGGTCGCCCTACACTAGTGTACGTTTATTCAACGCTCTTACCGTGAAAGAAAACGTCTTGAGGAAACACTCACACACCTGTGAAGTAATTGAAAGGTTGTGTGTAAAGTTGACCAACCCGCACTGGGCTAGCGTGGTCGAAAAAGCTTATTAATCCTGGATTACGGTAGGCTTGAGCCCCTTGGTGAGGACATTTATGTATTGTATTTTTTAACCTGAGAGACTTAGTTGTAAGCTTGGGAATTAAAGGAAACGCACCAAAAGAAAGGCCTTGTTATTTTGTTGTTTAATATAAATTGTAATTAACATTATTTTATTTATAAGACTTGAAAAAATCTGTCATGAGATGATAATTTATTCTCTACCTCCCCTACAAACAAACCCGTAAGAATCTTTAGAAATAAGTATACCTAGACAAAAATAAAATAAAAAATACTTACCAAGAACTTCAAATCAAACTTTAAGACGCATCCAGAACTTGAAGAAACTTCCAACACTCCTCAAACTAACACAGAAATGCACAACAAAAACAATTCATAGCTGTGTTAAAGAACTTTATATTCTATTTGCTTATGATTCACAGTTCACTATGGCTTGACACCGTGTGGGGCAGTTTTTTTTTCTTATCAGTTTGGGCGCGTGTAATGGCCTACGTTTGTATGGAACGCGCGCGGAGTAGATACTGCCGACGGGCGGGCGCTTACCCGCCCAGATGTTATCTCCAACTTGTTGCGTAGAGGACAAGGCACAAGCTTTTCACGTTAACGAAACAATATCATGGTAGCAAAATTGCTCTTATGTTATAGCGATTTGAACCACGGACATAGGATAATAAAATAGGGTAGTCAATGAATCAAGTTTGTAGTTTAATAAAATAGTTGAATTGCTCTTTGCTCTATAGAAATAAAAATGGTATTGACCAAATATATAAAAAAATGTACTTAAATTCAGTATACGAGATTTTAAGACATATATTTTATAATCGGAGGAACCAGCTCGTATAATTACTATTGAACTTCCCTTACAGGTAAGTTTCTTTTAATAGTTAATTATAGTTGGTATTCCTTTTGGCGAGGTAAGTTCCAGAGTTTATACACAGCACTTCAACAGAATTACTGAATAACGTGCTATGCAAAATAATAGCCATCTTTCCTCTCACACCGATACGCAATATCCTTACTCTCTCGCAAATCACCTTTTTTTTGTTGTAAAATAGACGAATCAAGCTTCACCAACTTGAAACTATGTCGAGGTTAAAGAAACTTTTACTCACTCAACGTATTCGTAAACTATTGTTTTGGACCGTATAAAAAGTTTAAAAGTTTTACCATTGCCTTTCTCAATAAAATTTATAACTTAACTAGCTTTCCGCGTTAACAGTTTTTCCCGTGGGAATGAGACATTTTCCCGTGGTAAAAGGTGTGCAAATCAAATTTAAAGTCGGTTCAGTAGTTTAGAAGTCCATCGCGGACAAACGACGCGACACGTAGTTTTTATAATACCAATTACCAATTTACGTGCTCGACATATTTATACGTAGTTATTCAAACAGACACTCGAACTTTAATCGCTCCCGCTTACGGCTTGCACAGCTTGTTGTCCGTAGAGAGCTCCCGTCGTCATCAATTGCTTCACTTGTTAGCGTAAATACTCGGCGCGTTACTAGTAACTCAGGGCAGTGCATCCAGCGATAATCGTCCCTGTTACTACCCTGTTAAGCCTCATTTACCCAGACAACACCATACAATAGTGTCGCATGCCACACAAAATCTACAATATGATCCTTAGAAGTTGCTTGCTTGCTTAACGTGTGGGTTTCGAGTTTAACCTACCTCACAAACCCTGGTGTCGAAATTATAGGCCCGCCTGAGGCTTCCGACATGGCTCCTATAACGATATTAGCCGGGACCAACTGCTTTACGTGCCTTCCGAAGCACGGAATCATCTTTCTTTTCGGGGAATCATGTGATTCAGCCTGCAATGTCCTAACCAAAATGATGAAAGTCTCACAAAAAATGATATTTGTTCGACGAGTCCCCACCGGGATTCGAACCCGGAACCTCCGTAACGTCAGGCGAGCTTTTGGATGGCTGTACTCGATCACGGAGGCTTTGCTTTGCTCTAAAAGTTAAAGTTATCTAACTTCGTCGTAAAATTCCGCATTGTGCCACCGTGATTGACTAAGGCCTATCCACCCTAAGTCAAAGTAAAAAAAGTAAAATTTCTTATTCATCATCATGGTTTTTTAAGAACACTTAATGACGTCATATCAGAAGTTAAGAAGCTTTACCCGTAACATGAAGTGCTATGACAAAAGTTTATCACATTTTGAACTGTCAAAGAGTTGTGAGAAACCCGCCATATTGAAATATTATCCAATAGGATAAGAGAATACGCACGACAAAATTATGTCTGTCACGCGTGGACGGGCATGTTATATAAGGCGACCGATTCTCGTCTCAAATCAATGTAAAACTCTAAGCAATAAAAAAAGATCTTGAATATTCTAAAATAGGCGATACTTACGTCATCAGTTTGAACATAACGGGCTAGGCTACCTCGATTCAAAACTGAACTGAAATGAAAAAACATTTATTCAGCTTAATATGTTGCGAGACTCTACGTCTCTACCTATAGCTACATACTAAATTGTACCTTAATACAAAAGAAGACACATCATAGTATGCATTGAGCTCCTAGGTGAGGGCTTATATGAGCTAAATATGACGTTGCGAAACGATGTTATTTCAGTTCAGAATAACCGATAATAGTCTGTGTTATATGTGCATTAGATACATAATCCTACTCAAAAGTTTTTCCAAGCTATGCAGTTGGTGTGAGCTACATGTGAGCCCATTTAAGCTTTTAGTGCGCAGAGCTTTGCAGATAAAAGCACAGATTAATAAATAGTTACTAACGTAAATAAAAGCGTGGCTCTATATGTAAAATACACAGTGTGAGTGATGGCTCTAAAACTAAATGGACATAGGTACTCAGACAATGGATACTTTGAAACTGAAACTGTTCTCCGACAAACGTTCCTCTCCTCCTTTAAATAGTTATTATTCGACAAAACGTTTTGTCAATTAATGTTTCTCGAGAACGGTTGTCCGGCATTATCTATCGCTAACTGTCACTTCACCGGCGATCGTTTCAACGGAAATTGTTCGGTGGTTGGTACGCCTACCTAGTTAATAAGAAGTTTATACCTTTACTCCAAAAAAATATTATGAATTCGTAAAAAATCAAAAAAGTCAAAAGTCAAAAAGTTATATTCGAAGTAAGATTTTACAAATCACTTTTCGACGTCGAGGCGAGTTCGCAATTTGGCTGTCTTCTGTGGAGAAGAACTCGCCGGAAGAAACTCCACAGGCGGCGTTGCATCATTTCAAAATATTTTACAAACTTATAAATTATTACCTATTCTATACAATTTTATTAATATATTAACAAAGAGTGCAAAACTGCAAACGAAACATATAATTAGAGGAAGGCAACCAGTCAAAGTAGAAAAACTAAACTATATAACCAATAAATCTATCACAAGCACAACTTACGCTACGCATAACTTACGTCTAATCAATGACATCAAAAGAAACTTTATTCGCCTTTTATAATAATTAACAATATGCGAAATAGTACCATAAACATTTACAAAGGATTTTTAATTCATTCAGTTGAATATTTTATCGAAAATTTCTAAATCATCGATGTACAGTAGCCAGCACATGCGACTGGACATGTTGATCTGAAGAGCGCCTTTATTCCGTAGTAGTAGGGAAGAATTTCGTAGTGGGTTTCCAGCCGCATGTACTACTGGCTTCTGTACCAGGGCCACCGATTGTGATTGTGATGCCCCGGGGCGGCGGCGGCGGCGGAACAGGAAAAACCAACATCGCTTCATTTAACGTCTAAAGACGTTTGTTTTGGATAATTACTGTTGCGAAAATTCATACAATGCGCGCAACCAAAGCTGAGACTTGACGGATCACGTGGTTGTACCCACAGTTATATCTGCGCAGTAGATACAGCGATAAAAGCGATTTTGAAATTCAATAAATATCTTATTAATCCGATCTCATATTTTAGTTCTATTTTGAGCACGCGCGACTGTATCTACCAGCGCAAAGTGCCCTCTTTAGCATCTGACAGGTCTCATCTTTGACTGCGCGCATTGTACAGTGAGCTGACGAATTAGGTGACCCCCCGAGGCGCCGTTAGGCGCAATCTACCGCTCCAAGGGGGCAGAAAATAACGAATTAATGACTAATAATACTTTATCAGTGTAATTAAGAACGTGTTGCCTAATTTCAACGGTCTCTCTAAGTTACAGCTCGGCGAAAGTAGCGTGGCGTGTCGGGGGGGGGGTCACCTTACTCGTCAGCTCACTGTACTTACTTTTTTTTTTTGTTATGGCACTAGAGATCTTTTTTGTTGATTATAAGCATTTCAAGCAGAACATGCGCATTGGAATACTCTACCTTATGGCACGGTTATAAGAATGTGCAAAGTCCTCCTTCAAGATGTTTTCTGTACCAATATAATCCGGGCATGTTCTGAGACTCTTAGCCGCCCCTAAACTCATTGATATCCTATCTATCTGACTACCTTTGGGTATAGAGCCTTCGGCTCCCACACAAAGACGTCAATTCTGCGTCACAAGCGTAGGTCAAACCAAAATATACTGCTTGTTACGCTCTTGACTGTACAAGGGCGGGGTGAGAGGACAAAAAACCACTTTATCGTGGATAAATTGCCCTGACATGCATACTAGTTTAGTTGCTATTTAGCCCGGACATGCCTACTAGTTTCCAAACTAACTATAAATAAAATAGTTAGGGCGTCCGCTGCGTCGTCGCGCTGGATATTTGGTGGTGTATTTGTTGACTACTCCATCGACGACACGGTTACACTATCGATTGTTTTGTAATGTAATGTAACCTTTCTTTTGTAACCATCAATGGATAGCGTAGTCCAGCGCGACGCAGCGGAAGCCCTTAACGATGATTACATTACGCAGCCAAGATACCTGGAAGGATTGGGTTTAAATGAGTTACGCTAATTCGCTACGTAACGCTTATCGAATTTGTAAATCCTTGCGAACTTGAGAGAGAATCTGTTTCACAAACTTTTTATTTCCGGCCAACCGAAGAGAAAAATATAAAATTATGTGTTCTTACTTGATTATTTATTATTAGACTAGCTGTCTGCCCGCGTTGTTTTCCGACTTATCCGTAGAATTCTTTAACTATCCCACGGGACCTCGTTTATTTTCCGCAATTAAAAGTATCCAAAATGTTGTTGAGTAAGGTAAAAAAAATTTCATTGAACTCGGTCTAACAGTTTCGGAGATTAGCCCGTACAAACAGACAAACAGAGAAACAAAAAATTAGAAAAATATCTGGATGTTTTACTAGCTGTCCGTCCATTTAATTTAATCTATATAATAAAACTGTAGTTAGCTAGCTTCGTAATCTTCGAAACTAGGTACCAAACCAATTTTTAATTTATTGTGTTCTAAAGACAGCCTGCCTAAATCGATAATCGACTCTCGATTCGATTGGGCCTAAAAACCGGTAAACTGTTAGCACACCACTACTACATGTCAAAGTCAAAATAACTTCAAAATATTTTTATTATTTCGTGATACCTTGTAATAATACGCAAATTGTTTAAAAATCCATTAATATGAGCGTCCGTGAAGAAGATAGTCGTCGCAAAAACAGCTGCTCAAACCGCGGGTTGACTATCGCGGCGACAGCTATCGGCGTCGGCGTTGGGGCAGCTCTGTACTACTTCTTCAGCAAACGGCCTGAAAATCCGGACACCGAAGGCTCGACCAGTGGAACCTGGTCAAGCGAACGACCCCAGTCCTTGTAAGTAACCATTTCCGCCGTACTATGTACAAATCTTTCACTTTTTCTTGTAGGGTAGGTGAGTTGGTCCAAGTAGTTACCAACATTCCGTATGATTTCACCTACTTGTAACCTTCAAACGATAATTAGAGAATAAATTATAACAGCTTTCTCTTGCGTGTATCATGCTGATGTATATTTGGCTGAAAGTAATTTAAAATGAAATAATGTCTTAGAATTTTTACTACTTTTTTTTTTGAGGGTAGGATATTACATGCACTCTTGATTGTTTTAACTCAAGAAATCGGTTAGTTTTACAGTTTTCTCTGAGTAATAAAAGCATTCGAATATGTCTGTTATGTCTCCATTTTTATTATTTAATTTTTGCTATTTATTGGAGTACTTAGGAAATAAACTAGAAACTTTAATTAAATGCAACAGATTTCCATTGATACCTCAGTACTTAATTACCATGTGGCATGCTTTATCAAATGCTGTTCTGTTTCCTATTCCAATGGATTTGGACCAGGAAACAAAAAACAAAGACTAAAAGCTAAGCACCTCATTAATTAAGAAGGTCTACAATAATTTCATCATTTTTGTCTTGGAAACTAAATACCTACCAAATACCCTTTACATCATAGTACACGCATGCTTCATTCAAGTCATGTTTTTTTATTATATTTCCCATCAACAAGAGCTTTATTTAACCTGTGATTTTTTAGGGTCATGATGAAGAAAGTTTGGGATTTATAAACTTAAATAAATATGAAGCAAACCAAAAACAAATCTATTATAGTATTCAATTGTTAATCACACTAAATGAGCTCTTGTTGATTGTAAATCAATAATTATTTTTTACAATTTCTTGTTCATATAACAAAAACTCATATTTGCAAACAGCAACATCACACAAACTTCAGAAAAATCAGATTATACAACAATATCTGAGCACACTACAACGGACACTAGTGTATGGACTACTGATACTGATGAAACATACTCAAAGAAAAGACAAATAAAAGTTAGAAATAGGCAAAGTTCAGAGAGCAATAGCAGTACTTCCACGATGGACAGTAGCTACGATGAAGGAGATGAGTCTGGCTGCTCGTGTTGCTGCAACTCACGTGAAGAAGACACTGACAATGAATACACAGTTACAGACACCGAAGAATCTGAAACAGAATCAGATTGCTCTCACTCTGAGACGGAAGATGATGACTCTAATAGTTCTTATTCCAATATCGATCAAAATGAATCTTTAGAAACCGGATACCTTACTCTAAGGAGCGGTTTAAATTCTAGAGCACATCATTCATCAGACTCTGAATTTGAAACAGAATTTGACATGTCATCATCCTCTGAAGATGTGCCTACAAACTCTTGGTCTTTATCGCCATACTTTCGAAATTTAATCAGCCATCTCACTAGTCCAAGACTACGGAATATGACACCGTAAGTTCTTGTCATCATCTTCATTTGAATATTGCTCAACCATTTATAGAATTTAAAAATTCTTGTTCTGATTTATTAACAGTTATTTTAAACTTCAGTCAATAAAATAATTTAATTATTCATTATTCAAACATGGTAATAACAATTTTGCATTTGAGCCACTTATTTTCACAATATATCTATTTATTTAGGACCTATATTTTAGTTACATTAAAATTGCATTTTCAGCGTTGAAGATGAACAAACTCGCGTAGTAGGAGAGCAGACTTTGTAAGAATTAAATTAGTGTTTTAAAAACTAACATATTTGAGCACTATAACATATAAGCATGACTGTATTGTTGAAATGTCGGCGTTATTCAAGTTAATTTGTTTGACAATAATTATATAGAAAAACGGGGTGTATGTGTTGTGTGCGAATGTGAGTTATCTGTAGTTAATAATTTATGCTCATTCCAGTGTTATATCTTTACAACTTTTGTTTTTTTTTATTTTGTTAATAAGATAATTTAATGTGTTTTGGGTTATTTTAAAATTAACAAATTGTGTGGTTGTTATTTTGTTTTACATAATAATTATTGTGTTTTTTTTTGTACCTATGTGTAACAAAACTTTGGTTGTAAAATGTTTTAAAACTTTGTGTTAACTTTGCATTATTTGAAGTTTAATACTATTAGTGTGTTACACATTGTTTTAAAACAGATTTGATATAAAATCTTGGGCAAACCAAATGCATGTCAGGAGCCAAAAATTAAACCAAATCAACCATTATGGGTAGAAGGTGTATTCTTAAAACGACAGGTTTACAACCAGAAATAAAACACTGGCATATTGCAGAAATGCAATGGACCTAACTTTATAGTAACAAATTGTTGCAACAAAGAATTAAAAGGAACATGTAACGCCTGTAGTAGGATTATTACTTATTTACTATCTTTCCGCCGCGGGCCTTACAGTTTTTCCCGTGGGGATGAGGTATTTTCCCGCCTAAAACAAATGTGGCCTATGTCCTTCCCAAAGGTCTTCTATTATATTATGCTATCTCTGTAGGCACGGTCTCCTGCATAAAAAACGGACCCCTCTATCGTAAGCGGCGGCGTGTAGTCACCGTTTATGACAGGAGGGTCCGTTTTCTTTGCAGGAGACTGTACCAAGGTTTATCAAAATCGGTTCAGGGGTTTTGACGTAAAAGCGTAATATAATGGCGCTTTCGCTTTTATAATATACTAGCTTTCCGCCCCGCGGCTCCGCCCGCGTTAAATTTTTTTCCCGTGGGAATGAAGTTTAAAATTTCTCTCCGTAAGTTTTTTTTTTTTTAATATATATTTTTTTAATAAAATGTACCCTATGTTACTTCTAGTACTTCCCAGGATATGTGTACAAAGTTTCATGATGATTCGTCAAGTAGTTTTTGCGTGAAAAGGTAACAAACATCCACGCTTTCACATTTATAATATTAGTAAGGATTAGTAGGGATTGCTCAGGTTTTAAATACGTGTATACTTTTGACCTCTATGGCCAAGACTATCGCGGGACAGAGAGGGTTGGAAAAAGCTGGAGGAGGCCTTTGTGTCAGAAGGACACACCAAAAGAGGGACTGACGTACAACAATCTAGTTTGTAAGGAATTTTTTGTATGTATAATTTAGTTTTTCTACTTTGACTGGTTGCCTCCCTCTAATTGCATATTTCGTTTGCACTCTTTGTTATATTAATCAAATTGTATAAAATAGGTAATAATTTATAAGTATGTAAAAATATTTTTGATAAGATGCAACGCCTGTGGAGTTTCTTCTGGATTTGTATTTTATTGTAACTCTCTTTGGTAATAAAAGCATTGACTTTTTTTTTATGGCGCTAGTTTTACTTTGTGCCAGTGTCAAGTAAAGGTAGGGAAACTAAGTATTTTGAAAATTATCGAAAAATAAAACAAATCAAAGGAAAGTGAGGTAAATGATTAAGAAATAAATAAATACATTACATATTGACTTGACATTAAACAATTTTGTCGTCAGCCGCGAGAGGCGCTGGTCGCTCGAGGAGTGCGCGATCTGCTTCGAGGTGATGCTGAAGGACCAGCCTCTGATGCAGCTGCCGTGCACGCACAACTTCCACGTGGGCTGCATCGGGCCCTGGCTCCGGGAGCAGCAGACCTGCCCCATGTGCCGCAAGGCCGCCGAATGATCTACGGTGAGACGCAACACACTATGCCAGGCCTCCGTCACTCCATGTAAAGCCTGACCAAAGAAATAAGAAACCTGCTCTGGGGGCGCCACGAATACGAATATGGCAACAATTTCCCTTATAAAATTAGTTCCATTGAAATTCCGCAATATGGCGAGGTTTCTCATTTCTTTGGTCAGGATTTACTTGCAACTTCGTCTTTTCGCCTAGCGCCGTGCGATCTGAATTGCACTTTATTATAACGCAGATAGGGTTGCAATTTATATGAATTATGTCGCCTAGTGCAGCTTCTGTAAGGACTACTATTTGGTATTTTGTGACTAGGCCACACAAGTATATATACTTTAAGGCTGCGTTTCCACCAGAGATGAGCGAGGATGCGTAGCGAGGAATGTGTTTGTAAAGAACCAATAGAATCGCTGCAGTGATTGAGGCCAGGTAAATGGAGCGTTTCTACTGGTTCCTGACGAACACATTCCTCGCTACGCATTCTTGCTCATCTCCACATGTGTCAGACAGCTGATACATATATAAATATATGTATACAATATCCAAACACAAATGCTCATCACACGAATGTTTGCCCAGGCTGGATTCGAACCCGCGACCCTGTGCTTCGAAGGCAGGCGTACTACTAACTAGGCTACGAGGCCGTCAGAATAGTTGCCTGGCGTTTCGGTATTTTCACCTCATTAACAGCTCATATTATGTCCCCACCAAGGCGCTCGAGCCTACCCTGACACCAGGGTGAATAGGCCTTAGTCGACCAAGCTGGCCCAGTGCGGGTTGGTCAAATTCACACACAACCCTTGAATTACTTCGCAGGTGTGTGTAGGTTTCCTCACGATGTTTTCCTTCACCGTAAGAGCGTCGAATAAACCTACATATCAATTCGAAAATCGAAAACACATTCGTACGTGCCGAGGTTCGAACCCGCGAACTTCTGAATAGAAGTCAACGGCCCTTGGCCACCGACGCTCTTCACCTACCTTGTTGCGAACTAATATCAATCTATTACATTTCTCTTGCAGATTTGATAACACAACTTTTTGAACTAGAGGCTGCAGTAGAAGGCGGGTCCTGTAAATCTGCTGTTATCGAATAACTGAAGATACTGACGTTGTGGTTGGAAGTTGTCTGAAGTAGGTAGCTAGGCGCAAAAGGTATCACGTATGACGTATGTACTCGTGCGGTCAAGAACAGGGCAAGCTGAACACGCGCACCGTTATTCTGTTTCTTATTCCATGGACATAAGAACGGTGCAAAGTGAAAAGTGTTTAGCTTGGCATACTCTTGACTGTACTACACGACACAAACAAAATGTACATATTTTTTTATATCTAGAAAAATAACAAATTTTTTTTTTTTTTTTTTTTTCTTTTTTACGATTACCAACAAAATTAGTCTATAGTGTTTTTGCCCAAAGATTTTCTAGTATGATTTATGTAAGTTACTTAATTGTTATAATCCTCGATCAACTTCATTTTTATAATAATAGCTTTTTATTTTTAAGATTCCTTTAGATCTCTGCCAACCAATTACCTACCTTACGTCAATGTTGATAATAACGCTTATAAAAGACGCCTCACTTTGTTAATTTTATTTGTATTTTTTTTGTGAATTTCGACCTTTTTTGTGACTAAAATTTTGCGACGTGGACCAACTACATAAAATGAAATAAAACTGACAGCAATAACATATAAAGCAATGTTAATGATGAATTAGACATGAAATGACTCGTAGATAGCCAAATTAGATTTCCTCGTATTTTGTAAAGTTTTAGTTTGCATCATCCTAATGTAAATTATGATTTTTTAAACATATTTAGATTAGCACAAACGCAAGTAAAGGCATGTTACACAATCAGCAGTTCACTTTTTATAAAATAATATACCTACATTATAATAAGTGCGTTAAATCTAAAATACCTAATCAATTTGAATACTTTAAAAAATGAAGTATTATATAAAAAAAATAATCATTAAAAATATTCTTTTAATAAACTTGCGCTTGTTAATATTGCGATCTAATGTAAGCAAAGTATGTGCGCTTGGAATGTAGGTATTGATATATTATTGGACATATTGTGATAATTTGTTGTGAATAAATCGAAAGTTTAAAGCGTTATTAATATTTTAATGTTTTGTAATGTTTATTAAAACTAGAGTCGGCGTCAGATTTCTGTTGTCCTTTCTAATTTGCATTATTTTCAATTGCGAAATGTTCCGCTTCTTAATATATTTGTGTAAATTAAAAATTCTAACGACTTGTACAATGCTTGACACTTGACCTACAAAAATGTGTTGTGTCATGGTTGTGTCATATTATCTAGTAGTTTTACGTCGACCCTAGTTTTCACTAAAAATATTCTCGACAATTATTCTAGTCTTAAAAGAGTAGTATTAGGAAAGACATATTATAGTTGATTTATTGCATCAGTCAGTTAGGTACTCGTGATTTAAAAAGTTGTATTAATCTTTAAATAGTTGCTAATAATCTTAATATGCTGTTAATTTTATATCAAGCTTTTGTAAAATACGAATAAATATTGCTCAATTAGACTGAATGTTTGTTTTCAATTTTTTATGTTATGTGAAAAGTTAAGTCTTAGAACTACCCTCCTACCGTCCATGTTCTAATTATTCCCGTGGGAATTTGGCATTTTCCAAGAGTAAAACGTTCTACATGATTCTTATTGACCTCTACCACTCGATTTTTATAGCTATCCTATCAACCGGAGTTAAAACGTAAAATAAACTGGCATATATTTTTAACTAGTTTCCCGCCCGCGCTCAGTTTTTCCCGAGGTAAAAGGTAGCCTAGATGTTATTCTGATGTTTAGCTATATTATTGTAAAGCTTAATTAAAATCCATTCAGTAGTTTTTTGCGTCAAAGAGTAACAAACAAACATCCATTGAGGATAAATGGATGTTCAAACTTCAGACAAACTTTCGCGTAGAATTAGCCAGTAAAAGTTTTTTAAAGGTCCCAAAAGTACGTCAGGTGTTTAAATTTTAAAGGCAGATGAGATGAGAATGTTTTGAAATGTGTGTTGTTTGCGCATCCGATAACCCCTGGTTTTTACCCAGGTCATTGAAACTGATAAACAGATGTGTTTGTTTGGGACCTAGACGATGCGAGATAGGAAAAGGTAGGGTAATCGTTCTTTTACACTTGGAAATCTAAGAGCGAGGAAAATCTGCGTTTCTCTCTTGGAAATCCAGGTTGACAATGCAATGAAAATGACGGTGCTTCAAGTAGCGAATTACGGCGCTCTTACTTAAGATCAAGATGTCAGCCGCATGTGCTGGCTACCTTACCTACTTGACACTGCCAAAAGAGCAATAAACTAGTGCTACTCGTATAAACAAGAAAAAAATTGGAATGCTAAGATCTTTATGATACATTTTAAAATGAAACTAAGACATTGGATGATATATATTTTATTATGAATAATTACTTAACTAATTATTTAATTTAAATACATTGTCTATACTTAAATTTACACCTAAATTATTATTTTCGAACATTTTGCCAAAGAGTGAGCTGTACAACTCATTGGCACTCTCTTCTGTCCACATGGTAGATTTCTCTGGAGCCATATAATTCACTAGTTTATTGTGTACTACATACTTTATTTTCCTTCCTTTACTTGCTTTAGTATCAACTTTTCTCTTCATTTTACTCCTCATTTGTTGCAAAGCTATCCACTGTCGACTCAGCTGCACAGGGTCAGATATATCTGCTGATTTACACTCAATCAACTCCCTTAACAACTGATGATAAAAATCACTGTCATCAAATATCTCTGATATGTACTCATCATCATCTTTTCGATCCTTTGTTTTTGGCATTTCTGTGCCATTCTCTTGATCCATTGCATCATCAACAGGTTTTTTATAGCCAATAATGTCAAATTCTGTTCTCTTCAGCTGAGTACGTCTGACAAGCTTCTCTCTATCTGATAGAATGTATGATATCTGTTGTAGAACAGTGTTAGATGGTGCATCTTTGTTTTTAATAGCTGAAGCTGAAGCTAGCCTTGTTTTCTCATTCCACTTTTGAATAGTTGAGTCTCTGAAAGACTTGAAAGCTTTGTGGGTTGAAGTTATTTCATTTTCATAATCCTGAAGTTTCCTTTTCTTGGCTGCTGTAGGCTGGACTGCTTTTGCTGGAGTTGGTTCCTGGTCATCATTTTCTTCTTCAGTGTCTGATGGTATTTCCTCATTGTCTGTATCACTTGGTATTTCTTCATCACTTTCTTGTTTTTCTGTGTCCTGTTTGTCTTTTCCTTCTTTTTTGCTAGCTAATGATTTTGTTTCAGGAAATTTCTTCAGTAGGAAATTTTGTAGATTGAGAAACCTGAAAAGTAACATGATCATTATTCTTTAGTATAAGATAAAATTTAGGAACCAATTATTTTGAAGTTGTAAAAGTTATACTTACTTGTCTAAAACAGTTGCAATATTACTTTTGGTTACATTACATTGTTCAGCAAATTCATCATCCTGACTTAGTTCCTTATGTGTCTCAGTTAATGGCATTTTATTTGCAGTTGTCATACACCTTTGCAAATGTATCCTCATTTCCAACAGCCCCTCCCATAATAAAAGTTGATTTCTAACACAAGCACCTTTCTTAGCTTCTTCGGAAACATTCTGCTTTTTAACATGTTCAAATTCCTCTTTTAAAGGTTCATCCATGTTACTTATATCATATCCCTCACCCTCTTCTTCAGAATCTTCCTCAGATCCAATATCACTGCCGTCATCATCAGACTGCTCGATTTGCTTTTTGAATTGTGTGATACTGTAGTCATCACTCTCGCCTTCTTCTGAGGAAAGTTCTTCTGAGTCTGATTGTTCAGTTTTTGAAGCTTTTGGTTTCGATTTGGACTGTACCTCTGATGCATCTGATACTTCAGAATCACTTGGTGAACCTGCTAGTCGCGACTGCGACTGAGATAAAGCGTTTCCTTCCACTTCAGAGTCACTTTGTTCATAATCTTCTGAACCATTTTCTTCGAAGTCTTTTCGAGAGACCACCACTCCTTCATACTTCTTACTGATTTCACTAAGTAAATTAACGTTTCTTTTCCGAAATTCACTAATAGCAGCCTCATCTTCGCTGCCAGAAGAACTGAAATCCGCCTTCGTAAGAGTTTGGGGTTTGGTTCCAAATACTTGGTCGTCTTCAATGTCCGCCTTCGGTTTAACGGTTAACGCATCAGCAATTTTATCTGATATGTTAGGTTTCGTAGTTTTCTTCTGTTTTAACTTCATTTTTAACTCCAAAACACAACAACTGCACACTGAATTCACAAAAACACGTGCGTGCAGCACTGACAGAATTTTGACATTGACAGTATTTGATTGACAGGTTGTCAATGACAACTCTGCAAGCCCACACCGCGCCGCCGCCGCACATGCATGTCTTTCGTTTCGTTAGTAGCATTAGGCACCTATTTACTAGCGATAAAGACGAAAGGGACGCAGTTATGCATTAGAATGAGATACAAATACACCGCGCTCACTCTTGCTCATAACTGCGTCTCTTTCGTCTTTTGTCGTCGTCGCCAGTGAAATACCTGCTTTAATAAAACCGGAAACCATCGGAACAAACAAAACAACTCTATCTAATTAAAAAAAGAAATTGGCGCGAGATTCTAGTGGATTCTAGCGGCGAGAATATGACAGACAGTTCACTTGATTGACCAAAATATTTTTCGTTGTTTATCTGTCCGTCCGTAGAATCTTATTATTGTCGTTATTTAGATAATTAATTCAATACAAAAATGAAGAAACGAACAATAAACAAAACAGTGATATGGTTAAGTGAAGAAATAACTCCCGAACAAAAATCTTCAATAACCTTCCGACACTACCAGTAAGTTTCCTTTTCTCTAGTCTCTACTCCATAATTTACTTGTTTGTGTTAACATTGAATTTAACCCATGTTAATTTAACGTTCACTTGTATGGTGTTTGTTACAGGAAGTTTCAATTCGAAGAACTTATAGCTGAAATAGGCGACTATGTGTTGGTATCGAATGCGGACTCGGCGGAGCCCGATTCTGAAGGTGGCTGCGACGCGGCGCGCATCCTGGCGCTATATGAAGACACCACCAACAGCAACGACCCCTTTCGCGCTAAAGTGCAGTGGTACTCGCGCCCTGAAGATCTGCCAAAGTCCTGCTTTAGTAATGCTGAGTCTATCGAGTTCTTGGATAGAGAGGCGAGTATCGTCATCATCATTTCAGCTGAAAGACGTCCACAGCTGGACCAAGGCCTCCCTCAATGATCTCTACATTTATTGGTCCCGCACTGCCTGCATCCACTTGCTGAAAAAGTTTTTATTACTTCAAATAATTTCTAGGGTCAAAGTTGCTGTACTTATCATTTAAGACAAAGATGTTCATAAATATCTATATTTTGTCAACTTATACATAGTCTATTATACAAAGACAGGCTTCATGAGATAGACCAAATAATCTGATGAATGACTTGGATGGCTCTATGCAGACCACATAATATTATAACCGGTTATTTTTAAATTTGTCAGGCCTTTTCCAGCATCAAATGTTTACTGGCTCATATAGCGTATGATAAACTTCCTCCATTAATCCAAAATTAACGTATAAAACTGTAATTTCAGGTACTGGAAGATTACAGGCCATTCGACACAGATGTATCAATTGAAACATTCTTTAAGAAATGCTCTATTACACTCACATTCACAAGAGACACAGATGTAAAAACATCCCCCTACAAGTATGTCTGTAGGTACCAACTGAAACCTCTCAATAAAAGGAAGGTGTACTTCGAACCAGTTTTAGAAGAGGAACGCAAGGCTTTGCAACTCCTCAGTACACCAGCCAAGAACACTCCTTCTAGAACACCAAAGACACCAAGTAGTCTCGTCAAACGCATGAGCAGAGTCTCTATATCGGAACAAAAAAACTGGAGCATTACCAAGAATGATGGCACGAAGTTGTTGCTCAAAAGAGCAATTTTTGCAGATAAGATTGAAAAAGATTCACCAAAAAAATCTACTCCTAAATCTATCTCGACAAAAGCTGCTACGCCTAGAAGTTCTAAGAAATTGACGAGCAATAATATAGAAGAGGTTTTGACTATGGAATTAAAAGAAAACTCAGATGAGGAAATACCTACTTTAATTATAAGAAAACATGTGGCTACTACGCCAAAGAGAAAAACGGCAATAGTCAGAAACAGTGACGATTCATCAAGAAAAGTGTTAGACTTTGAAGATGATGAAAAGGAAACTCCATCAAAGAAATCCAGCAGAATAAAAAACCCAATCAATTACTGTGAACCTGACCTGTCTCCTGTTAAGAAGACTCCTTTAAGAACCAGAAATAGGGCTTCCATCAGCCAAAGCGAAAATGTTACTACTGTCAAAAGAACCCCTAGAAAATCAATTCACAAGTTAGATATAGAAAGTGACAATGATGATGATTTTATGCCTGCTCCAAAGACTCCCAAAACGCCGAGGACTCCGAAGGCACCTAGAACACCGAGAGTGACTCCGGGAAAAACTCCTAAGAGGAGGATTATTACTAGTGAGCTGACTCCTACTCTACTCTCCAGGGCACATTCTATTGAAAACAATGATGGTAAGAAAAAATACTATTTACAACAGCTGGTTATGCATAATTTTTTCTTCTGAAATGAATATCTAATACCAAAAATAAGGCAATAAAAGTTAATCATACTAATATTATAAAGAGGAAAGATTTGTATTTTTGTGTCCGTGTGTGTATGTTCGTAATGAATAAACTCAAAACTACTGAACTTATTTCAAAAATTTGTTCACCATTAGAAAGCTACAGTCACCCTGAGTAACATAGGCTACCTTTTACCGCGGGAAAATGCCTCATTTCCACGGGAAAAAGTGTTAACGTGGGCGGAGTCTTTTTTTTTTTTTTTTTTTTTTTTTTTTTTTTTTTTTTTTTTTTTTTTTTTTTTTTGAATTGACCTATGCTTGTGTCGAAAAGGTACGACAAATCAAGCTTCACCGGACTTGCGGAGGAGTGGAAGACTCTACCCCAAAAAAAAAAAAAAAGTCATATACCAACGCGTCTAGGGGCGGCTCGAGGGAGCCTCGGACCACGGCCTAGCGCGTTGATATTGAAAAATATCGTGAAGGAGACGACGCCTGAGGGGCTCCGTCTCTGATTTTCAATTTTGATTTTGGTTCTGGCCGCGCCCCCGCCGGCGGGTGCGGGCGTTGTTACCTGAAGGGTAATTGTTACCTGAAGGGGTGGGCGGAGTCGCGGCGGACAGCTAGTTATATTATAAATTTTTACAGATTTATCTAAAGAAAATTCCCTGCCTGGGAGGGAGTCTCAAATGGAAGAGATACTATCATTTGTCAGAAGCAAGTTACTTGATAAGACAAGTGGGTAAGTCAGATACAGTATATTATACCTCGAAGTATGTCTAAGCCGAGGCTAAAATGGCAAGCAGAGTCTAAGTTGAATCTCATGTTACACAGACTTAAACCATTTCTTTTTTAAATTTGATAGAGTAAATTACATTCATTTAATCATACTATCATACTACTCGTAATACTATAAAGAGGAAAGATTTGGATGTGTGTGTATGTTTGTAATGAATAAACTCAAAAACTACTGAACTGATTTCAAATATTCTTTCACCATTAGAAAGCTACATTCACCCTGGGTAACATATGCTACCTTTTACCGCGGGAAAATGCCACATTCCCACGGGAAAAACTGTTAACGCGGGCCGGCGGAAAGCTAGTTAATAATAAAAAGAGTACACTTTCAGGTTTTCATTTCTGCCTTTAGTTCCTACTACTTCCCACCCAAGTGTTTTAGTTTGGACCCCGAATCAGGGTCAAATAGTCCTTAAGAATATTATCTTTAAATACAGGTATAAAGATAATCTTATTTTATTCCGAAATTATATGTAAACTTAATAAGTGGTCAAGAAAAACAGGCAGTGTTCAACCCTACAGCTTGTCATTCATTCATTCGTTCAATCCCAGAAAACCGCGAAGAGGACTATGTTAAAAATGCCTAGACAGAAAGGTTGCAGGTTGTTTTTGATTGGAAAAAATAAATACACGTGATACCACACCCCTCCCTCCTTGTAATACTCGTATTTCGAGATTTTTGTCAAACCCCTCCCCCCCTTTCAAGCCTCACGTGATTAATGGACGGCCCCTTAGCAATTTCATAAGTATGTTTTTTTTTAATCATTGCAATATGTGTTCAGGTGTATGTACATATCGGGTGTCCCCGGCACAGGCAAGACGGCCACGGTGTGCGCCGCGCTGAGGCAGCTCGCGGGCGAGGGCGCTCTGCCCCCCTTCCAGCTGGTGGAGGTCAACGGCATGAGGATCTCGGAGCCAAGGCAGGCTTACGTGCAGATCTATAAGCAACTCACTGGTAACTACCTATGCAATACTAGATGCAGCTTTCGTTAAGCAGCTTTTGTTCACAGTTTTCCTCGTAGGGATGAGGTATTTTCCTGCAGTAAAAAGGCAAGTGTCAGGATGGCAGGTTGACGTAAGAATTTGAAATTGTTCAATATCAGAATGCGCTTATTTTAATTCTTACATTTCTGTACATCACTACATAGTATAAAATAAAGTCGCTTTCTCTGTTCCTATGTCCCTATGTATGCTTAAGTCTTTAAAACTACGCAACGGATTTTGATGCGGTTTTTTTAATAGATAGAGTGATTCAAGAGGAAGGTTTATATGTTTAATACATGTATTTGATGTACACCCTCTAAGTGAAGGAAACAGTCAAGAAGACAAACTAGGGGAGAATCAAATTGAAGAAAATGAAATTATCGTTACATATTTGTACCCTAGAATAAGCTATAAATAAATAAAAAAATATGTATAATTGTTTGCAGGTAAATCGGTGGTGTGGGAGCAGGCGTGTGCACTGCTGGACAAGAGGTTCACCAACCCCGGGCCGCGGAGGACGCCCACGGTGCTCTTGGTAGACGAGGTAATACGAAAAACGCTTCACTGCATAGTATCAAACAAAGTCGCTTTCTCTGTCCCTATGTCCATATGTATGCTTAAATCTTTAAAACTACGCAGCGGATTTTGATGCGTTTTTTTTAATAGATAGAGTGATTGAAGAGGAAGGTTTATAATATGTATAATACATGCATAATATACTTAAGGATAACCCACCAGATAAGGTAAATATAAAGCCTGACCAGAGAAATAAAAAATCTTGACTTAGGGCGCCACGTGTATATTTTTATCACTATGGCAACAATTTCCATAGTCAAATTAGTTCCATTGAAATTCGGCAATCTATCGAGGTTTTTATTTTCTCTGGTCAGGCTTTATTTTTCTTTTTTTAACCATTATTTCAAATGATATCTGAATTCGATTACAATTTATGTTCTACGTCAAAAGTGGTAAAGTTGCTTGAAATAAATTATTACTTTCATAACTGACCATTTAATGTACTTAAGTACTCTTTTTCGTTCGTCTATTACATATTTATTTTAATTTTCTCTGTACCTACTATGTTGTCCATGTACTGTATTTGGTTTGTGCAATAAGCAGTAGACGTCTACTGGCTGAAATGATGATGATGATGATGATGAATAAAGTATTTGTAGGTATTGTATTATATTTCTCTATGTGCAGTAGAGAATAAACGTTGTGGTCGTCCGTGCGTGACGCGACCAATAGGACTCTCGGAAGACCAGCGCCGTAGCCCAGGCGAGCTGCGGCTTTTGCTGAGTGAGGTTCTTTTTGCGTGGGTGTCGCAACAGAGGGAAATGTTTAGGTTCTAGAGTGTAAATTATAATGTACAGTTATTTTTGTCGAATTTTGTATTCTGTATTGTGATGTCCAGCAAATAAACATACATATATTGTATGTAATAATAATAATAAGTATTTCTTTCTTTCTCTCACAATCTTTTAGTTTACAAAGCAGGCGTAACATATTATGTCAGAAAAATGGTGGGAGACTGATGCCTAAGATGGGTGTAAACCCGTGATTCAGGTCATCAGGCCTCCCCTACGAACAGTTTTACACGTTAGGCGGTGTGTAAAAGTATTTGTGAATAAGAAAGAATATAATTCAAAAGCAATATGTAAGTAGGTAACTTTATAATATAACTAGCTTTCCGTCCCCGTTAACAGTTTTTCCCGTGGGAATGAGACATTTTCCCGCGGTAAAAAGAAGCCTATGTTACTCAAGGTGAACATAGCTATTTAATGGTGAAAGAATTTTGGAAATCGGTTCAGTGGTTTTTGAGTTTATTCATTACAAACATACACACACATACACACACACAAAAATACAAATCTTTCCTCTTTAAAATATTATTAGTATGATGTTATAATGTAAGTTATATTGATTGATCAGTTGGACGCGCTCTGCACGCGTCGTCAAGACGTGTTGTACTCCATAACGGAGTGGGCAGGGCACGACTCGGCGCTGCTCACAGTGCTGGCTGTGGCCAACACCATGGACCTGCCGGAGCGAGCCCTAGCCGCCCGCGTGGCCTCGCGCCTCGGCCTCACGCGGCTCGCCTTCCCGCCCTACACGCACGCGCAACTACAGGCTATAGTCATGACCAGGCTCAAGGGAAACGTCACCGCGGATGCTGTGCAGTTGATCGCCAGGTAAATTTCAAGTCCGGTGAAGATAAAGATAAAGAAATTTATTTGCAAGAGTACAAGTAATTGAAGCTTAATTGGTCGTACCTTTTCGACACAAGCATAGGTCAATTCAAAAAAAAGAAAAAATAGACAATTAAATCATTTAGAGCCCGACCATGGTCCAAGAAAACAAGGTTTAACAAGACCACGTGATTGATACAAGCCTACGTCATTTTTACTTCATTTTGCCTATTCATCATTGTCGAATGCGTGTAATAGACATGGATGAACACCGCAAAATGACGTAGGCTTGTGTCAGTCACGTGGCTTTCTTGTTAGACCTTAGACCAGGGGCCTGTTTAATAAACGTGACAGGCGACAGGTGACAGGTGACAGGTGACAATCCGACATTTTGACAATTTCTTGTTTAATAAAGATTATCCCTGACAAATTTGTCACGGTGGAAAAACTACAAATATGTCGACTTGTCGCGACATTTTGACATATTTCTGTTTAATAAACAATTTCTCTTGACAGGCGACAGGTGACAATTTGTCCGGAAAAACTTGTCAAATTTGTTTTATTAAACACTAAATTGTCATGACAGGTGGACATATTTGTCAAATTGTCAGAGATTTTCGACAGGCAACCGCACCCAATGTCAAAGCAATACAGCAGTTACATTAATACGAGTAATAAATCACAAGTAAAAAATGGTGTTAACGCCGTCAACGGATAGCAGTGATAGTAGCAGAAGAAGAATAAGATGAATATTCTCTATTTTCAAACGTCTCTATTTTCATAAATAAGACCTAAAATTGTTAATTTGACATCCATTACAAATAGCAAACATAAATAAAAGTTGAAGTTGATTACCAAAGTGAATTATAATATTTTTAAAATATTACCCTCATGTTCCCCCATTAGCATGCTCCGATATTATGTTGTGACAAATATGTCAGAAAAAGTGACAAATTTGTCAAAGACTATGACAATTAAGTCAGAGAATGTTTCCTTAGACTCGACAGGTAAAAATTGACAATTTTTGCCTTTATTAAACGGATCTTTATCCTGACAATTATGTCAATATTTACCTGTCGCATTTGGACATAATTGTCATGTTTATTAAACGGCACTTGTCGCGACAATTCGACTTATTTGTCAAAAAGTGACAAAATTGTCGGATTGTCACGTTTATTAAATAGGCCCCAGACCTTAAGCCCGACGAAAGAAATAAGAAACCTCGCCATATTGCGGAATTTCAATGGGACTAATTTTATAAGGGAAATTGTTGCCATAGTCGTAAAAATATACACGAGGCGCCCCCAGAGCAGGTTTCTTATTTCTTTGATCAGGCTTAGTAGTATTTACAAGTGATGTCGAATAAGTCTTTTTTATTTATATTTAAGCTTTATTTTATGGGAAATATTCAAAATTTCTTTTTTTATTTTATTGAAATGATAAAGATTTTTTGCTAATTTTAAATTGTAAAAAGTACAGTATTGACTATTGTACCCTTCATATAAAAAACAAATTTTGTGTAGTTTTTAATGGATTGCTGAGAATTTGTCCTGCAATGCAAATGTAAATAAATTCGTTAAACACTGACTGACAGGATTTAAACCTGTAGCCATAAACATAAAAAAGCATGTAGCGCCCCCAGACCAGGTTTTACTACTCACCTTGATTGATCGCTACAGTATGTTATCACTATAAACCGTGTATTACAGGAAGGTAGCAGCGGTGTCAGGCGACGCCCGGCGCGCCCTGGCTCTGTGCGCGCGCGCCGTGGAGCTGGCGGGGGAGGGGGCAGGGCCGGGGGAGGCGGGGCTGGGCCACGTGACGCGCGCCCTGGAGGAGGCTGCCTCCGGCGCGTGTGTGCGGGCCATAGCGAGCAGCGCGCCCGCCGAGAGACTCATGCTGAGGGCCGTGGCCGCTGAGGTAATAGGGCTCCGCTACGCTCAGTGGCGCCGCCATCCTTTAATAAACTAGCT
The DNA here is from genome assembly GCA_948473455.1 of Teleiodes luculella. Taxonomy (NCBI): domain Eukaryota; kingdom Metazoa; phylum Arthropoda; class Insecta; order Lepidoptera; family Gelechiidae; genus Teleiodes; species Teleiodes luculella. The sequence continues at coordinate 3,573,447 of OX419601.1, forward strand.
TTCCGCCGCGGCTCCGCCTGCGTTAACAGTTTTTTCCGTGGGAATGAAGCATTTTCCCGCGGTAAAAGGTAGCCTGTATACTCAGGGTGAATGTGGCTTTCTAATGGTGAAATAATTTTTGAAATCATTTCCTGTAGTTTCGGAGCCTATTCGATGCAAACAAACAAACCTTCCTCTTTATAATGTTAGCATAGATAATAACTCGGAAAATAATTATTCTTCATAAATCTAGACGACAGGATTGTAGACTGGGTTCTCCAGGATATAAGAAGCCATTAACTTTATTTATTTTACCTCACTGTAGTTAGAAATAGGAAAATTGCGAAAAACGCCCACTTTTCGCAATTTCTATCAAGAGCCAGATCAAAGAAAACCTGATCTGGGCCGCCACGTGTATATTTTTACAATTTGTTCCATTGAAATTCCGCAAAATATCGCGAGGTTTTTTATTTCTCTGGTCGGTCTTTATCACTGACTACATTGAACTATAATAAACGTATGTGATTGTATATCAGAAATCAGAATTATTTTACTTGTTTTGGACATCCCAATCCCAACACAAAAATTATAAACAAAATACAGACAATAAAAAACTGTTTGTTTTGTCGCAGGTGGAAAGGACAGGCTCTGATGAGACGACCCTCCCCCGCGCGCTGGCCACGGCCGCGGCGCTCGTGTCGCTAGAGGGGCGCCCCTACAGGGCCGCGCCAAACATACGGGCGCCCTCCGCAGGGCAAGCGCTCGCCATATGCGCCCGGTTAGCCGCCAGCCGACTCTTGTTGCTAGACTACAAACCCCCCGAACCAAGGATTCTTCTAAATGTCAGTGTGGACGACGTGCATTACGCTACGAGACAGATTACCGTGTAATTCGGAAGCCTATTGTCAGTTATAAATCCGGACAAAAGTTAATAAGACCTCTTTCTTTTCTTGAAAGTTATAAAATATAATGTAACGCCAAAATGTCTGGCAAGGTCACACGCTTACCCCGCCTTCCACTATATGCCAAATTACGTATTATACGATAAATTCCTATAGTTTTATCGTATTGTTCTAAAAAATGTGCTCATTGTATGCAGACGTCAATGACCCTTTGTCCGGATTAATATGAAATAAACCATAATGTTAGTTATACATATTTATTTTGCGTCATATGCACTTAATTTACTAGTTTTAATTGTCAAAGATGACGTGGCTACGAGACGTATTACACCATTGGATTCAAGTGTTAACCCACACAAAAAAAAGGAGTTCGATTATTTAATATAGATTGAAATAAAAAAAATTTACATGAAATTAGGACCATTATACATTTTCTATATAGATGTTTTGATCTCTCTACTGGCAGGACATTAGTTAAGACATGAAGTTAAATCCAAAAATAATGTTTCAATTATTTTATTAATGCACTAATTATTTTTAATAAATAATAAAAAAATATTGTTTGCTTTGATTTTCTGTTCAATTAACACTTATGTTACAAGTTAAATTCTGTAAGCTATCTATGAATCTCCCAGTTGCAGTATCTATGAATCTCCCAGTTGCAGTATCTATGAATCTCCCAGTTGCAGTATCTTGATGAGTGCATCCACATTGTCCTCTCTCACGGCTTTTCTGCTAGCTGATACAACTGCCTTACTATATTTTCCAACTGAAAAAAAAAAATCATCGTAATGATGATATGATAATTTTATTTGCATAAAATGGGGTACATATACATTTTGTTGAATACAGTGTTTAAGTTTTTCCACACTCGGTCATTTCATTACAATATGACATGAAAATAATAAAGTTCGCAGTCCAGGTAGCTTAGCTCAAGCACCTCAAGTTATGTTCTAAAAATTATTTTACTGAATAAAAGATATACTTTGACAATACAATTACAATTTAATTTTAAATGTTTTTAATTCTAGGTCCTTACGTAGTAGAATCACACTATTAAAATAATAAACTAAAAAAACATAGAAGTATATTTGAATGTTGGTTTGCTCCGCTGTCACACTTAAATTGCTGAATATATTTGGATTTAATTTTTTATGGATTTAGTTTGATCCCTGAATATGTATATGTATGTATACTAGAAATATATTATCTATGCACTGGATTAGCTTAGGCAACATATTACCGCGGGAAAATATTCCCACGGTAAAATAAACATAACACGTGCAACTAGTCACTAGTATATCATTAATATTTACCCAAATTTGTTGATGTCCTTCAAGCTATAATCCTCCCCTACGAAACCTTAGTGGTGAAATTCAGTTTTGACTATGCTAAAAATACTATTGAAACGGCAGTAAATAGTATCATTGTAAGAAGATTAGTACCCGTATAATTCGAAAGATAGTAGCTCCATATTTTTGGAAGGTTCTTACCTCGAAGCCTAGCTGCTTGCTGCAGTACTTTATGCAAACTCTTCAGAGACCCCACAGCCTGCTCCTGCGTCGCTCTGCGAACGTGACATCCGGCCAGCAACTCTTCATTTAACATCACCACTTCTTTGTAGCGGTTTAACATTTCCTTTCTGAAATTTGGTAATTCATATAACTATGTAAGGAAAACGAATGACCCTTGATAATTATTTAGATAAAGCAACATACAAATCGTAAGTAGCCGCATCTTGAGCTGCAGGCAATAAAGCGGTGATCAATTGCGCTCTTTCTGCTGTTTCAGCGGCTAATCGAGACCTCATGTCTCCAAGTTGAGAAGCATTATCCATTTCTTCACGAAGTTTTTTTTCTGCTGCCGGAAACTGTGCCACCGACTACAACCAAACATTTATACGTATTATTCTACTTTATTTTGCTGGGCTGTACGTATGGGTATAGTGGCAGTAAAAAAACTAAAACTTTTGAATAATCGCGCCATAACATCGACGAGAAAATTACTTTTGTCTATGGTATTAGAGTTGCAACATGAAAAAACCGGAACTTTTTTCAATCGAAGAGTTATGTACATACTAGATGCATAATCGAGATTTTTAACACTACATCGTCTACATCTCTATTGAATCAAAATGGCGGCGAAGGTCGCGTCATCCGTTCGCCGGCGTCTGTGAGTGAACTGTCAAAAAGAGCACCGAGGAAATTTATTGTCGTTTTTTCTATTTTTTCCCATAAAAATTGAATAAAACAGTACAAAATGGTTGAACACAACGACGTGGAACTATCCGAGGCTGAAGCAGAGCAATACGACCGACAAATCCGTTTGTGGGGGTTAGAATCTCAAAAGAGATTACGGGCCTCCAAAGTTCTACTGATCGGTGTTGGCGGTCTTGGAGCAGAAATTGCGAAGAACATCATACTTTCTGGAGTGAAAAGTGTTTGTTTACTTGACAACGAGAAGTTAACTGAAATCGATCTGTATTCCCAGTTTTTGGCGCCGCCGGATAAAATCGGTGAAAATCGCGCCGAGGTCTCCTTGCAGCGAGCCAGGACGCTAAATCCCATGGTTGATATTTCCTCGGAGACCAAAGGTGTGGACGAACTCCCTGATAGCTACTTCGCACAATACGACATCGTAGTCGCCACGGGTTTGAAGCAAGAACAGCTAGAACGCATCAATAACATTTGTCGGGACAACAACAAGAAGTTCCTGTGTGGTGACGTGTGGGGCATGTTTGGCTACATGTTCGCTGATCTTATTGACCACGAATATTCCGAAGAAATTGTCCAACACAAAGCTGTAAAACGCGGCCCTGATGATACTGAGAAAAATGCTAGAGAAACTGTTTCCATAACCGTCAAACGTCGCGCGATATACGTGCCGCTACAAAATGCACTATCTGCTGATTGGTCGAAGCCAGAATTACGTTCACGACTTCGCCGCGGCGATCCTTCATACTTTGTCATGAAAATTCTGTCACGCTTCAGAGATGAGTACAACCGTAACCCTGACCCATCGAAAAGGAAAGCTGATACTGAAATACTTTTGAAAATTCGTGATGAGCTTGTGAAAGAATTGAATCTCCCTGCTGGTTTTGTCTCTGATGCATTATTGACAAATGTATTTGGTACTGTAGCTGGAGCGGCATCGGTTGTAGGCGGAGTAATTGGTCAGGAAGTAGTGAAAGCGGTCAGCCAGCGTGAGCCTCCACACAACAACATGTTCTTCTTCAATCCGGTTAAAGGTGTCGGTTTTGTAGAATTGTACGGTCAGTGATTTAATTATAAGCTTAATTTTGTCTGTAAATATCTTAAGAATAAAAGTATTAATTGCTAAACTATGTTTGATTTAAAAGGACGCTAAAGTTCTTTCTGGTTCTTTTGCTCGAAATTAGGATAGTTTTATGATTATTTATCCAAAATCGTACCTGCAAGTCACTCAAATTGAGGTATACAGCCAAACTTTGTATCACATCTCCAGCCAGCCTTATATCTGGTGTAGAAATTTTGACCTGTCCATCGGCTGCAAAATCCATATCCAATCTAGATTTATCTCTCAAACAAATAAACCCAATATGCAGTTCCTTTGTCTCATCTGAATCTAGTTCTACATCTTCCTCCATTAGGAAATTCTGATTGATCCAGATGCATATTCTTTGTACCCTCTCGGTGATTTTGAAGGAGACATAGCTATCATGTTGGTATTTAGACAGACTTGGCAGGGCTAAAGTGTACATAGAAAATCTTGGTAGCTGTTTAGTGAGTTCAAAGATGTGGTATTGTTCACTGTCAGGAAAACCAACTAATGCCTGTAGCAAAAAAAAACATATTTTTAGCTTAAAATTTTAGTTTGTTTGTAATAATAACTTCTCAAAAAATTATTAGAAAGATTGATTCCATATTTTACAGGGTATGGCTGGTATGTACAGTAAGCAACACATGCGGCTGGACACCCGCACTACGAAACTCGCTTCTACTGCTACGTAATACGCATGTGCTGGCTACTGTACAATTGTACATTTTGGCAAAAAAGAGGGTGCTATTTATTTTCCTATTACCCTCATGCTATCAATCACACGTTGACCTCCCTGTCTGTATGTTACGCCTTCATCTAGACGGCAGAACAGATTGCGATAAAGTTGGCAGAATATGATATGACATCATGGGAAAGGACATAGGCATATTGCATAATATATCTATATTATAGACAAACCCTCAAACCTAGAGCCTACCCATAGCCTACCTTAATTTTTGTTAGGGTTCTATGTTCCATACCTCAGAAAGCGAAAGCGCTACCCTTATAGGATCACTTTTGTGTCAGTCTGCACTGGACCAATATTTAGTAGACTAGCTTTCCGCCCGCGTTAACAGATTTTCCCGTGGGAATGAGGCATTTTCCCGTGGTAAAAAGTAGCCTATGTGTTAATCCAAGGTGTCGGCTAACTCAATACCAAATTTAATTATAATCCCTCCAGCCGTTTAGTTAGACGTGAAGAAGTTACAAACATACACACTCACAAACTTTCGCCTTTATAATATTACTAGCGACCCGCCCCGGCTCCGCACGGGAAAATGTCATTGTGGGTTATCCTTAAGCATATTATGCATGTATTATACATATAAACCTTCCTCTTGAATCACTCTATCTATTAAAAAAAACCGCATCAAAATCCGTTGCGTAGTTTTAAAGATTTAAAACCCGACCAAAGAAATATGACACCTCGCCATATTGCGGAATTTCAGAGGAACTAATTTTATAAGGGAAATTGTTGCCATAGTCGTAAAAATATACATGTGGCGCCCCCAGAGCGGGTGTCATATTTTTTTGGTCAGGCTTTAAGCATACAAAGGGACATAGGGACAGAAAAAGCGACTTTGTTTTATACTATGTAGTGATTGCGATTTTTAAAATTAATTATACCTAAGTAATTGACCTATGCTTGGCCGGAAAAACGCTAGACCAAGGAAGAATTCGACAAGAATGAACAGCATGATGACGTAGGCTTGTGTCAAGTCACGTGGTCCGAATGCAAGACCTTTTTTTCTAAGACCATGGTCTCGTATGTTTGTGTAGCAAAAGCAAAATTTGCGTATGAAACTTCACCGGTGTTGGATTTCGTCATACCTTGATATGCACATCGACAGTGACGTCACGCGGCGGGCACATGGGCACATGAAGCAGCGACTTCAGCTGGTTGTGAGGCGGGTGCCGCGCTAACGTCTCCCCGCTATCGAACACGCCTTCCGCTAGGACCAGAGCTGCCCGAACGACCGTCTCGTTGTTTGTCGATATCACCAAGCCTAGGACACCCTGTAGACAGAGTCTAAATCTAAGCAATAGGCAGTAGTAAATTTGGTTAAAATGCAGTTATTTCGATTTTACTTTTTAAAACTATCACGGTTATTTTTACCGGGCACTCACACATAACAAATACCACGGTAAATATCCCATTTTAAATCTTTATAGTTATTTCGATTTTGTCCTAAGCACTAAGTTAAAGAGAAGAGAATGTGGTTTATTTTTTCCGTGTTCACCAATTTTAGCCAGAGTGCGATGGATAGGCGCGGCGGATTTTTTCTTGTGTGTTTTTTTGGTGTCAATAATGTATATTATATTGTATTTAGATTGACTGCGAATTGTACAATAGCCAGCATACAGCTGGATACCTTGAGACCGCCATTGAATAACAAGGGGAGAATTTCGTAGTGTACCTACCTACTACCTACAACGAATGTTTTGAAGCCAGTTGAATCAAAAGAGCGTTCACCGTTCCCATCATCTTAACAACCTCAAAAGCTCGTCTGACGATACGGAGGTTCCGGGTACGAATCGCGGTGGGGATCCGTCGAACAAATACTTATCACTGTGTGAGACTCTCCCCAGTTTGGTTAGGACACAAATTACGTATAGCGGCGGCGCACGCTTTTTATTTTGTGGTTAGGACATTGCAGGCTGAATCACCTGATTGTCCGAAAAGAAAGATGATTTTGTGCTTCGGAAGGCACGTAAAGCCGTTAGTCCCGGCTACTATCTACGGATGTAGTCGTTGGAGCCATGTCGGAAGCTTGAGGTGGCTCAACAATTTCGACACCAGTAGGCCTACTGTGTAAGTAGCGACAGGCTCGAGAAGCTGTCAAACGCGACATATTAACAGAACTACATGGCTCTAATGTCACTATGTCGCGTTTGACAGCTTCTCGAGCCTGTAGCTATTTACATAGTAGGCCTACAGGGTTTGTGAGGTAGGTTAACCTCGGATTCCACTCGATAAGAAGAAGAAGCGTTCACCTCATCAGTCAAAGGAGTGACTGCCACCTGCAGCCTGGTGTTGGTAGGCATGGCTGTGGATGAAGGCTGCTCGTCCAGGCTGGCTGCAGCGCTGACGGCATTGGCTTCATAATGCTGCAGCTCCACCGTCAACGCCTGCTTCCGGCTGAACAATTCCGTGATGGCTAGCCGGTCTTCCTCTGATGGGGGCTTCTTAGCTGCGCTGAAGCCTGATGCTTCGTTCGTCGCGTAGCCGAGGACTGTAGGATGAAAAGAATCAGCAACCTACTATGAATCAAGAAAACCAGAACCTAGCAATGTTTTTGATGACCGCATCGTCAGCCTGAAGACGTTGAAGATGACACTACTGCACAAAGGAACTAAAAATCTAATTGAAATTGACTAAATACGATACAATATTATGTATAGTTAACAAATCTATTTTTATAAAAGTATTAGGTAAGAACCAGCCGAAACTTAGATGTAGGTAGGTACCTTCATCAATTCAGAACTGAATTATTTTTTGTTTGTCAGGACCAAGATGGTGGTACAATATAGGCGGGCGAAGCCGAAGAGTGACTATCCACTGCTGGACAAAGGCCTCCCCCAAAGATCTCCACAACGAGTGGTGCTGAGCTGCCCGTCAGCGTTTACCTGCGACTGTCAGCACATCGCTGGACGTTAGAAAATTTGGTATAGAAGGCATAACAAAAATCAGACAGTAGAACAAAACTATACCTAACTTAAAGTAGAAATATCATCCAAATAGCCTAACCCCCTGGCCACAGCTTCGCGCGGCGGCGGCGGCGGCGACCTGCGCACGGTGGTTCCCGCGCCATACAAGGGCGCGTCAATATTCGAAATTAATCTATTTTATGGTTTATCAAGCAATAAAATGCTTTTCTTTTATTAGAAATAATATATTTGTGTATTAATAACTAAAATTATGTATTACTTTTATAATGATATGATAAAAACATGGAAAATAAAATTTAAATTTTAACAAATTATCAAGTATTTTACAGCTTTCGATAAAATTCTTTTCTTTTAGTGTGCAACTTTCAGAACTTAACAAAACCCTATCTAGTAGGTCTTGGTTTATTATCACATGAGATATTTTGCGTGTGTGGTGAAGACAAAATGACTTATGGTCCGTATCCGTGCTTCTCCTGCTTCCTCGGACAATTCTCCTATTTATTGCTATAAGATCTTATGAACGGAAGCTGGAAGGTAATAGCACGGATACATTTTAACTTATTTATTCTCTATTACGTTATCTATTCTCTAGAATCTATTCAGAATTACGATTTAAAAGCTTTTGTTATATAAATTGATGTCTGTTCTAGAACTCTGTTATTTTTTAGATTCTCTTTACACGGGCATAGAGAGGTTCCAGACTCAAACTTTCAAAATTGTTAACTAGTTCTTTCAAGCTGTTTCTAATTTCATCAAAAACCAGGCTTATTACTTTTGTGGATTTCAGTACTTTTCCAAAATAATTGTACCAAATATCAAACAGGGTGATTTGATAGGGTGTAGTTATAGTAATTATCTAAAAATAAATACCAAAAATTAATTTTACACATGAGAAAACAAAGAGTAAGAAGAAATCACAATATAAGAGCGCGTAGCAGACTGCTACGACAACTAGGCTAAGTTCGTAGCACTTGAATAGCTCAAAAAGTAGGTAAAAGTAGTTGTAGCCATGAATATTATCTAAAAGAAGAAGCTTCAATCTTCACATTAAACATCAATTTAGGCGCGGCCAGTAGCGGCCAACTAGTTAAAAGTCTCAATGAAAATATAATAAAATAAAAAATATAACTAAAATAAGGTACGGCGTAGCAGTCACATTTCAAATACAATAACGGTTTTAATCTTCAAAATTTGTGTTGTTCACATAGTACATACCCTGTTTCTCAATATCTATTAAAGAAAAACTTGATACAAATAACCGATTTGTAACAACAAGTCAAAAACGTGAACGGTGCGTATAAATTAATTACTGATAATATGGCTACGTACAAAATACGCTGACTTCTAATTGAAATTTAATACGGAAGTAATTTTTTTTCTTACCTCATATTCATGAATGTGGGTAGTTTTGAGTCTTGTCTGTCATATAATCACATGAAAATGAAAAAATAAAATCACGCATTTTTCTATTATTGTCGTATGGCGGAGACCTTTGTGCTGCGGCGCGAAACTTGCGAGAAGGTTAGTATTGTACCTATAAGTTATTTATGAGCACTTTGCATTAAACGACTCAAAACGTTACTTTTGCGTAGGTATTTTAAATCTTATTTGTGCTACATTACAGTGTTGAAGTCGTTTTCTAAGTAAAATAAGATAAACGTTACTTTTTGCATGAGAATTGAACTTTTTTAGCAAAAGTTCGGTAATTTCACGCCTTTAAATCAATTTCTTAATTTCGGTGCTCCCCTCCCCCTTTCTAGTAGGTTTTTAGAAATTAAAAAAAATTTTAGTTCTCATGTTAATTTTGACTATGGGTCACTGGCAATATTCCGCTGGTCGCAGGCAGGTCGCGCGAAGCTGTGGCCAGGCTCTAAGCAAGGTTTAAAGGTAAAAAGTGCTTAGACTACCTTCCCCCCGATCGCAGACGCAGACCAGGTCGGGCGCCCCCACGGAGCGGTAGTCGGCCAGGAGCATAGCGGCGGCCTGCCCCCGCATCTGCACGCGGCGGAGCACCCGGCCCGACGCGCCGTCGCGCCAGTCCACGCGACCGTTGGCCCAGCAGCACGCAAGGGACTCCAGGGACCATTGCAGGGATACAGCGTTTTGCTTTGACTGACAGACAAAAGCGGGGTATTCAATTCAATTACTTGCTTTGCGATACGACGATTTTATTTACTTTATGTGAATTTGTTCCAGGCAACCTTTGAGTTACCGTAAAAAATATATATAGGAGAAAAAGAAAATGCATCGAACTTAATTTGAACTTACTAAATTTTTTTGGTCATGGTTGCGGAAGCCGCTGGATGCGGGCAGCGCAAGACCGAAGCGAAGGTAAGTATAATAGTACGTATGTATTTCTTGTAATGCCCCCCAGTAATTTGTCAACCTCTATGACCTAACATTGCTGCGTACCTTGGTTTAACATTAGTAAAATGCAGCTTCGTGCAACTCGGGCAGACAAGCTACCTCATTTCAGAGTCGGCTCCATAGTACAAAAAAACAAGCTCTTAGAATACGGACGAATACGATACGATACGAACCTACGTCATTTCTACGTCATTTTGCCTATTCATCCTTGTCGAATGCGTGTAATAGACAAGGATGAACAGCGCAAAATTACGTAGGCTTGTGTCAGTCACGTGGTCTAATTGTAAGACCTTGTTTTCTTGGACCATGGTCGGCTCTATAGGCGTTCTCTGTCTCTCATAACAAGCTACCTTAGTCTCTCTCGCTCTCATTTCAGAGTGGGTTCTATTCTCTCTCTCTCACTCCCATAACAAGCTACCTTAACCCTCCAGAGGCGGATGCCCTCCTCGTAGATGCCGATGGTCCCGTTGGCCAGTCCGTACGCGAACCGCACGTCGCTCACGGGCGCCAGGCTCAGCACCGGGCCCGTCTCCGGCAGCTCGGCGATGAACTGGTTGTCTTTTAACACGCGGATGTACGAGTCTTCGCATCCTATTAGCAGCTGGAAGCATTACTTATTCTTTATTTACCTATACTCTAAAGTCTAACCGTATGTGCTGGCTTCTGTACATCAAGCAAAATAATATATAACCAGCTTTCCGCCGCGGTTCCACCCGCGTTAATAGGTTTTCCTGTGGGAATGAGGCGTTTTCTCTGTAGACTTTTTCTGTAGGCATTTTCTCTGAATGTAGCTTTCTAATGGTGAAAGAATTTTTGAAATAGGTTCAGCAGGTTTTGTGTTTATTCGGTTACATATTAGAAAATCAAAACTTCATCGACCAAATTTTAAAAGAACAACAACTGAAATAACAAAATTTAAATGACCAAATATTTTATTTAGAAAAAAATTATAATCCAAATGTATGTGTCATCAAATGGACGACTGATCAAAAGTTGCTAGATCAAAATTTAAAGTGCCAAATCATTCCTAGTTTTATTATCGTGAATTCTTCAGTGTTTTGTTTACCTTCCACAGTCTAATAAATTAGTTAGTTTGCAATTATAAACGTTTACATATGTTATAGGGCCTAGGCTAAATTAGTTCACCAGGCGGGTGCGAGCGAAGCGAGCACGGGAGTTCAGGGCACCCCTACTTCGGATAGTATAGGTTCGAAGGGTATGGCAGAAGCGATGTGGGCGAGCGTAGCGAGCCCAAATCGCTCGCCATATCCTTCGTGTTAGGTTACACATTAACCTAAACAAACCTAACCTTACCTAAACCCAGTTTAGCCTAGGCAAAACTAGTTTGACCCAAAATTGGGTTTGGCTGGTAACATATAGGTAGGTAATAAGGCAATTTTGGTTTGGCTCGTGAAACCAGTTGATAATTAATAAATGAACCAAAAATCCTTTTAACCTTTAAACGATTTGGCCTATAGTGTCTTAAGTAATTTAAACGTTGATATTCCAGACTTTGGTCAGTTGAACTTTTGGTCAAATGACCATTGATATTTTAAAATTTGTTCATTTGTTCGTTGTTATTTTGAAATTTGCTCAATTAAGTTTTGATTTTTTAATACGTAACCGTTTATTCATTACAAACATACACACACGAACACACACAAATACAAATCTTTCCCCTTTTTTTTAATAATAGCACAGAATACCAAATAGTAGTAGGGACTACTATTTGGTATTCTGTGATAGTAGTCCCTAACAATAGTATGATATGATAGTATGAAGTATGACTACCCCACCTCATTCTCTCCATCCTTGTCGAAGTCAAACACGATCATGGCGCAGACCTTCCCGCTGACCACGTTCCAGAACACCTCCCCCCCCTCGTGGCTGAGCCCCTGCACGGAGGAGTTCCCCCCCACTATCGCCAACGTCTCGCGCGCTTTGCCGAAACTACCCGCGATTATCACGTTCACGCCATCCGCCGCTTCCTTGAAGAATAGATCTGTGTTCTCGTGGACGTCGTAAGCTGTAAAAATAGCGGTTGTCTGTAAAGTCGGTTTACTGACGATAGTTGAACGTGACAACGATTGTGCCACTTTGTCGCTCGTTCCGCGCTCTCGGTAACGCCGCATTGCGTCATGTTTTTTCGTGCGTGCAGCCGGCTCCATCGAATTATAAGACGTTGTCACGTCAAAAACAATCCTTGAACTTGAAGAATGACAAAAATATTCATGAGCCTGTTCTCATAATGGAGCTACTGAAATAAAAGAATTTATGAGCGGTGACGCCGGTGACGCTCGGCTTGAGTTACTCAGAGCTTGAAACAAATACTATTTCAGTACCTACTTAGCTTCTTGAAAGAAAAGGCTACGTATTACTTAGAACAAAAAATTGTGGAAAGCTGCCTGGAAGAAATGGTTTAAAACCATGGTTTAAAACAACATGGTCACCCTTCAGTTACATTTTTTTTTATTTGAATTCAATGCTGAAAGTCGGTTGTTGCTATATAAGTTTTATCAGGCGCTTATATTGTTACCCAAGATCTGTGTAGGGGATCCGATGAGCAGCATATCTCTGGGTACGTCTGGCTTCAGAGGGCCGGCGGCCAGGGCCACGACGGCTTGGCTCAGGTTCAGCTCGGAGACTTCGCCGTGGGCTTGCGACCGCTGCGCGCGCCCCGCTGCTACCGATCCATGCGGGTGGTGGATTATTATCTGCAGGAAACCGAAATTCCTTTGATTAAATAAACAATTCTTATGATTATTATTCATATTTGGTAATTATGTTTTCAGAAGAGTTTTTAGCTTTCCGAATGTATTGGGTGTTTATTTAGTCGGTCCTGGAAAAAAATATATTTAGTTGTATTTAAAAATTATTATTATCTCCAATTTTATAAGAGAGATAGCGAGATTTTTTTTTCAATCAAATTACTTTGTCATATCCAGCACATGCAGTCAGGCATGGATGCGTGCCATCGTATTTGGCTATCGTTACAATGCCAGGAGTTACTTTGTGGTTCAGTTCCAATTTGAACACTGGCTGCATCGAAGATACCTGCATTATAGGACGTATAAGTTAACTTTCAGTTAATCAACAAACTTTTCTACTTTGTGATGTTGCGTTTTATTGCTATGGTTACCATAAAGACCTCGAATTGGCCCTCAGAATTGGCCCAGTTGGTAATCAACTGTATAAAAACGTTAAAGTAAATCCCTTAGTTGCTTACGATGTATTTGTAACAATAATGCAGAATGAAAATATAAGAAACATACAATAACAACACGGAATAACAATTTTGCACAATAAAAAACGGTACTTTCCGACACTTTTATTTTGACCATTGATTTTTCCCATCCCTATTTTGTTTTTTTTTTTTTTTTTAGTTTCTTTCTCCCTTATGGGAAAGGCAAAGGGATCTAAGCCCATACAGCCTAGTCTTTAGTAGTTTCTTTCATTATCCAAGTTTAATGTCTTCATCTTCAGTCATTATTTCTTCAGTTTCATTCCGTCGTCTTTAGTCATTTCTTGCATCTATGTTAAACGTCTTCAGTAGTTTCATTTCTTGTTACGGGATCATTGGAATGCAAGGGTGGTTCTTACATTCCAATGATACTGAAGTTTAACGCGGGGTATCAAACCAGAAACAGCTAACCACTCATTATTTCTCACTTTCATTGAATAGTTCTTCTTTAACGGCACATTATCGCACTAATTCCACCATATTAACACCACAATTACCATGAAAAACTATTTTTAAAAAGGACGAAACAATGAACCCGCCATTTCCTCTCGATTCCCGCGTAAAACCTCCTCCCTATTTTGTGCGATAAGCGTGTGTTCAAATACTTTATTCCACGTATTTTAAATAGTTTTTTTTCTTTCGTCCAAAAAAACCATATTCAAATTATTTCAAATTGTATTCTTAAATTGTTGTTAATTTAATTTAAATATTATTGTTGTTAATGAAACTATATTTGTCGTTGATTAAATGAATAAAACGTAGTAACAAGTTTTGTACTTTTTCTGTCCCCGTTACAAAAATTCCGAACGCATGCATGAAAGAAATGTCAATTTTGACACTGTCTGAACTGACACATCTTGATTCTGTCTGTCAACTGTCTGTCTGTCTGCGCATTTTTATCACAGACAGAGTACTTTTTTAGTTAGCTCATTGATCTTCAGATAAATATCCATCTTTCCAGTTGCTGTTACGGTTATTAAAATTTTATTAAGAAGTGATATGGTGTTTTTGCAATCACCAGTATCCAAATGGGTAGTGAATTAGAACAAAAAACTTCTGAAACCAGGTACGTAATTAATGTTTTGTTTTGCTCTATGTCAATTTAAGTCGCATATTTGTTCTATTATTGCGCAATTGCTCATTTTAGCCGCATCATGATCTGCTTTTTTGTAGCTTCTTATATTAAGCATACGCTTTGCAATCCTATGTTCGATTAATTTATCATTGTGATCATTTGCAATCATGTTTGTTTTCGTAGGTGTCATTCCATTTTCACACTCCTAGACCGCAGTCTGGTATGCCCAGGCTCCACGTATTGTTCTTTTGTTTTTGGCCACAGTATGTCTTGCCGTTCATTTACCATGTCATTGTCGACTTCCTGAGGTAATTTCATATTTTATAATCTAAGCTTTAAGTCAATTTCATTAAGAATCTAACCGCTGCATCCAGTTGATAAAACTAATCACATAAAAGAAAAAATGTTTGTGCATAAACTTACTCTGCCTGTGATGTAGTTCATAAATAAATAATGTAGTTCATAAGTAAAATGTAATCACTAGAATAAGTATTTTATTTGGTTTATTTTTTAATTACATCATTTGATTTTCTATTTTCTAGTAAAACATATATAAACCATTTTTTGAGGCAAACAGGATAAGCATACATTAGGTGGACATTGGTGTCGATTCGATGTTGGCCAATGCACTAATCTTAACTAAAATTTAGTTAAGATGTGTCAGATGACATATTTAGCTATTCGGAACGCACGACTTAACTTAATTTTGTATGGAATCTGACAGGACTAAAAATAAGTTGAACTAACGCCAATTAGCTATTCGGGAACGACCATTCATCTGTCATTTTTAGTTCGTTATCTGTCATTTTTAGGTGTTTTGAACTTAAAATGGTCTTAATTTAGTTCAGTTTTTTTAGGTGTAGACTTAATATATTTTGTAAGTTTTGAGGTTAACAAACTAGGAAATCAAGTAAAAATTAAATAGTGATGAGTTGCTTCAACCAATCTCCTTTCGTCATACCTGGATATTTACTGAATCGCTCATCCTCAGTCAGGTCAACGGGATCGGTCGAGTCTTTCAGCTAAAAACTCCATCAATCGTACAAGCAAGAGCATGCTAAGCAGATTACTTTGGATTTTGCACCTTTCTTGTGTCCATCGAATAGGGAACAGAATCGCAATCGCGTTGGCCCAGCTTAAACTTCACTTAACAGTACGTACAGAAGCCAGCACATGCAGTTGGACACTTGCACTACGAAATTCACCCTACCTACCGCTACGAATACGGGCGCTCTCAAGGTCATAATGTCCAGCCGCATGTGCTGCTTACTGTACAACAAATGTTCTATTTTGCAATTTCGTTTTTGTTTTACGCAGAAAAAATATAAATTTCTAATTTCCGAAACTAAAACGGAACGTAACACATACTAATTTGCGTTTCGTTGCGCGTGCGTTCGATTCACTACGTTCACTTTATTGCGGATTAAGGTTGCATGACTTTATACCTTTGCCTTTCTGTTGAAAAAGAAACATTGCAGGAGCGTGCACAGAGCGAGATAATGTGTATCCGAACGTTAATCGTGTCAATATTAGTTAAGTTCTGTCAAAAATGAACTAAAATTAGTTAAGATAAGGCGGGTGCAATACCGAATTAGCCCCATTATAGAGGATCCTGTGTATAATGCCCACCTACGTATGTGTTACTTTTGCTTTGATTTTATAATTTGTTTTAGTCTTTATTTCCTGTATACATTGCAATACAATTTAACTTTTATGTTAAAGTAAAGATTGTAATAATATTTAAATTCTTAATCTTTATGACAATATAAATATTTTCTTTCATGTAATTTGTATAATAAACTTAGGTTTAAAATGAATTTAAACTCTATTAGTAACAGTTATTTATGATCTTCCAGAATATTCTAGTTTCCAATGGGATTTAACAAGCAAGTTTAAGTTTTGTGTGTTGATTTGTGTGCATAGACTTAACTGACCTGGTGATGATGAAAACATAAAAATAATGTCACAGCCGCTTCCTTATTTGACTGTGATATACCTTTTGTGTTTGATTAAATCTTCAGCATGTCTATCTTCTATCCTCTCTCATTTCTACCTTTCCCACCCGCCTTCTTTCTTCTTATTTTAAATTTCTTTCTCTTATTATTTTTTATAAACAAAGCACTCATTTTATCCAATAAATAAAAATCATTGAATGTATATAAAACTGCCATCCACACAACACAATCTGCTGTAAAACTGAGATGCTGGCAGCTTTGTGATATAGAGTGAGAAAGAAATAGGAATTCCTGCTTGTTCTGTTTTATGGCCCTCATGTTGTTCAGGACCTTTAAAAGCTGTTATCTCATCCAGATTTGGAGGATGTATGTGTTACTTGCATTTTGACCTGCGGTTTTGGTTTGGTTTTTGCAGCATAGTTAGCAGGACATGGATTGGAAGCATCTTTTCCACATTATGGAAGTAAGATGTAGTGAAGCAATGTTACAATTTATCGTTTATTTTTATTATCATATTTTTTTTGCATTTGGTTTATTAATGTTGCAATTTTCGACCAATTTGAAGAAAAAATTGAATTTCAAAGTAAACAAAGACAACTGAACCAATTTTTATAAATAGATAAACTATGTTGTCATGGTGTTTCAAGATACTTTTTGCATTTCAATATCAAGTCTCAGGGAAATATCTTATAATTATAATAAACCACTTTAAATGTTGCCTTGAACTATTTAAATTTTTCATTGGTGTGATTAATTTTTTTTTACTCATATTTATATAGAAACTAGCGACCCGCCCCGGCTCCGCACGGGAAAATGGTTATTGTGGCTTATCCTTAAGTATATTACGCATGTATTATACATATAAACCTTCCTCTTGAATCACTCTATCTATTAAAAAAAACCGCATCAAAATCCGTTGCGTAGTTTTAAAGATTTAAGCGCACAAAGGGACATAGGGACATAGGGACATAGGGACGGAGAAAGCGACTTTGTTTTATAATATGTAGTGATGCCTGTTTTTATTTTTTGAATGTGTGTGGTTTTGCGTTTGTGTTTCAAGTTTCGATACTTATATTTTATAAGCTTGTGTTTAAATACTAAATCATATACAAATCGATTTATTCAAGTATCCAGTGGTAATGTTTCACTTATTTCAGTTACACTGGTGGATGGTTCAGCTGGACGCGTCAATCGGATGCTATGTTACGGTGTGTTGAGAAGCAAATTTTATCATGTAAGTATATATATTTTTATTAATATGCATATCAGTAAATACTTAATGTAATGCATTAATTTAATTAACTTTGATTTCTTCTTCTTTTATAAATTTATTGTGCAAAACAAACATCAAAACGAAATAATCTAAAATACGACACAACTGTACCCCTACCATGAGTTGCTAACGTAACTTACGCGCTCGATATCGACTACGTAAACGTGCATTTAGTATGGAGAAATTTTACTTCAGATAACTGTCAATAGATGGCGTAGTTTTAATTCCATACTAAATGCACGTTTACGTAGTCGATATCGAGCGCGTAAGTTACGTTAGCAACTCATGGTAGGGGTACTGGCCTGTTTATTTGTAAAGATATATTATTATCTTCCAGCTATTCCTAAACAATAATATCTTCGATCTATAATAATGACGCACGTAGGCTGAGACTCGATGTAGTGTAAAAAACAACAAATGCATTTTTGAATTAATTCATAATAATAATAACACATTTACCAAAGTACACGTCATATCAATGCGGAAGTCGTGATAGATAACTTTGCGAAAATCGGCCATTACCGTTGTGTAACAAAAGACCGCTCTGTTATCTTTCTCGGCATAAATGTACTGCGATACAGTTCATTAATGATAAGGATGTCTTAAAATCGCATTGCCTCTGGTGCCCCGTTGTCTACCACCCCCCGCACACGGAATTTACGAAGATTATCGAATTCATAATACCTGACGTCATCAATTACGGTTCGCGGGAGGCCCTGGATGCGCAGCGCAGGAACGATCTTTGTGCAGAACTTTGGGGGAGGTCTTTGTCCATTAGTCGACATCTTCAGGTGGAAATGATAATGATTAATATTTACCTACTTTTTATACTCCAAAGTACAATAAAATACGTTTATTACCGTGACTTTGCTATGTTCGAGGTCTCAAGGCCTTTGTCGACCGAAGGTCATTGTAATTTGAAGTAATCAAGGGTGACTCATAGGCAATAGCAACAGAATAAACTCCGTATAATAACAACAGAAGAACGGTGTAAAATCCAAAATGTTCAGTTCTGCTTTGCTGTTAACTGTACCTAAAGACGAACTCGCCATACATTTGTTCTTTGATGTATAAAATCGTGAATAAGATCGTTCGGTGCAGTCAAAGAATAAATTACAGGATTGTCTGTTCAATGGGCCCGATTCTACGTATTACGCTCTAACTTAAATTTAAAAACCATATGTCCCTTTCACGTTCTTATAAGAACGAAAATGTTAAGAAAAAAAAGTTATATTTATGGCTCTTAAGGGCCGCCGCCGCTATACGTAATTTGTGCTTAAGGGGAGGAGACATAAACAAATAACATAGCCTTTTTTAAATTGACCTATGCTTGAACCGGACTTGCGGGGGAGCGGAAGACTCTACCCAAAAAAAAAGTCATGTACCGATGCGTCTAAGGGCGGCTCGAGGGAGCCCCGGACCTCGACCTAGCGCGTTGATACTGAAAAACATCGTGACGGAGACGACGCCTGAGGGGCTCTGTCTCTGATTATTTTGATTTTGGTTTTGGCCGCGCCCCCACCGGCGGATACGGGCACTGTTACCATAGCAACAACTTATAGCATTGATGATGATGATGATGTAATCCTTTAATCCCTCATCAGGGACATAGCATTACATTTATTTATTTATAAGATGGCTTGTATAAATGTGCTTGCTTCTCCACGTGCGAGTAATGGAAATCCTTACGACAAAGGCACATTCATTTCGTTATTATTACTTTATAAGATAAACTTTATTTTTATTAATTTTATTTATTTGAATCTTACTTGTTTAACATAAATTATTATTTGATTTTGTTTTATTAAGTCCTTTATTTTGCCCATAACACAGGGAATTACCCTAGCTTGGGCACGTAATTTATTTTAGTCCAATTGTTATGTTTAGTCTTTAAGTATCATTATTTTGTAAAATATGTGTTTTTGAAATAAATTATTGTATTCTATTGTTTGTTAATAGGTTTGAAAACAGCTTACAAGCGTTTCTACGTGGACATCGGGACGGTGGTGGGGCAGAGCGACAAGATATGGACGATATCGCTCAACGACGAGTCCTCGAAGACGCCGCTCGTGATGCTGCACGGCATGGGCGCAGGGCTGGCCCTCTGGTGTCCCAATCTAGACGCCTTCGCAGCGAACAGGCCCGTCTATGCCATTGACTTGTTAGGTGAGGCAACAACCTCCTCCCTTCCTACTGGAAATCCTAAGTTGATGTTCTGTGGCTTATCGTATAATTTCAAGCACTGTTTTTTGCGATTTACATTAGCTATTATTTTTTTCTGTCTAGAAAACTGAAAACTCTACACTTCCTAATGTAAACTTAGCTAGTAATCCGTGGTTAATGGTGCTGGTTGCACAATGATCACTGTTTTATTGTAAGATCTACAATAAAATAAAATAAAAGATCTTTTTCTATATTTAAATTGTGTTAACTGTTTGTTAACCCTAATAAATAAATAAAAAGATCCGTGGTCGAGTGGTCAAAAGCTCGTCTGACGTTCCGGGTTCGAATCCCGGTGGGGATCCGTCGAACAAATCACTTTGTGAGTCTTTCCCCAGTTTGGTTAGTTAGGACATTGCTGGCTGAATCACCTGATTGTCCGAAAAGAAAGATGATTCCGTGCTTTTGAAGGCACGTAAAGCCGTTGGTCCTGGCTACTATCTACGGATGTAGTCGTTATAGGAGCCATGTCGGAAGCCTAAGGCGGCTCAACAATTCCGACACCAGGGTTTGTGAGGTAGGTTAAGTTAACCTCGAAACCCACTCGATAAGAAGACTCGTTAGTTAAATCCTACTAATATTATTTGCCAAATGTTGCTTATGAAAGTTCGAGAAGGACTTTTGTTTTGCCACAGATTAATAAATAGTGCTGGTATTAGACAGACGGACGCTTTTTCATCTGTTTTAGGACGGGACGAGGTATTAATTAGTTTTATATGTCGCGGAAATAAATCATTTAAATAGATAGGTATCCTTATATGACATTGGAAATTCAGCAACGCTGATTATAATAATGCTATCAGTAGCACTTTTATGATTTAAAGTAATTAGCCCTTGTTATAATTTGCGGATTTTGTTTTGTGTCTCCGATAAGAAAAGGTTTTCAATAATTCTTAAAGATATTTTGTAAGAATAATCAAAGACAAAGGTTCTTGTGTTAAGATTTTTTAGATATGCTACCAGTACTATACCAGGGCATTGGCTTTTTTATATCTAAAATCATACTTTTGAAACTTTATGCTTTGATTTTTAGCTATTTTCAGTGGATCTTCAGTCTCATAACCCTTCTCTTTCTTTATAGTCAGTAGTTTTTGCATCTTAACAGACAGTCACTGTATTTTCGATTTAGTCGTCTAAAATTTCTTATTTCAGCTTTCACTTTCAAGTGTATCTATGCATAATAGTTCCTACATATAATAAGTACAAAGTTCAAATCCATGACATTGGCGGTCGCTATTATCACACTTACGAATAACATTTTCAGTAAGCTTGTTTCACTCTAGTTCAGCAGATAGAGGGACAAGTCCGGTGAAGCTTGATCCGTCGTACCTTTTCGACTCAAGCATAGCTCAATTAAAAAAAAAAAGGCCCAGTGGAGTCTGAGTGTTTTCAAAGTATTTATTGTAACTTTTATAGGTTACTAGCTTTCCGCAGCGGCTCCGCCCGCGTTAAAAGTTTTTCGCGGTAAAAGGTAGCCTATGTTACTCAGGGTGAATGTTGCTACCTTAGCAATAAGGCCGCCTGTTGACTTCTATATCATGACTAATGTATTTGAGTTTCTGTATTTTCCTTGGGTGTCAATAAAGCATATTTGTATTGAATTGTATTGTAGCTTTCTAATAATGAAATAATTTTTTTAATCGGTTCAGTAGTTTTTGAGTTTATTCATAACATACACACACACACATACACAAAATTACAAATCGTTCTTCTTTATAATATTAGTATGATTAAAATCAGAGCTACGTATTTTTTGACGAGATTTATCAGTTATACGTACACACTGCTTCGAGTGTCAATTCTGTTATGTTGTAGGATTCGGTCGCAGTTCCCGGCCGAAGTTCTCGTCTGACGCCGCGAAGGCGGAGGCGCAGTGGGTGGAGTCTGTGGAGGAGTGGCGGCGCGAGGTCAACATCGGCGAGTTCATCTTGCTGGGCCACAGCCTCGGCGGGTACATCGCCACCGCGTACGCTATCAAGTACCCTGACAGGTACACCACTCTTACTCATAATTTAATCTTTTAAACTTTATTTTTATTAATATTGACGATCATACTACGGACGTCCTTTTTTATACCATTATTGTAAAAACGTGTATAATCTTGTCGTCGTCGTTAACAGCTCATTATGTGTCCCCACCGAGGGGCTCGAGCCTACCCTATAATCTCGTAGTATGTGATAAATAAAACTAAACTAAACTATTATCTTTTGTTTTTACTAACCCCCGACGAATAAGAGGGGTGTTTTTTTTTTTTTTTATTTGACCTATGTTTGAGTCGAAAAAGTACGACGGATCAAGCTTCACCGGACTTGACGGATCAAGCTTCACTTGACACACTTGGACTTGAAAGAAAAAGAGGGGTGTTATAAGTTTGACGTGTGTGTCTGTCTGTGGCATCGTAGCTCCTAAACGGATGCGCCGATTTTGATCTAATTTTTTTTTGTTTGCAAATTGTTACAATCGAGAGTGTTAAAAGCTATGATCCAAGAAAATATCTTCAGCCATTTGAAGATTATCAGCTCTTTTCTAGTTGTTGAAAGGATCGAGTAACAGTTTTGTGTCAGGTTTTTTTTTTTTAATTTAGTGTTATTGATTTACGCTTCGTCGGACTTGGGGTGGGAACGGAGAGCTATACCGATTTAGAGGGCGATTTGAGGGGGCCTCGGACCACGGCCTAGTACGTTGACATAGAAGCTATTTTTAAGTTTGATTATATGCCACAGGGAAAGGAAAGGAATTTCATAAAATCCTTAAAGATATTCGAAGTCACGGAAGATGACGAATTTTACTGTTCATTTCGTTTACTTGCTTGATTAATTTTATCCTGAATTCAAAGAGAATACATTTTTTTTGTAATTAATAATAGTAGTAGTAGTCTTCTTGCTCGATCGATTTTACCCTAAATTCAAGGTGAATAAAACGTGCCCTTCGTTGATTGCCCTGGCCCAATGGGTATTGATCGACGTATGACTTTAGGATTTGTCCACATGCAGGTTTCCTCGCTATGTTTTCCTCACCCTAATAACAACGTATCATAAAACACATTTTTGGCTCGAAAATGCACATAGGATGTCACGCGACTCTATCTAGCCACTTATCTACCACCCTTTTCAACCATTTATAACTTTTACAGTGTCAGGGGGTTCTATCTAGCCACTTAGGGCCTTATTTCACTGGCGACAGAAGACAGAAGACAAAAGGGATGCAGTAATACGTTAGAATGAGATACAAATACACCGCGCTCACTCTTGCTCATAACTGAGTCCCCTTCGTTTTTTGTCTTTGTCGCCAGTGAAATACCAGCCTTAGCTACCACCCTTTTTAACTATTTACAACTTTTACAGAGTACGCCACTTAATCCTAGCAGACCCGTGGGGCTTTCCAGAAAAACCGAGTAACCCTTACGAGAAATACCAGGTTCCTTTCTGGATCAGAGCCGTGGCCACCGCGGTGCAGCCTTTGAACCCTCTGTGGATGGTCCGGGCGGCCGGGCCCGCGGGCAAGTGGCTAGTGGGCAAGACTAGGCCGGACATTTCCAGGAAATACGTCAAGTATGTTGCGGACGCTGAGAAGGTTATACCGGAGTATATTTACCAGTGTAATGCGCAGACACCTAGGTGAGTGTTTTGTGGTTTTCCTTAGTATTTTTAACCCCCGACGAAAAAGAGGGGTGTTATAAGTTTGACGTGTGTGTGTGTCTGTCTGTCTGTGGCATCGTAGCCCCTAAACGGATGCGCCGATTTTGATCTAGTTTTTATAACACGCTTTTATTAGCTTCACTTGTAACTATGTATGTAAGAAAATCGTGGAATCTTAATTTGACTCACTTCCCGTGCTTCGATTAGGATGAAATTTTGCACACGCTCTGAGTTCTGATGACAATACATGACTAGATAAGAAACGTCATTACAAATCCAATATGGCGGCCTCCCCAAGATGGCGGACTGGCTGTTTGAAATCCACCCCCATGATATGGGTATTAGTACGGCTTGCTAGCTAAAAAATATAAGGATATCGGTCCCATCTGGCAGAAAGTACGAAACTTGGCATGAATGTAGCTGTCATATATGTGCTTCAATATCGATATGGAAACACTTCGATAAATTATTGTTTCCCCCCTTTCCCCCCCCTTTTATCTCCCTCATTCTGGTTTTTTGAATTTTATACTAAAACAGTACGTCTGAGGAGTTTACTTTTCAGAGATCAAATCATCGTCGATAAATTGCCTACAAAACGATACTACATTTTATAGTGCTAAGATTAATATATTTCTATATACAGCCATCAACGTTTTATGAAATTTTAAAAACAGGCACACTTTTTTCTTCCTTACTTCATTTATAGGAAAACGACAAGAGTGGTGATAAAAAGGACTAAAGAAGTCAACTACCTTATACATTAAGCTAAAAAATGACATTTACTTCATAGTCGTAAAGGCATTACTTCTAGAGTCAATCTAAGATGTTGACCGGGATATAAGGTACCACTATACAAAATTTCATTGAAATCGTTTGAATAGTTTCGGAGATTAGCCCGTACAAACAGACAAACAGAGAAACAAAAATATTTAAAAAAAATCTGGGTATGTACTATATCGCTTCTTACATCCCCTTGAATAGGTTTATAGCATTTTTTTTCTATGTACAGATTTTATACATTTTTTTTGTTTTTCTTTGCACGGGCTAATCTCCGAAACTATTCGACCGATTTGAATGAAATTTTGTATAGTGGTATCTTATATCCCCGGTCAACATCTTAGATACTTTTAATCCCAGAAAATTAAAATGTTCCCGTGGGATAGTTAAAAAACTTTAGTAACTCATGCGGCGCAGTATATTCTACGGGCTTATCTCCGAAACTGTTAGACCGATTGAAACGAAATTTTGCATGGTGGTACCTTATATACTCGGTCAACATGTTGGATACTTTAAAATCACGGAAAAAAGTGGGATAGTTAAAAATTAATACGGAAATGTCGAAACACAACGCAAGCGTAGCCGCGGGCAGACAGCTAGTTTTACATGTAAATAGACTGTGGCCTGGATTAGTACATGGACTGTTTTATTTCTAATTGGAAAATCTGAATCTAATCTACGCTAAACAAAGTTAACAGAAAGATGTATTCTAAAAAGGTAAAAAAGCGGCCAAGTGCGAGTCGGAATCGCCCATGAAGGGTTCCGTAGCAGCCAGTAACATAATATAAAAGTTTTTGTAGTTCGTTGTGACTTTGATCGATGTTTTAATAATAGTGAAAGAAAGGTAAATTGCGGTTTACGATTTATGACGTATTAAAAAAAAACTACTCACTAGATCTCGTTCAAACCAATTTTCGTTGGAAGTTTTCATGGTAATGCACATCATATATATTTTTTAGTTTGATCATTCTCTTATTTTAGAAGTTAGAGGGGGGGGGACACACATTTTTCCACTTTGGAAGCGTCCATCGCGCAAACTATTCAGTTTAGAAAAAAATGATATTAGGAACCTAAATATTATTTTTGAAGACCTATCCATAGATACCCCACACGTATGGGTTTGACGAAAAAAGATTTTTTGAGTTTCAGTTCTAAGTATGGGGACACCCCAAAATTTATTGCTTTCTTTCCAATTTTTTGTAAAAATCTTAATGCGGTTCACAGAATACATCTACTTACCAAGTTTCAACAGTATAGGTAGGTATTATAGTTTCGGAATAAAGTGGCTGTGACATACGGACGGACGGACGGACAGACAGACAGACAGACATGACGAATCTATAAGGGTTCCGTTTTTTGCCATTTGGCTACGGAACCCTAAAAAAAAGAGTACTTGAGTCAGACGCGGTGAGCTGTAACTCTAGAAGTAATGCCTTTACGACTATGAAGTAAATGTCATTTTTTAGCTTAATGTATAAGGTAGTTGACTTCTTTAGTCCATTTTATCACCACTCTTGTCGTTTTCCTATAAATGAAGTAAGGAAGAAAAAAGTGTGCCTGTTTTTAAAATTTCATAATACGTTGATGGCTGTATATAGAAATATATTAATCTTAGCACTATAAAATGTAGTATCATTTTGTAGGTAATTTATCGACAACTATTTGGTTCTTGAAAAGTAAACTCATCAGTCCTACCGTTTTTGTAGAAAATGAAAAAAACCAAAATGAGGGAGGTAAAATGAGGGAAAAAGGGGGGGGTAATCATTTCTCAGCGTGTTTCCATATCGACATTGAAGCACATTATAAAAGCTACATGTATGCTAAGTTTCATGCTTTCTGCCAGATGGGACCGTAATTCAGGTTAACAAGCCGTACTATATCAAATGAAAGGGTTTGCTGTCAGGAATACGAAAAAAATTGTCACGTGACTTAAATCCAATATGGCGGACGTCCTAGATGGCGGAGAGGAAGCGTGTTTTTTAGTTTTTTAAACTATTATATGTATTTATTTGTTTGCAAATTGTCACAATCGAGGCTGTTCTTATCTGTGATCCAAGAAAATATCTTCAGCCATTTGAAGATTATCAGCTGTTTTCTAGTTGTAATGATACAAAATATTTTTCACAATTTTATGTAAAATAGTAATAATTACCTCTCCATTCGACCGCCATTTCTCTATGGTAATCAAATCAAATTTGTTTATTTTTTATATTTTTACGGACTTCTAGATCACTTCATTATCATAATTTCATTAGAAAAACGTCCACCCGTTGACTAAGAACTCCACAACGATCGGTCTTGCAATGACCGCATGCAACTAGATACTTAGCTATATTTGCACTAAAGCATCTATCAAACATAGCGAATAGTCGCTGCGATTGCATACGCTGCGCTGATACTAAAAATTAACACGGTTAGTATGGAATTCGCAGCGAATAGTTACACTGAGCGAATACTCGATCGCTGTGTGAGACCGAGGCTTTAGTGTTAGGAGACTGATATGATGTTCAATTTTGCAGTGGCGAGAGCGCCTTCCACACGCTAATGGACAGCTTCGGGTGGGCGAAGAACCCGATGGTGAGAAGAGTCCACCAGCTGCCGCCTTTACTGGGCGTCACGGTGCTGTACGGCAGCCGCTCCTGGGTGGAGAACGCGCCCGGACAGGTGCTCAAGGGACAGCGCCCCGGAGACCACACTTACGTGCAGGTATAGTATACACACACAACCACTACGTGAGGAGAGTGCACCAGTTGCCGCCTTTACTGGGCGTCACCGTGCTGTACGGCAGCCGCTCCTGGGTGGAGAACGCGCCCGGACAGGTGCTCAAGGGACAGCGCCCCGGAGACCACACTTACGTGCAGGTATAGTATACACACACACACACACACACACACAACCACTACATGAGGAGAGTGCACCAGCTGCCGCCTTTACTGGGCGTCACGGTGCTGTACGGCAGCCGCTCCTGGGTAGAGAACGCGCCCGGACAGGTGCTCAAGGGACAGCGCCCCGGAGACCACACTTACGTGCAGGTATAGTATACACACACAACCACTACGTGAGGAGAGTGCACCAGCTGCCGCCTTTACTGGGCGTCACGGTGCTGTACGGCAGCCGCTCCTGGGTAGAGAACGCGCCCGGACAGGTGCTCAAGGGACAGCGCCCCGGAGACCACACTTACGTGCAGGTATAGTATACACACACAACCACTACGTGAGGAGAGTGCACCAGCTGCCGCCTTTACTGGGCGTCACGGTGCTGTACGGCAGCCGCTCCTGGGTGGAGAACGCGCCCGGACAGGTGCTCAAGGGACAGCGCCCCGGAGACCACACTTACGTGCAGGTATAGTATACACACACACACAACCACTGCATGAGGAGAGTGCACCAGCTGCCGCCTTTACTGGGCGTCACGGTGCTGTACGGCAGCCGCTCCTGGGTGGAGAACGCGCCCGGACAGGTGCTCAAGGGACAGCGCCCCGGAGACCACACTTACGTGCAGGTATAGAAGTCGTAGCATCACACTTTTAAAATTAAAACTGTACACTGCGTCTCATTTATCTATGCTCTGATTTGTGACTAGCCCTGCCACAGACCATGGCCTCTAAGGGCTGTCACCGCCACTACCGAGTTGCTTGCCCTTGTCACAATTATAATTGTAGTTTTTTAAGGTTTTATGTAAGCTTTTATAAAAATGTTAAATAAATTAATTAATATTATACACACTCAACTCAACCACTACGTGAGGAGAGTGCGCCAGCTGTACTAGTAAACCTCCTAATAAACCCTTATAACTCCGCCATCATAACAATTGGCGGATACTGAATCGAAAAAATCTGATACCAGCCCACCAGATCACCAGGTGTTAATCTGGTAAGGGTCGCGGAAAGCCGCTGGATGCGGGCAGCGCGGGACCGATCGTTGTGGAGATCTGTGGGGGAGGCCTTTGTCCAGCAGTGGACGTCTACTGGCTGAAATGATGATGATGATGATGATGATGATGAATCGAAAAAAGAAACTACTTATACCATTGAGGAATTACGTACAAGTAAATATATTTTTGGGCACGGGACGAAGCCGTGGGAGATGGGATCGCGTTTCGTGCTTAAGCAACGTGGGCATCTGTACGTAGTATAGTACACTACACACTGTGACGTGTACTAGCTTCTTCTTATCGTGTGGGTTAACTTACCTCACAAACCCTGGTGTCAGAATTATAGAACCGCCTTAGGCTTCCGACATGGCTCCAATAACGACTACATCCGTAGATAGTAGCCGTGACCAACGGATTTACGTGCCTTCCGAAGCACGGAATCATCTTTCTTTTCGAACAATCAGGTCATTCAGCCTGCAATGTCCTAACCAAAGTGGGGAAAGTCTCACAAAGTGATATTTGTTCGACGAGTCCCCACCGGGATTCGAACCCGGAACCTCCGTAACCTGAGGCGAGTTATTGACCACTCGACCACGGAGGCTGCTGTGAGGGTAGCTAACACTAAGAAACTAACTATAGTTTGTTTTCAGGTGATAAATGGCGCCGGGCACCACATTTACTTAGACAAACCGGAGCAGTTTAACAAGTACGTGAACGACGCCTGCGCGCGCGCAGACAGAAACGAGACCATGGAGGACTTCAAGAAAGACGTCTCCATCGCTACAGATGCTACAGACGCTACCGAACCCAACGCTATAGATCCTACCAACACTACCATTGCTACCGATTCTTCGACTACAGGAAACCAAACGCCCGCAACGCCCTCTTCCTGATAATGTTACAACAGAAACCGGTTAAAACCGGTATTTTTAAGATTACATTGGTGTTCGTTAGACGATAGGTTTTGCTGCCAAAGCTCCGATTGAACGCTGCAGTATCCGACTTGTAATGAGGGGTTTTCAAAATGGCATTTAAGAAAAAGAAGTTTCTATTGACGTCAAATAGATGGCGTGCGTGTCGAGTAATTGTCAAACGCGAGCTTATTAAGTCAAAGAGGCACAGAAAAAACTGGCAACTGTTGTTGTCACGTCACACGTCACGCACTTTTTTGTGTTTTAACTTTACGTTCGTTTCGTGTTTTTGTGTGTTGAGTTGCGTTTTAACTTTTGATTCGTTTTACCAGTGACCTTTGCGACTAACTTTTGTGACCTTTTTCCTACCTTCACGCACGTCTATCTTATTTGACATAAGAGATCAATGCAGCGCCATCTCTTATGACCATAATGAAACCTTTTTTGTTTTCAGAACTGTCAAAGTGAAAACTTCCTATTAAACGTAGGTAGTGACGCGTTTGATGGTTGTTTTGACTGATACATAATTTACCGTTTAATGGATGCCCTTAGGAAGAAAATTTAGGTATTAAAATTGAACCACAATAATAAGACACTGCAATAAGTAGCGCAAAAGCTGTTTTGTTTCAATTGAAATTTTTGACGCTTTTGCAGTAGTGACGTCTTCAGTTCAAGCTTATTTACTAAGGGACGATTGCGTTAACAGATTTCTGATTGTTTATTTTTCGTATTGATGTTCGCGTGCTTTGTATTACTTGTGTGATTTAGTTTTTTTTTTCGACCAGTAAAATGAAAAGTCTTACAATATATTGCAGAAGTTCAATGGAACTAATTTTCACAGTTTCAGTTAACAGAAACAGAGAAAAATGTGGCCCCACCGGACCAGGTTTTTTATTTATCTGGTCAGGTTTTAATAGTATTCAATGTGAACTTTTAATGCTAGAAATTCAAATCGCAATGTTACAATGAATTTTCATTGTTAAATATCAACATTGTAAAATATATTTTAAAGCCCGACCAGAGAAATAAAAAACCTCGCCATATTGCGGAATTTTATTGAAACAAATTTTATAAGGGAAATTGTTGCCATCATAGTCGTAAAAATATACACGTGGCGCCCCAGAGCAGGTTTTTTACTTTAAATTTTAGGGTCCATCAATATTGGCGCCCCAATAATTCAACTTAACATTTCAGGTATTCTTAAATCACAGTTCACAATTTCCTACCTTTCAGTATTTTTTTCATAACTACATTGAAATTTTACTTGAAGTTTAAATCGCATATCATATGACAAATTAAACTGCTACGGGTAGTCGTTAAAATTATCGTGTTGCCCTTGAAGCAAATTCATAATGTTATTCTTAAGCTACAAGCAAATCATAGATAGAAAACTAAATATACGATATTTCAAATACGGATGCTAATGGCCCAGGATGAGTGGCGCAATAGAGCAGGCCTATACCCAGCAGTGGGTTGATCTAGGCTGATAAATAACACATACAGACGACCACACTGCCCTCCTTAAGCTTAATGATGTTATCTACAAATACAATATTTCGAGATAGGCAGGATTTACTGCAGATTCGAAGCTGTTTGAAATAAAGAAGCGTATTACTGGCGATACTATTAATAATAAGCTCTGTTGTTTTACAACTAGCAATACAATATGAACAGACCACTTTTGCCCTTGCCTTTTAAAGTTTTCCTTCTGTCTACGTAAGGTGTAAGGTTGTTGTATTTTTTCGAATTGACTAACGCTTGTGTCGAATAATACTCGTAGAATTATCGTTCTAAAATTATAGCAAATGATACTATGGCAAGGAGGGCAGCATAGGCAAAAGTATATGCTTAGTCAAATAGAACAGGAAGATATGCTAATCGTCTGTGGTTGTCACAAAACCAAAGTAAATAAAGTTATTGAACTAATCATTACCGTAATTTATTCTAGAAATATTATGTATTTTCTTTATTTCCTAATGAGACTGTATATAGTTGGCCCTTTATCATAATACTATGTATCCCAGAAAAATATGGTTTTCCAAATAGTACCTGTTAAGTTAATAAGGCGCTGCGCAATAGTTAACTATTTGTAAGCAACTGTATCCTGTTTTAAACTTTAGTTAACTTATTGTAATACTTAAAAACAGGGTAAAGCCATCGGTGTTATTGTTTTGACAAGAAAAAATCACTTGTTCGAGTTGGTTTTTTTAAATTTATAAAAAACTTTCTGTAAGGCCCGACCAGAAAAATAGAATACTTCGCCATATTGCGGAATTTTTCGGAACTATTGTAATGGAAATTGTTGCCATAGACAAAAATATAAACGTTGGCCCCAGAGCAGGATTTTTATTTTTCTGGTCAGGGTTTAGATCACTTTTAGCATGACTCGGAAAGCATCTTATTTGTATATTGTTAGTGTTTCTGCTGCTGCATAATGTGCACAATTTGTTATTTATTAGATTTCTTAATATTGTTGGCCGTAAGACCTTTTGATACAGAGTGGATAACAATTATGTAAATAAAGATAACTTATTGAACAACCATACTTTTTGTTTTTCTTTTCAAAGCAAAAGAAACTGATCAGAAATAAATAGTTCAGAAGGCGCCACATTTTAAGTCTTTGTTACTATAAAGTTAGTTCCATTCAATATTACACATAGTGTGACATAGTGGTTTTAAAAGTTAATATTCATTTCATAGGGTACGGTCACGTTCAAAAGTCCTGTCGGTCCTGTCATATCGCATACATACATACACGTGCATCTAATACTTTTAACTTTTTTCAAAAAGCATTCAGGAGATGATCTATAATTTTCGAAGTAGTATATTGAGTACCTTACGCTGTATACAGCCTTTTTCCTTGACTTGTTATTCTATGTTATAGTTAAAGAGTCATAAGGAAAAAGTTATTTTAAAGTATAAAAACACATGATATAATGACTGCACTTATGAACTTGTACTGTACGAACGTACGTACATATCGTAGCGAAATAAAAGAAATGTTCAGTTGAAAAATATTGTTACTTTATTTAATTAACAACATGAAATATCAAACAATAGACGGAACTTAACATTACAGATTTCTTAAAACTAGATGCCATGTCTATGACGAAGTTCATAAAAAAACTAAAATTAAAACAATGAACAGCACGGCTGTGTTTTAGGGTTGGATGGATTGGTTGGTAAAATTATCTAATTATATTCCAATGACGGTGCTATCTAAAGTTCGGAGAAGTAAGAAATAGAAGCCGTCACTATTTTTTATCAAGCAATTTATCTTGCTACAGGTACTAAAGCAAATTTTAACTACAAATATTTGTATGTACTTGTATCACTGAATGTGTGTAGTCGAACAGTTACTGTTACATATGAACCATTTACAATCCAATGACACTAACGAGAACAAAAAGTTTCAGTTCCATTGTGGAACTGCTCATAATTCAATGCAGGGGCATTCCACGGAATAATCTACTTCTGTAGGGCACGTGACGCATTGTTTGAATTCTACTTCATAGACAACCGACCCCCCTCTTCATAGAACAACAACTAAGAAAAGGGTTTCAATTGTGAAATTACACTAACAAAAGACTACGCTGTATGGGCTTTGAATCCTTTGCCTTTCCCATAAGGGATAAAAAAAACGCAATAAAAGTATCTGCACTGCAGCCATGGTCTAAGAAAACAAGGTCTAACCATTAGACCACGTGACTGACACGAGAATATGATGATATTATGAGATATATAATGCGTGTAATAGACAAGGATGAATAGCGCAAAATGACGTAGGCTTGTGTCAGTCACGTGGTCTAACGGTTAGACCTTGTTTTCTTAGACCATGACTGCTAGTCCATTGAATAAAAAGTTCTAGAGTGCGTCAGTTAGTAACGTAAGATGTTTCTTCGGAAACATGTCAAGAGTCCCTAGGTAATAAACATACTAAAACCCCGGGACACTAGGAGGAGCCCCGGAGTGGGGGGAGGGGGGGAAAGGGTCAATTTTTTCATTTTTCGCTTAAATCTCAAAAACGGTACATGTTAGAGAAAAACTTTCAAGGAAAAGTTGAAAGGCCATAAAATTATCTACAAGTTGTACCTAAATCATTTTTTCCTATATCCTACCGTTTCTGAGTTACACGCAGTAAAAAATGATTTTGGCTCAAACAATTTCCCCATACTGCATACCCATGTTTATCACATCAATCGATCAAAAAATATTTTTCTTCCAAAAAACTCAAATGTGCAACTTGTGACTGGTACTGATAGATTGCTCTTAATTAGGTCTATAATTGGTAAAATAAACACATTCCTCCATGGAAGCGTTTAGGAGGAATCGATTGTCAAAATATTATATTAGGGTAGTTTGAGTTACTGAACTTGATCTTTTTATTTTTTTCTTCCAAAAAAACTCAAAAGTGCAACTTGTGACCGGTACAGATAGATTGCTCATAATTAGGTCTATCATTGATAAAAATACCAGATTCCACCACGGAGGCGTTTACGGGGAATTGAATTTTATTAGGGTAGTTACGATACTTGAACTTTTTATTTATTTTTTCTTCCAAAAAGCTCAAAAGTGCAACTTGTGACCGGTATTGATAGATTGCTCTTATTTAGGTCTATCATTGGTAAAAAAAACACATTCCTCCATGGAAGCGTTTAGGAGGAATTGATTGTCAAAATATTATATTAGGGTAGTTACGCAACTTGACCTTTTTATTTTTTTTCTTCCAAAAAGCTCAAAAGTGCAACTTGTGACCGGTACTGATAGATTGCTCTTAATTAGGTCTATAATTGGTAAAAAAAAACATTCCTCCATGGAAGCCTTTAGAAGGAATCGATTGTCAAAATATTATATTAGGGTAGTTTGAGTTACTGAACTTGATCTTTTTATTTTTTTCTTCCAAAAAACTCAAAAGTGCAACTTGTGACCGGTACAGATAGATTGCTCATAATTAGGTCTATCATTGATAAAAATACCAAATTCCACCATGGAGGCGTTTAGGAGGAATTGAATTTTATTAGGGTAGTTACGATAATTGAACTTTTTATTTTATTTTTCGAATTTTTCACCTTTCATGGGATGTAGCTCGAAAACGGCTGCAAATAGAAAAAAAATATTTAGGTACAACTTGTAGATAATTTTATGGCCTTTCAACTTTTCCTTGAAAGTTTTTCTCTAACATGTACCGTTTTTGAGATTTAAGCGAAAAATGAAAAAATTGACCCTTTCCCCCCCTCCCCCCACTCCGGGGCTCCTCCTAGTGTCCCGGGGTTTTAGTATGTTTATTACCTAGGGACTCTTGACATGTTTCCGAAGAAACATCTTACGTTACTAACTGACGCACTCTAGACCCCCCTTGGAGGGACTATGCAGCTGACTATTGAAGTTGAAATTGAGCGTCACGTGCCGAACACCTCCGTGGAATGCACCAGGTACTAACGAGAAAAAAAGTTGCATTAGTCCCATGATGGAACTGTAGAATGGAACTAGTGTTCTGTGGAACGTGATACGTTGTGCAGTTAGCAGAGGCGCACGTGTGTGGTGCTGACGACGGTGACCTTGCCCTCGTCTTGAAGATCTCGCAAGGCCTCGTCCAGCTGCTCGCGGGACACCGTCTGGAACGCAACGCGCACTGTGTTAGTAATCAATCACAGTAAAACCATAGAATACCAAATAGTAGTCCCTACAGAAGCTGCACTAGGCGACATAATTCATATAGATTGCAAACCTAGCTCCGTTATAATAAAGTGCAATTCAGATCGCACGGCGCTAGGCGAAAAGAAGTATTTGCAGCATCTATCTCTCGCGTATTGCGCCACTCTACTAACACGTCTAGGGAATGGGGAATTGGGTCCGCAAAAGGCCCGAGACCGCTCGGCCGGGCGGTAGGTAGTTATAGCGCGCAAGTACATGGAGTGACGGAGGCCTGGTGCAGTGTGAGGCAGGTATTTCACTGGCGACAGCGACAAAAAACGAAAGGGACGCAGTTATGCGCAAGAGTGAGCGCGGTGTATTTGTATTTCATTATATATAACGCATAACTGCGTCTCTTTCGTCTTTTGTCTTCGTCGGCTAGTGGAATAGGTGCCTTAGTAATCACAATAAAACCAGAAAGTTACAGATCGCGCCAAACTTCTAGACACTTCTGAAGTTGCTTCGCTCAGGGGTGTGTACACACATTTAGAGAACACTAACGCAGGCAAAGGTGAGATGGGTGTGGGGGCGGGGGGTAGGGAGCGGAAATAAGAAACTTCGCCATATTGCGGAATTTCAATGGAACTAATTTCAAAGGGAAATTATTGCCATATTCGTAAAAAATTACACGTGGCGCCCCCAAAACAGGTTTCTTATTTCTTTGGTCAGGCTTTACTTCATATTACGGGGCAGGTTTTGAAAATTAACCTGGTTTCCGAGCCCCGTGATGAATATAAAGTAAATGTGCGTGCTGTCTTGGAAGCACAGGGTCGCGGGTTCGAATCCTAGGACAAACATTTGTGTGATGAGCATTGTAATCTTACTATCTGCGAGGTGGAGTTGATGTCTTGCAGCAGTTTGGTGTGTGTGATGGTGTGCGGCTTGCTGTACGGCTGTATGAGCTGGGCCAGGGCCGCCTTGAGGTCGGCGCGGCGGCGGCGCGCGGCGGCCCCCAGCCCCGTAGTTAAGATGCCCACGTCAATGCGCCCTGAAGCAGGGTCCGTGGCTGACTGCTTTAGGGCTTCGCGGTGCAGTCTGAGGATAAATATGTTTGTTAGCCACATCAATTTATTATATCTATTACGTATAGGTATTCTTTAACATCAAAACTGACTTTTAAGACTTTTCTAGACTGTGTGTAACACTCGACTTTAATGTGTTCATAAGGCGGTTTAATTAGACACTTCCTAAATGCGACTTGCCCAAAATGTGTACCATCTTATAATGGCAATATTCCTGTAATGTTTCTTCCCCATATTAACCTTAAGATAAGGTGTCACCTACGTTAGTAAATTAAAGTCAAATATTGTTGATGTTTAATGTTTATGTTGTTTATTGTTCTGATTGAGGTTCGTTGTAATTATTTATTGTATACTAAGCTATTGTTCTACAAATTTTGTTCTATATGAACTTTTTATTCATTTAAAGCCCGACCAAAGAAATAAGAAACCTCGCCATATTGCGGAATTTCAATGGAACTAATTTTATAAGGGAAATTGTTGCCATAGTCGTAAAAATATACACGTGGCGCCCCCAGGGAGGTTTCTTATTTCTTTGGTCAGGTTTTATATTTTGAAATATACAGAAAAGAATAGAATATACTTTATTGCACACAAGAGAATACAATAAACATAATTAAAGCATCATAGGTGTACAAAAGGCGGCCTTATTGCTAAGGGAAAATTTCTACCAGGCAACCCTTAATGTGTCGTTCTTGTATATTTACCTGGCGGCTTCGTCGACGTCGGTGATATCGACGGTGGCGGTGAGCCGCATGCGCGCGTGGGCCTCCGCCAGCCGGATCAGAGACTCCAGCTGGCGCGGGTACGCCGAGATCTGACCGCGCCCGCTGCCCACGCGTCTGCAATCATTATCATATAAATGTGGGGCATGTGGGCAGGGGCAATGTGAGACATGGACGGGGGAGGCTTGAAGTTGCAATCCAGACGTGAAAAAACACTAGTCTTATTTAAAAACTAGCTTTCCGCCGCGGCTCCTCCCGCGTTAACAGATTTCCCGTGGGAATGAGGCACTTTCCAGCAGTAAAAGGTAGCCTATGTTACTCAGGGTGAACGTAGCTTTTTAAAAGTGAAAGAATTTTTGAAATCGGCACAGTAGTTTTTGAGTTTATTCAGTACAAACATACACACACACACAAATTCAAATCTTTCCTTTTTATAATATTAGTATGATAGATGTTCTACGAAAAAAAATCGAAGAAATTAACAATACTAGTGAAAGATTACGACTTTTACTGCATACATTAATCTTGGGAAGGCTTGAAGTTGCGACCCAGACGTGAAAAATACTGATCTAGATGGTTAAATTTTCATAAATTGTATAAAAATTCGAATACGATTGGATTTATTTAAATACTAAATCCTACACAATCCAATACAACATACAGATTACAGACACAAGGCAAACACAAGTGCTCATCACATGAATGTTTGCCCTGGGTGGGATTCGAACCCGCGACCCTGTGCTTTGTAGGCAGACGAGACGTACTACCAACTAGGCTACGGGGCCAATTCAAGTGTCATGTCATATACACAATACAATATTGATAACAAACAAGTCACATGCATATAGGGAACAAGCGCATTTTTACTTAACCTTTTAACCGCCATGGTCTGAAATATAAGACTTACCAAATCGAGCCACAACGCCGCCATCTCATAAATAAGACTAATGTTTTGACTGTTTTTGACAGATTTTGTTTCTATGGCTGGCGGTGGGAGCAAGTTCTTAGAAAATATGCTTGGCGGTTAAGAGGTTAATAATATTATGAAGTTATCAATTAAGCAGTGAAGAGCAGTAAGCAACGTTACCTCATGTCGACGTAGGCATCTATAAGTCTTTGTTGCGCGGCCTCGCTCAGCACCGGATGGATGTGCTCTTTGGCAAACGCTATGTAGTCGCGCATCAAACCCATGTCCTATAATAACAACACATCTATAAGAAAATACAACAGTAAAGCCTCAATTAGGTTTTGATAAAAAAGTTTATAAACCACTAAAGTGGATATTTTAATTCGTTTCTATTTATTTTTTAAAAGTATTTTGTATAATAGCTTTGAATTTAGTTTCATTGTAAAACCTTTAATTAAATAGTTGCTTGCTTTGTTATTTAGTGCATGCCGTTGTCACTTATAATTAGAGTAACAACTAATATATAACCCTATATATACCTAAGTATTATTGTTAACTCTGTCACAGAATATATAATAGTACTAGGTACAGAAGGCGCACTCTCTGATAGCAAACGTGCGAATTTAATTCTAGCTACCACGCCACTAACGTTCAAATTACATTAAACGCGTCGAACGTGACCCTGGCTATAATAGCCTACCGTTTGTCGTTGCGCTCGTATTAAAACAAAATGCACCTTAAGACCGCGCCGCGGGAGTTCCTATTACCACAGACTAAATAATAGCGTCTTCACAAACGCGCGCGTTTCCTACTAAATGGCCTCGTATTCGGGACCGCCCGGCTTAGGTACATTCTGGAGATCTGGCGCGGAGTGCGCCGGGCCTGCCTGAGCCTGAATTTTTATCACTACATAGTATAAAACAAAGTTGGTTTCTCTGTCCCTATGTATGCTTAAATCTTTAAAAGTACGCAACGGATTTTAATGCAGTTTTTTTAATAGATAGAGTGATTCAAGAGGAAAGTTTATATTATAATACATGCATAGTATACTTAAGCATAACCCACAATGACCATTTTCCTGTGCGAAGCCGGGAAGGGTCGCTAGTTGTATGTTTGTTGTTATGTTATGTTTACTTACAACCATATCTTCATCCCCTTGCGAGTCCACGAAGTCCTTGTAATAGAGCGACACGAGATGCGAGGCCAGCCGCCGGTCGAACACCTCGTCTTGGGGGTCCAGCACCAGGAAGATCAGGTCGAATCTGCAACACGATTGAGCTATTAGTTTGTTCATATTAATCCGGAGAAAAGGTTATTGACGCCTGCATACAACGCTCCTTTCTGTACGGGTAGTAGTATTATACAGGGCGTTCCACGGCTATGCCACATGGAGCGAAAGTACTTTAAATATTGTAGATAGAATATTTTACTGAGAGAAGACTTTATTTTAAATCTAGAAACTATTAAAAAGGCATTCATATTTTTAAAAATAATTACATGGTTGAACCGGGAATTGAACCCGCTATACGAGAAAAAAGAATACCCTGTAGTTTTATTATACCGATCGAAAGGCTTCGTCATAAGGATTATTTTTTACTTAATAACATAGTGTCAGAAGTAAAAGGAAGAATATTCTATTCTATATCTTGTAAAAATATTTTTAAAAGATGCAACGCCTGTGGAGTTTTTTCCGGCGAGTTCTTTTCCACAGAAGACATTAAAAATTCTGAACTCGCCACAAAAGATTATGACATAACTAAGTGATGTAAAAAGTTGAAAATAAATACTTTGAACTTTAAGGTACTTTCCCTCCATGTGGCATAGCCGTGGGACACCCTATATACATGTGTGGTATAGGCACTGGGCGGTCACTCCATACAGAAAACGCAGTTTGACAAGCTACTTCATTTTGAATAACAACTGAATATCAACTACAAGTCAATGGCGCTGGGCGCTATGTAAAACACCCCCGAACACCACCGGCGGAGTCCCGCGGCGCCTGCGGGGTGCGGGGCGTGGGGCGCTATATCGGGCGGGGAACTCATTTTGGCGCGGGGGGGGTGAGTGTCCTTTCTGTACGGGTTAGTACTAATATTTTCTTGTGTGCTATAGGTACCTGGACATGAGTGTGTGGCAGCTGTACGTTCTCCACTATAGTCTTGTTCTTGTTCCACTGGCTCTGGGCGGGGTTGGCCGCTGCTAGTGTGCTATAGGTACCTGGACATGAGTGTGTGTGGCAGCTGTACGTTCTCCACTATAGTCTTGTTCTTGTTCCACTGGCTCTGGGCGGGGTTGGCCGCTGCTTGTGTGCTATAGGTACCTGGACATGAGTGTGTGTGGCAGCTGTACGTTCTCCACTATAGTCTTGTTCTTGTTCCACTGGCTCTGGGCGGGGTTGGCCGCTGCTAGTGTGCTATAGCTACCTGGACATGAGTGTGTGTGGCAGCTGTACGTTCTCCACTATAGTCTTGTTCTTGTTCCACTGGCTCTGGGCGGGGTTGGCCGCTGCTAGTGTGCTATAGGTACCTGGACATGAGTGTGTGTGGCAGCTGTACGTTCTCCACTATAGTCTTGTTCTTGTTCCACTGGCTCTGGGCGGGGTTGGCCGCTGCTAGTGTGCTATAGGTACCTGGACATGAGTGTGTGTGGCAGCTGTACGTTCTCCACGATAGTCTTGTTCTTGTTCCACTGGCTCTCTGCCGGGTTGGCCGCTGCTAGTATGGAGGTTCGCGCATTCAGTTGGCAGATTATACCAGCTTTTGCCACTGACAGAGTTTGTTGCTCCATCACCTGGAATAAATTAGTAAATATGTGGGACATCTCACACACGGCCATCTGACCGCAAAGCAAACTAGGCAGAGCTTGTAATATGGGTGTCAGATAGCTGATATACATACATATATAAATATACAACATCCAGACACAAGGCAAACACAAGTGCTCATAACACGAATGTTTGCCCTGGGCGGGATTCGAACCCGCGACCTTGCGCTTCGTAGGCAGACGTACTACCATCTAGGCTACGAGGCCGTCAAGGAATAGTTAGTTGTTTCATATCACATGAGATTTGTACTTGCCACT
This sequence comes from Teleiodes luculella, assembly GCA_948473455.1. NCBI lineage: Eukaryota > Metazoa > Arthropoda > Insecta > Lepidoptera > Gelechiidae > Teleiodes > Teleiodes luculella. Next base: position 3,614,050 of record OX419601.1, read on the forward strand.
ACATTCTAAATATTTTTGGACATATACAATTTATTATGACGAAATAATCATCTACATAATATTATAAAGAGGAAAGATATGTACTTTTTTGTGTATGTTTGTAATGTATAAACTTAAAAACTACTGAACCGATCTTAATGGAACTTGGTACGGCTACCTTTTACCGCGGGAAATATCCTTATTCCGACGGGAAAAGATAGTTTAGTTAAATAAAAGCTAGTTTAATATAATTTACTCGGCTTTCATCATACTATTATTACAAAGAGGAAACATTTCTATTTTTGTGTGTGTATAATTAATTGTAATAAATAAACTCAAAAACTACTGAACCGATTTCAAAAATTATTTCCCCATTAGAAAGCTACATTCACCCTGAGTAACATAGGCTACCTTTTACCGCGGGAAAATGCCTCATTTCCACGGGAAAATCTATTAACGCGGGCAGAGCCGCGGCGGAATGCTAGTTTAGAAAATACCTCGTGCAGGACACTGCGAGTGGAGTCATTCATCTTGTCAAACTCGTCGATACAGCATATGCCGTTGTCAGCCAATACCAGGGCGCCCCTGTAATTAACATTGCATTTCTTAAGCTTACACAACATTGTGGGGACACACTTGTATATGTGGGAATATCTTACACACGGCCATCTGCTTGCTTTGGACGGGTTTCGAATAGATTGATTTATTTGACTTCAAACATGTTATTAACAGGTCTTAAAAAAATTTCAATGGTTCAAAACGTGTGAGCAAGAGGAACGTTCCAGGATCAAATCGGGGACGTTCCGACAAAAGGTCGGGTCAGGAGTACCTATTCTAAACCGACGAGCTTGCATAAGGAGATTAATGAATGTGAATGAAGCGAAAGAAGTGTGTCTGAATCGTAGCAAGTAGAGGGAAGTGGTTACTGCCTAATTCTCCGGGAAAGAGGCTTGACTGTATGTTTGTACCGGAGTGGCGGTACTACTTTTTACACTACTTTTTTTGTACTACTTTTTTTTTATACTGATTTGCATACCGATGTAATATGTTGGTTTTATGACAAATAAAATTATCTTTTCTTATCTTACAGTACTCACGTCTGCAGCACGAGCTGCCTGGTGTCGGGGTCCTTGGTGACGTAAGCAGTGAGCCCCACCGCGCTGGAGCCCCGGCCCGAGGTGTACTGTGGGGGGAGGGGGGGGGCGGTACTACAGTACTCACGTCTGCAGCACGAGCTGCCTGGTGTCGGGGTCCTTGGTGACGTAAGCAGTGAGCCCCACCGCGCTGGAGCCCCGGCCCGAGGTGTACTGTGGGGGGAGGGGGGGGGCGGTACTACAGTACTCACGTCTGCAGCACGAGCTGCCTGGTGTCGGGGTCCTTGGTGACGTAAGCAGTGAGCCCCACCGCGCTGGAGCCCCGGCCCGAGGTGTACTGTGGGGGGAGGGGGGGGGCGGTACTACAGTACTCACGTCTGCAGCACGAGCTGCCTGGTGTCGGGGTCCTTGGTGACGTAAGCAGTGAGCCCCACCGCGCTGGAGCCCCGGCCCGAGGTGTACTGTGGGGGGAGGGGGGGGGCGGTACTACAGTACTCACGTCTGCAGCACGAGCTGCCTGGTGTCGGGGTCCTTGGTGACGTAAGCAGTGAGCCCCACCGCGCTGGAGCCCCGGCCCGAGGTGTACTGCGCGCGCGGCACCAGCCCGTGCACCCAGCGGAGCAGCTGAGATTTGCTGGTGCCAGGGTCACCGCATAGGAGGATGTTGATTTCCGATCTGAGGGTTGAAAACGTATTTTGACGATATTTTTTGTTCTTATAAAAAAGAAAAATCATTTATAAATGTTATAAGTTTAAGAATCATGTCTACTAGGTACTGCACTTTGCAGTTTACTGGTATATCTACACCTCGTAGCTAATGTTTACTTGTTGCAACTCGTAGCTAATGTCTACACATCGTAGCCAATGTCTACACCTAAAAGAGAATGTCTACACATGGTCTACACTTCGTATCTACGTATAATGTCTACAACTTGTAGCTAATGTCTACACGTGGTAGCTATGTCTACATCTAGTAGCTGCTAATGTCTACACCTCGTAGTTAATGTCTACGCCTAGTAGCTACAATAAACACCTAGTAGTTAATGTCTACACTTCTTAGCTAATGTCTACATCTCGTAGCAAAACAAACTAGCCTGACCAGAGAAATAAATGGTAGCTATGTCTACATCTAGTAGCTGCTAATGTCTACATCTCGTAGCTGATGCCTACACCTCGTAGTTAATGTTTACGCCTAGTAGCTATAATAAACACCTAGTAGTAAATGTCTACACTTCTTAGCTAATGTCTACATCTCGTAGCAAAACAAACTAAAGCCTGACCAGAGAAATTAAAAAACCTGCTTTGGGGGCGCCACGTGTATATTTTTGTGTTTATGGCAACAATTTCCCCCCCTAAATTCCTTGCGGAATGGTGAGGTTTTTTATATGTTTGGTCGCGCTTTACAAACCTGAAATGCGTCCTCCCCGCAGCGTTGAATGTCTTCTTAGTTCCCCCCAGCAGTTGTAGCAGCACGCCCTTCTTGATGTCCACATTTTCATAGACGGAGGGCGCTACGGCGCGCGCTAGCCGCTCGTAGCAATCCGGCTGAGATGCGAGCGCCTTGAATAGCTCCACGCGCTCCGGAGGGAAGCGATGTTCTTTGCTGCAAACATATTATTGATGTAAAAATATGTACTCATTGTATATGTAAACAGAAATACTGTTAAAACTGGATGTTCTTTAAGACTACTTTTTTAAAAGCTATGGTTGATATATGGTTGGTTGACGGCCTCGTAGGCAGGCATACTACCAACTAGGCTACGGGGCCATCTACATTATAGCTTAACCCTTTATAAAGCAAAACAACTTTAGAAATGCATTCGTTTTCTACTTTGTGTTGAGGGCTAGAAATTTTTTTATTTATACTCTAAGGTTGAGGGTATAAGGTTAAAATTAAGGTGGCAATATAGTGGCCACTATACTTAGAGTATAAATAAAAAAAATGTGTTTTATAATAAAAGGCTCACCCTTCCTCGGTTTCCAGCAGTCGGTCGCTGTGTACCTTCCTGTAATGCAGGGCGTCGATGTGTGTCTTGTGCAGGGCTTTGAGCGTCGCCTTGCGAGGGTGCACGGTCGCCGGCGCCGCGCGGAACACGCCCGTCACGCTATGAAAATAACGACGGTTTTTGTGTAGCTGTCACAGACAGTAGCTTATTTTGTATTCCTACTAGCGCCATCTCCCGGTACTTGTATGAACTATATATACGTAAATACCTGACTCTCTCCCCCGCGCCGACGGCCTCTACCAATGCGCCGTGCGCCATCACATTCACCGTGGCGGGAGTTCTGCCCGCCGGCATGTCGTCTAATAAAAAAATATAATCAAAATGTTTTATGACAAATAAGATTACACAAATTTCGACGTTAAATTTTAATAAAGTTACTAAGTTTTGCTCAAACCAAGTTCGTCTCACACTAATGAAGAATAAACTCTTAAAAAGATGCGATACAGTATTAGTTTGAACAGAACTAGCAGGTTCGCGCAATGTATGCACTACTGCAAACATACAAACACACATCTCACATACGGGTGACTGACGCAAGCTACAGCCTAATTCAGAAAGGTGGGAAATCCGCGCTTCTCTTATCGTTATTCTGAGGTCTAATTTTTTTTTGTCCAGTAAGGTTGCTATGCTAGTAATTTTTTTTTATTAGTAATATAATACCTGCTCTGGGGGCGCCACATGTATATTTTTATATTTATGGCAACAATTTCCAAATAAAATAAAATTATTTCCATTGAAATTCCGCAATATAGCGAGGTTTTTTATTTCTCTGGTCGGGTTTTAAATAAAAATTTTAAGAAAAGTCAGAATGATGCCATCTTGTGGAGGAGAGTGCGTTCTTCACAGCAGCGCACACCACAGAACATTTAAAAGAGGTTAGAATGGCGATAATGCGCCGTCCGTATGAAATCCGGTGTCGCCGATTCCACCCCACCTTTCACCTCCACTACATCTGTACTTCAATAAAGATGAAGTTTACGCACATATTTGCAATTTCAAATCTAGCCAATCATAGCGCCGCTCAATCACGCGATTTCAAATGGAAACGAATCATACGCATGCACGCATACCGATGTACATTTTTATAGCTATGTGTGAGTTAGACAGCGCGATCGCGTCTTTGCGTGGAGTATGAGCGTTTGCTCATAGTCTTGGCGCGCCGGCCCCGCCTACAGCGCCTTTCTAACCTCTTTTAAATGTTCTGTGGCGCACACATTGCATCAACCTGCCATGCCAGTTCTGTTCAAATCATAGAGATAGAATTTTCCCAACGAATACCGCATCGCCTGTTTCATTGTTAATGTGATCGTGACTTGTTAATTTATTGAAAAAGATTACCTGTCTCGCTCTAACACTCACCGGGAGCCTCCTGCAGCTTGACCAGTTGTTTGTCGCTGAAGTGTGAGCGGTTGTGTATGAGCTGGAAGCCGTGGGCGGTGTTGCAGTGTGCTCGCTCTAACTAGCTACCTGTCTCGCTCTAACACTCACCGGGAGCCTCCTGCAGCTTGACCAGTTGTTTGTCGCTGAAGTGTGAGCGGTTGTGTATGAGCTGGAAGCCGTGGGCGGTGTTGCAGTGTGCTCGCTCTAACTAGCTACCTGTCCCGCTCTAACACTCACCGGGAGCCTCCTGCAGCTTGACCAGTTGTTTGTCGCTGAAGTGTGAGCGGTTGTGTATGAGCTGGAAGCCGTGGGCGGTGTTGCAGTGTGCTCGCTCTAACTAGCTACCTGTCTCGCTCTAACACTCACCGGGAGCCTCCTGCAGCTTGACCAGTTGTTTGTCGCTGAAGTGTGAGCGGTTGTGTATGAGCTGGAAGCCGTGGGCGGTGTTGCAGTGTGCTCGCTCTAACTAGCTACCTGTCTCGCTCTAACACTCACCGGGAGCCTCCTGCAGCTTGACCAGTTGTTTGTCGCTGAAGTGTGAGCGGTTGTGTATGAGCTGGAAGCCGTGGGCGGTGTTGCAATGGGAGCAGTGGGCGGGCTCGGGGACTCTGCCCCGCTCTAACTCGGCGGCGGCCGGGGCTCCGCACACGGCGCAGCGGAAGTACGCCTCCCGCATCTCCGGGACTAGGTTGGATGTGCGGGTCACCATGCCCGATATCGTTACCAGCTGGTCGATGTCTGTCGAACATATTGCACAGTGAAAAGAAAATAATAATTTTAAAGCCCGACCAAAGAAATAATAAACCTCGCCATATTGTGGAATTTCAATGGAACTAATTTTGCAAGGGAAATTGTTATAGTCATAAAAATATACACGTGGCGCCCCCAGAGCAGGTTTCTTATTTCTTTGGTCAGGCTTTAATACAATAACATAACATCTACCCTCTAATCCCTATCTCTACTACCCTCTAAATCTACCATCTGCCATCCGTCAGTAGCGTGTGTAACTACTAACCTTCATAGTTTAAGTCGCGGCAGACCTATCATGTCATTAATTATTATTTTCTTTTCCGAATAACAACGCTATCTATCGGTAGAGTATGTAACTAACAAACTTCTGTTAACACGTCATTATTAACTTTCTTTTGGTAACAACGCCATCTGTCGATAGCGTGTGTAACTAACCTTCGGCTTTACATTACAACGCACCCTCATGTACCGTGGGGCGCATTGTAAGGCCGCAATTGAATCTGGTGCTCCAAAAAAACTTCGTAAAGAACTTGTTCACGGCCGGTCTTAAGTTCTTAACTCAATCGCGTTTGCTTTTTTAGCTAACAACGCCATCAGTAGGTAGCGTGTATAACTAAACAACCTCCAAGTGTCAAGTCGCGTCATTAATTTTCTTTTCTTTTAGTAACGACGCCATCTGTGGATTGCAAGTGTAACTAACTGACCTTCAGGGTTCAAGTCGCGCATGTGTCGCGGCGGCGCGTTGTAGGGCCGCACTTGGATCTGGTGCTCCAGCACTGCAGCCGGATACTTCTCGAAGAACAACTCGTTAACGGCCGCGTCGAACGCTGGCACCACCTATCATTTATTGTTTTGTACTAAAAAGTCCGACCAGAGGAATAAAAAACCTCGCCATATTGCGGAATTCCAATGGAACTAATTTTATAAGAGAAATTGTTGCCATAGTCGTTAAAATAATTATACAATTGGCGACCGCAGAGCAGTTTTTTATTTCTTTGATCAGGCTTTAATATTCAAGGCTGTAGCAGACCAGCCCCCCTAACATGCAGTGCTATGAAAAAAGTTTGTCGCACATTTAACTTTCAAAAACCCGCCATATTGAAATATCCTCCAATAGGATAAGAGAATAAGCACGACAAAATTGTCCGTCACGCGTGGACCGGGCATGTTAGAGGGACTGAGGGGGCTACTCTTGACGGGCGATTCCGATCCGTCGACATTGAGATCGGGCGTTTCGTACTCTTGAATGCCACACTAGCGCCACCTTGGTTTCATATTGGGCGGATATTGAGTGAAGTAAATCATGATGAAATTTTACCAGCTTTCCACCCCGCGGACCGCCCGCGTTAACAGGTTTTCCCGTGGGAAAGAAGTATTTTCCCGCGGTAAAAAGTAGCCTATGTGTTATTCTGATGTATAAGCTATATTATTGTAAAGTTTCATTAAAATCCGTCCAGTAGTTCCAAAGATTAGCGTGTACAAACAGACAGACAGACGGTCATTTTATTCAAAACTTGTATTTTTGTGTTCGGCTACACTACCTAGTGATAAATCACCTATAATCAGTTTCTTTTAAACAAATCAATGTACAGACACGCCGATTCTTCAGTTTTATTATAGTATAGATAGATTATGCACCCACTGAACACATCATACAACCAACACTTTTTGAATACAAGCAACATTTTGACTATTACAAACTCTTACCTCTTGCGGATAGCTGATCAGTTGCCGATGGAGTTTCTGGTCGAATATCTCCACATGCTTACAGTCCACGTCCAGGAATGGCTCTTCCAGTGTATGGATCTGAAACGACCACAATATCACAGTGATATATACAAAGGACATGCTGAACCACTGGTTTTTAGTAGAGATGCGCCGAGTACTACTTTTACCGAGTAACCGAGTACCGAATATACTCGGTTAAAATTCCACCGAGCCGAGTACTCGGCCGAATTACTCGGTTCAATTATGTACAATGTATTGGGGTGCAAAAACAGGAATGAACAGGGTCGTGCAATGCTCGCGCTAGCTGACTAGCAAGCGGCGCGGGTGTTCCGATCTTCCCCTGGGTATCCAGTAGCTTGTTGTCAAACAAAATAGTAATCAATGCGCGCAAATTGAGCAAAAATTATACTTTTGTTCGTGTACAGATATCAATTCATGCATCGTTAATGAAGAAAAGAGAAACAGACTCTTACCAGAACGCGCGGAGAGTCTGGTTTTCCAAACATCATAACTTGGCTCACATTAATTTTAAATATTAATTGTTTTAATGAAACATAAGTATTACTTGTACAATTCAATAAGATTTTAGTAATACACATTTATCTTTTTCAAAAAATATATATATAGAAATTCTCACTTTTTAAACAAGTTGGTTTCATTCTTTTCGCAGCAAAGTGATTTTTAACCCCCGACAAAAAAGAGGGGTGTGTTTGACGTGTATCTGGCATTGTAGCTCATAAACGGATGCACCGATTTTGAACTAGGTTTTTTGCAACGTGTTACAATCGACAGTGTTCTTAGCCAATCCAAGAAAATATTTTCAACCATTATCAGCTCTTTTCTATTTGTTGAAAATATCAAGTAACGGTATTGTGGCGGGGGTTTTTAATTTAATGTTATCATTATCTTTATTCCGCTCAAATTGTTATTTTATTTAAACCGAGTATACTCGGTATTTGAACAGAGTTATTCGGCCGAGTACGAGTACCAAAATAACCACCGAATACGCCGAGTACCGAGTAGTAACCGAGTACTCAGCCCATCTCTAGTTTTAGCCATTTTCACAATGAAACTTATTTGGGAAACAAAAAAAAAACTTCTCCTTACAAATTATGTAAGAACTTGCGACCCGCCCCGGCTCCGGTAAAAAGGTTATTGTGGGTTATCCTTAAGTATATACATTAAACCTTCCTCTTGAATCACTCTATCTATTAAAAAAAACCGCGTCAAAATCCGTTGCGTAGTTTTAAAGATTTAAGCATACATAGAGATATAGGGACATAGGGACAGAGAAAGCGACTTTGTTTTAAACTATGTAGTGATAAAAAAATAAAAAAACATATTTCGTTTCCTAGAAAATTTTGCTTTAAAGTATTTTACTTCTGTAGGTGGATTTGCTGTAATTTTGGGAAAATTAGTCTTACAAAAACTAAACTACTATAGGTCTTAGAGCCCTTTCACACGAGCGATTTTTTTCGGCGATTTCTCGCGCGAGCTTATTAACCGCCGCGATAACGCCGCGTCTCGCCGCGATACCAAATACCAATATGGTTGTGTACACGCCGCGAGCCGCCGCGTGCTCGCTGCAATCTCGCTCCGCCGAGAAATCGCCGAAAAAAATCGCTCGTGTGAAAGGGCTCTTATAGGCTTACCTCTTCCAGCCTCTGTTCATAGAGCGGTTCATTGGTGACCGCGTCGGGCTCCACGAACCGTTGGATAAACCTGAGGAACTTCTCGCGGCACTCCGCTATCGCCACGTCCGTGCCCCACACCACCAGCTGCGGCTCGCTAGACGCGGCGCCGTCTTCGCCCTGGGTGCACAACCAAACAGTTTACAGAAAAATCTATAAAATTCTCAAGTTTACTAAAAATGCGATCTGCATCATCATCATTTCAGCCAGTAGACGACCACTGCTGGACAAAGGCTCCAAGATCTCCACAACGATCGGTCCGGCGCTGCCCGCATCCAGCGGCAAACCGCGACCCACACCAGATCGTCGGTCCACCTTGTGGGGAGCCTGCCCACGCTACGTCTTCCGCGCCGCCATTCGAGAACCTTTTTTCCCCAACGGCCATCGGTTCTACGCGCAATGTGCCCTGCCCACTGTCACTTAAGTTTCGCGATTCTTCGTGCTATGTCAGTGACTCTGGTTCGCCTGCGGATCTTATCATTCCTGATTCGATCACGCAAGGAAACTCCAAGCATAGCCCTCGCCATCGCTCTTTGGGTGACTCTGAGCCTCCTTATGAGGCCCATCGTTATGGACATTATGAATGCATTTTTACTATACTTGCGCGATTCTCTAGGTCTGCGACGAATTTGAACGGATGGTGCTTTTTTTACTACTTAATTTTCCCGTCGTAAAATAAATCCGTCACCCTTAGAGCAACGCCGGCCTTCCGTATTGGTAGGAAGGCCCGCGTTGTTCTAAGCCGTCACCATTTTACCGCGAATAAAAAAACTTCGATTCAAAGTCAATCCACGTCACTCCCACCATAAGTTTTGGCACAGGTCAGTCAATGTCAATATTATTGTAGTGACAAACGCATGTCAAATTCCAAGAACACCCAACAAAAAAACATATAAAACGAAATCATGTAAATAAACACAAGCAAGTCCAGATAACATAATAATGGACGAGTCAGACTCGAAACCCGAGAGCCAGCCGCCTATTAGTGACGTCAGCAAACTGCAGGACGAAGAGAAACCAGTCAAAGTAAACAGCTGGAACCAATCTATGATCAGCAGTTGCCGCATTTGCCTGTCTTCAATCCTAGACCCAGCTAAGTTAGTCTGCGGGCATAAGTTCTGCGAATCCTGTCTGAACAAGTATTGGAAGGCGAATGAAGAGCCCAACTTCGTTGTGTGCCCGCTTTGTCGGGATTACGCATTTAAAATTGGGTTTGTTCAGGTGAGTGAAGTGGGGTATACTAACAAAGCAAAAAAAGAAATTCTACCTCTATGATACTAGCTATAAAGGTACGCACGCACGCGACTGCACCAACATTATTACGAAACTTTTTTAATACCCTATATTGCCTGATCCTGATAGAATCTATCTATCAGATAGATATCACCAAACCAACTTCTATTGCAAAGCAATCTGTTTAAAGCTAAGACAGAGGTACCTAAAAGAGAGGTGTTGCTAATCGTTTTTTGGGGATCGTAGTTGTAGGTGGATACACAGGTGGACGCTACCACGCTGCCTATTTCTTGTAGTTAATGGTAACTCTTCTTGTAGGTGTCGTACATGGGTACCATGAACCACCTCAATTTTATATAACTAACCTTCTTCGTAAAGACGCCTAAATACAAACAAATGATTACCGTACCTTCTAAAAACTATCATTTTCCTTCTAAATAATCGAAGGTTGACTCGAAGAAATCCCTTATGGGATAAGTCTGCCTCCGCGCAACTATGTATGTTATATTTTCTGTATTATATGTGCAACAAAATGTACACAAACAAAATAAGCAACACTTTATTGCAAACACACAAAGAAACACATCAATCAACTTATCAAGTATTTTTACAGAAGGACTACGCAAGGTCCACGAGGGATTTCCGCAGAAAGTTTGACCCGGACCACGTAGACATGCCTACCACTTTATCGAAGCCAGTTGCCGGACCCAGGTACCTCCGAATGTGGCCACTAGTGATGCCTGTCATATATTTCATGGTGAAACTCGTCAAGCCAATCTTACTGGACCTATTTATGTTATTCAACTCAACATAAAATGGATATTAAATTGGAAGTGACATGTTTGATATTCTGTTTAGAGCAAAGTAAATGCCACTGCAATAAATCTGTGTTTTTATTACGGTTCAAATTTCACGGTTGTAGAGTAGTGAGGATGTTAGAGGATGACCTTCGTACAGCAATAGGCGTTTTACAGCTAAAATACGAGTAAGTACAAGTCGCGGCACGAAACTCTAGCGCTGACCGTTATTCCCGCGCATGTTTCCCCATACTCCCCGCGACCCTGTAACTCCCCCGCGACCCTTATTTTAGACTTCTGCGCAATAACGGTCAGCGCTAGAGTTTCGTGCCGCGACATATACGAGTATCCCTAAGTTGGCCAGTTATCCCGCCGAAATTATAACACTGCGCATCTCCTTCGCGATGTTTTTTAGTATCAACGCGCTAGGCCGAGGTCCGAGACTCCCTCGAGCCGCCCCTAGACGCGTTGGTACACGACTTTTTTTGGGGTAGTCTTCCGCTCCCCCGCAAGTCCGGTAAAGCTTGATTGGTCGTACCTTTTCGACACAAGCATAGGTCAATTAAAAAAAACACTGCGCATCAGTAAACAGAGAAATGAACATCGAGATACTGTAACTTACTGTCCCATAAATTACAGTATTTCGTTTTTCTGTTGGGCCCCATTTGGCGCCCCTACACGCCAACAGAATTACGAAATATACTGTAACATACTAGGACAGTAAGTTACATGCCTATATCATGCGGGATCAACGCACCACGCATTAGCGTCAGCGGGATATACAGGGAACTAGCAACGAATCGCAATCAAATGTATAATTAATATACCTTCCGAGGTGTGCACATTTGATGCGTACCATTTGGCGCACGTAAAGGCTTATTTACAACATTGTGCGGCTTGCGGCATTCCACATAATCTATATATATAAAAATGAAACCCGTTTTCCGTTGTCACGACATAACATGAAAACGGTTTGACCGATTTAGCTGATTTTTTTTTGAAATGTTCGTAGAAGCAGGCCCGGCGCACTTCGCGCCAGAGCTCCTACGCCGGGCGACCGCCTTAAGACGGAAAGTTACTAGGAAAAACGCGCGCGCTTGTGAAGACGCTATTATTTAGTCTGTGGTAATACGGACTCTCGCGGCGCGGTCTTAAGGTGCATTTTGTTTTAATACGAGCGCATCGACAAACGGTAGGCTATTATAGCCAGGGTCACGTTCGACGCGTTCAATGTAATTTGAACGTTAATGGCGTGGTAGCTAGAATTAAATTCGCACGTTTGCTATCAGAGAGTGCGCCTTCTGTACCTAGTACTATTATTTATTCTGTGGTAGAAGTCCAAGGATGATTTTTGCGGAGAGAAATTTAAAAAAAAACCTCATTCCCACGGGAAAATGTTTAACGCGGGCGGAGCCGCGGGGCGGAAAGCTAGTTGATAGATAAATTTTACAGTAACTTGCTACAGCAAATATTTTCTATTTGAAGCATAACACTGTAGCATATCAATAATTAAATACGCAACCGTATTGGTGTGGGGACGGACACTCGTCATCGTACGCCGCACCGAGACGGTCGTGTGCTAATACAAATCTGTGGTTTTATTAAACGATTCCCGAGCACACTACATTTTGGCGATCCTGCCGGAGGCTACAAGCCAACAGGCAAGTACATAATACATATTTTGTAACATTTAAGAGGTAAATCGACGATTTAAGACAGTTCATTTGACATAAAGGGGGAACTTAGGTACCTACATGTTATTTCGTAAAAAATAATAATACAGAAAACAGATTCGTATAGTTGTTTATCTGCTGGTGATCTAGTTAAAATCATATCACATACTTAATTACTTATTTCGTTTAGTGTTATGGGTTCAACTACCAATAATTACTATCTACCTAACTTTCTATGTTAGTACCTAGACCTACCTACGAATATAAGTATTTGTGATGATCACTTTACTTACATACTTACAATATTATTGTAGTGTACGGTCCGATGCAGCGTAAGTGAACACGCGCGCCACCACTTTGTTCTTTATTCAATGGATATTAATTTAATATAAAACGGTACAAAATTCAATGTATTCCGCTCGGTATGCTCTTGAATGTACCTACACTCTGAAATACCACACCCTTTAGAAATTTGAGCTTGTCTTATTACGTCGATGGGTACCTACCTATAAATAAATTGCAACAAATATGTGCAATACACTAAACTTGTTCGACTACAGTAGTAGGTACCTACCTAAACCTCTCATAAAAAGTATGCTTAGTTAAAGTAATCAAATCATTGAATAGTGTTACTACTTGAATCAAAGAAATACATGAACATCCATTAAATAATTACATTGATATAAATACACATTTCTTATATAAGTAATGATGTTAGTTACCTTTCGGAGAACTATACTTGTGATAACGATAACTTAGAATACAAGATTATGTGTTTGATATTATGTAGTTTTTATGTTTTTATTACGTTTTTACCGTACCTTAGAAAACGGTTAGATAGAACTAAAGTTACTGCAGTTAGTAACAGATTATCTTGGTATATGCTATGATAATCGTACTCACGCTATTAACGTGTACTACAGCTAAAACTTAGTTACTTAATACTTCAATTCAGTAGGTTACTTAACCAACGGTATATTATGGCCTTCGGACACAGAATTACTTATAATCAGAGAGGTACTTATTACTGTAGTCAGACAGAGGTAATTCAGTAAAAACTGAATGGTACCTACATTTTATTTTTAAAGGTAATTTGGTGAAAAGCCGAATGGTACCTACAATATTAAGTTGACAGAGGTAATTTAGTGAAAACTGAATGGTACTTACCTACATTTTATTTTAAGAGGTAATTCGGTGAAAGCCGAATGGTACCTACAATATTAAGTTAATAGAGGTAATTCAGTAAAATCTGGATGGTACCTACAAAGGTGGTGTAAGAGGTAGTTTGGCAAAAGCTGATTGGTACCTACAAGGCAACTGTTTGGTTACAGGTAGCCCCAATAATGTCGCAATTACCGCCAATAGAACCGTTAGACTGCGAAGGTGACCCATCCTCCCTTGGCGTTCGTTGGGAGAAATGGAAAAGGGCACTTGAGCTGTATTTGGTAGCAGCTAACATAACTAAACCGGAAGTGAAAAGGGCTACTCTATTACATGTAGGAGGGATAGCCCTGCAAGAAATATACTATAATATCCCAGGTGCCCACGTGGAAGATTCAGGCGATGTTGATATTTATACCACTGCATTGACTAAACTAGGCGAATACTTCTCTCCGAAGCAAAGCCGCGTCTATGAACGACATTTGTTTAGATTGATAAAGCAAGAAACGGGGGAGAAGTTTGAGAAATTTTTAGTTCGTCTCCGAAACCAATGTTCCAAATGTAAGTTCTCAGCTCCAGACGAGAACTTGATTGATCAGATAACCGAAAAGTGCGAGTCGGTCGAGTTACGTAAAAAGATTCTGACTTTAGGAGATGACGTCACTCTAGATAAAATCATTTCGGAAGCCAATGCAGTGGAAGCAGTTCAACGGCAGTTGCAAGGCTTTGATGCAAACAAGGGTCAACAGCTGGTCAATCAATTACCTGTAAATGCTATAGGACTGAAGTCAAAATTCAATGTGTGTTGTCGTTGTGGTGGGAAGCATACTAGCGACGTTATGTCTTGTCCTGCTTACCGTAAAAAATGTTTAAAGTGTGGTTACCTCGGTCACTTCCGTAAGCAATGTAAGACGGCCCCGAAAAAACGCAAACTTAATAATGACAAACCAAACAAACCGGAACCTGCAGGAAAGAAAATGAAACCCGGCGACGACATTCACTATATTTTTCACATTGACGGTGACGACACTACTACTGCATGCACTTTAGGAGGCGTAAATATCGATATGCTAATTGATTCCGGCAGCAAATGTAATATTATTAATGACACTACATGGGAAAGTCTAAAGAAATCAGGAGTACAAATCAAAAATCAAATTAAAAACCCCAATAAAAGCTTTAAGGCTTATGGAAGTGAGAACCCTCTTACAGTGCTAGGTTCTTTTGAGTCCTCAATAGAAATTAGTAACAGCCATAAGCTGGTTGAAGAAACTTTCTACGTAGTGAAAAACGGTTCAAGAAACTTACTTGGAAAAGACACTGCTATAAAATTGGGAGTATTAAAGGTGGGTTTAGGGATAAATACAGTTCAGCATACCCAATTTCCGAAATTCAAAGACATTAAAGTACATATTCCCATTGATGAGACGATTAAGCCAGTCGCACAGCCTTGTCGAAGAATCCCTGTCCCCCTTGAGTCGAAAATTGATAAAAAAATTCAAGAATTACTTGCTAGTGACATTATTGAGCCTGTAAACGGCCCATCTGATTGGGTAAGTCCTTTAGTACCGGTACTCAAAGAGGATGGAGATGCTCGCATATGTGTAGATATGAGACAGGTCAATAAAGCGATTGTTAGGGAAAAGCACCCTCTACCTACTATGGAACAGCTGCTTCCAAAATTCAAAAACGCTAAAGTATTTTCAAAATTGGATATAAAGAACGCGTTCCATCAAATAGAGCTTAGCGAAGATTGTCGCCATATAACCACGTTTATTTGCAGTCGAGGACTTTTCAGGTACAAGCGCCTCATGTTCGGCATTTCGTGCGCGCCCGAACTTTTTCAAAAGACTTTAGAAAGGATTCTTTTACCCTGTGAGGGTGTAGTGAATTTTATTGACGACATAGTCGTATTCGGGGCAACCGAAGCTGAACACGAGGAGCGCTTGCAAAAGGTCCTACAAGTCTTGAAGGACAATAATGTTCTTCTCAACGAAGACAAATGTGCATTTCGTGTAAAGCAAATACAGTTCCTTGGACACGTTATGTCATGCGATGGGGTCAAGCCTCTTGATAAATATATCAAGATGATCGAATCATTTTCAGAACCCAAAACTATATGTGTGCTTCAAAGCTTTTTAGGTTTAGTTACCTTTGTAGGCAAGTGGATTCCACATTTAGCCACACTTACCGAGCCATTGAGGGAAATTTTACGACTGAAGTTGAGTCAAGGGACAGAAATCGATTGTTACTGGCGGAATAGACAGTCTAGAGCATTTACTATGCTGAAGCAGGCGTTGAGTAACATTAAAATCTTGGGCTATTACGACCCGAACGACAAAACACAAGTGTTCGCTGATGCAAGTCCTGTAGGTTTAGGGGCAGTATTAGTGCAACATGGTGCTACAGGTCCGCGTATTATTGCCTTTGGTAACAAAAGCTTGACAGATCGTGAGAAACGCTACTGCCAGACAGAAAAAGAAGCTCTAGCATTAGTTTGGGCCGTAGAGCATTTTAACATGTATCTTTTTGGTAAAGACGATTTCGAACTGGTTACAGACCACAAACCTCTAGAGGTAATTTTTGGACCAAATTCAAAACCATGTGCGCGTATTGAACGATGGGTGCTGCGGTTGCAATCCTTTAAATTTAGAATTGTATACAGACCCGGTAAGAATAATATCGCAGATCCTCTGTCCCGTTTATGCTCTCAAAACGTAGCACCACAGCCTTTCGAGGATGACAATTACGTGAATTTGGTAATCGAACAAGCTCGCCCCGTGGCAGTCACTTTAGATGAATTAAAACTCGCGTGCGAAGCCGACAATGATCTGAAACTAATCAAACAAGGACTTTTAAACAATACTTGGGATCAGAGTATTAGCAATTACAGGATTTTTGAGCATGAACTGTGTTTTCAGGATGACATTCTATTGCGTCAAAATAAAATTGTAATACCTTCTAGTTTGCGGTCGAAAGTTCTTGATGCAGCCCATGAAGGTCACCCTGGAATCGTAGCCATGAAATCCCGGTTGCGATCAAAAGTTTGGTGGCCTAAAATTGATAGGGATGCCGAAAATTACGTAAAGTCCTGTAAAGGTTGTACTCTGGTCTCAGCGCCAAATCCACCAAATCCTATGCACAGACGCGAACTTCCTTTGCAACCCTGGGTAGACATTGCAATAGATTACCTAGGCCCTCTACCCAGTGGTCACTATCTACTTGTCGTAGTCGATTACTATAGTCGCTACAAAGAAATTAAAATTACGAAAAATACGGACGCAATTCATACGATAGCTATTCTAAAAGAGATGTTTTCACGGTTAGGTTCACCAGTTAGTATCACAGCTGATAATGGCCCGCAGTTCACCAGCGCAGAATTTAATAATTTTTGCAAAGAATATGGTATACGGCTGTTCCATAGTATACCATATTGGCCTCAGCAAAACGGCGAAGTAGAGAGGCAGAACCGCGACATATTAAAACGTCTACGAATTAGTCAAGTCCAAAAATCTGCGTGGCAAGACGATCTTCTTAAATACTTAACTATGTATAATAGCACTCCACATTCCACTACAGGTAAACCTCCCTCAGAGCTTTTCTATCGACGCCAATTTAGGGACAAACTGCCATCAGCCATGGATGTTGAATTTGCTCACACTGACCAACAAGCTAGAGACAAAGATGCAGAAATGAAAGCAATAGGAAAGGATTATGCAGACAGAAAGAGGAGAGCAACTGAATCAGGTATTGGATTAGGAGATAAGGTATATATTAAGAATATGATTAGAGACAACAAATTAAGCACTACATT
Source organism: Teleiodes luculella (assembly GCA_948473455.1). Lineage (NCBI taxonomy): Eukaryota > Metazoa > Arthropoda > Insecta > Lepidoptera > Gelechiidae > Teleiodes > Teleiodes luculella. Next base: position 3,631,356 of record OX419601.1, read on the forward strand.
TAAAGAGACACCACATACAGTAACGAAGAAAAATGGTAATGACATGGAAGTGGAAAATGATGAAACAGGGCAACGATTACGCCGAAATATAGTACACCTAAAAAGAATTGAAGGGAAATGGAAGGTTTGTACTGAAAGACAGGAAGAAAATGAAAATGGATCTGACCACGATAATGATCTAACAAGTGATATAAATTTATGTTTACATTAGTCCTTTATAATGAGTTGATTTTCAGAATATGTATACATCCTCCTCAATGTTAATGATTGATTACTGTTAGTGTAATGTACTGTTTCATTGAATATAATGCTTTCTTTTCATTATTGTAAAAGGTAGATGTAGCATATCAATAATTAAATACGCAACCGTATTGGTGTGGGGACGGACACTCGTCATCGTACGCCGCACCGAGACGGTCGTGTGCTAATACAAATCTGTGGTTTTATTAAACGATTCCCGAGCACACTACAAACACAAGATTTCACGTCATGCGAAAATTATGTATCATGCCGCAAGCCGCCCAATTTTGCCCCAGCGTAAAAAAGCGCCGCGGTCATCGCATTGCGCGGAATGGAAGGCAGCAACTACTCGTAAATGACTAATGCCCGTTTGCACTAACCTTAATACATTTTTAAAGTTATACTTATCTTCATAAAAAAATGATTGCTATTGTGTAAGGGCCTGGCCACAGCTTCGCGCGACGGCGGCGGCGGCGGCGGCGGCGTCCGCGACCGGCGGCGAGCGATGGAAACAAACTAGGCAATTTGTATACGATTTCATAGAAGTCGTTCACAGCTAGCCGCGGCCGCCGCCGCCGCCGCGCGAAGCTGTGAACGACTTCTATGAATACGTATACAAATTGCCTAGTTTGTTTCCATCGCTCGCCGCCGGTCGCGGACGCCGCCGCGCCGCCACGCCGCTGCCGTCGCGCGAAGCTGTGGCCAGGGGGTAAAGGATACAGTTTAGACATTTTTTAAACTACTTAGTTTCTGCCTACCTTTATGAGTCCAATTAGACTGTTAGTGAAAACCAGTATTTTTTTAAGCTTTAGTTAGCTTAGGTCTTTCTTAACTACGAAATGTAAAATAACGTAAATGACTGTATAACTTACCCTCCTAGTAGGTGTGGGCGCAGGCACATTGAGCCCCGTTTGGCGCCCCCTGAGGTCGGCCCGTTGCCGCGCCGGGGTCATCACACCTCGCATTAGCGACCGCGGAGTGGTCAGGGAACTCGGGGTGCCGTAGTTCAGCGGTGAGCTCATGTCAATGTCTGTGCCTGTAAAACATAAGTATTGATGAAGAAAATAATTAGATTTTTTTTTACCTGTTATATCCTCAAATATTTTAAAATACCTAAAATTAATAAATTACTTGATTTTGATAACATTTTATCTAAAAAGTGTGATAGAAGCATATGTTTTCAGATTACTAGAACATTTATAAAAGTTTACATATTATTAAGAGCTGGATATACCTACCAACTCTAAAAATTGCAGTGGAGCTTGATAATCATATAATTAAAGTAATATTTACTTTTGTAATATTTGTATAAAGCAGTGGTTCTCACGAAGGCCCTCTGTACCACTGGGGTACCATAGGACAACAACAGTGGTTCCAGAACAGTCCATAACTATTTATACACAAATAGCCAATAAATTGTAGATAAACATACACAAATCAATAATTATTTCAACATACTTAATAAGAAATTGTACACCCGTGCCCATGTCAGCAATACTTATGTTTGTACCAGCAATATTGCTGAATATGTTTATTCAGTAATTAAACTCTTTTCTGTTTAATTTTGTATAAATAATATCAAGTCAATCATACTAATATTAAAGAGAGGAAAGAGTTGTATTTGTGTGTGTATGTTTGTAATGAATAAACTCAAAAACTACTGAACCGATTTCAAAAATTCTGCCCAACTGTGACACTGCTGATATATTCAACATAATATTTTTTATTGATTAAATTTTAATGTATGTTGTTGTACAGTAGCCAGCACATGCTGCTGGACATATTTACCTTGAAAGCATATTTATGTAGTGGTAGAGGAGAATTTCGTAGTGCTAGTGCCCAGCTGTATGTGCTGGCTTCTGTACATGCTGTAAATTTTATGGGAATAAATAATATCATTATCAATGGGATACAACATTGACTATTAAAAATACATAGTGTATAAGAGACTTTGGCGTGCAGAAAAGCAAAAATTTGCTTACCAAGAGGGCTAGAGGCCATCGCTCGAGCGGGTGAAGTCCCAGGAGCCTCTCGAGGTGTCCTGGGCGTCCTGCGGCCTCCAGGGGTACGTGGCGTGCCAGGGGTGCCATCTATAACATTTGTTTTTATTCTACATGTAAAGAGTAGAAGTATTGTTTCAAATAAGTAACAACTTGTCCAACACAGTAATTATGCAGACCAAAAATTTAGCTTATGAACATGTTTTTCAATACAATTAACCAATAAAAACCGGTGAGATTTTGATCCTTGTATGTCCTTGTTTACATCTAAAATACCTATTGGAATAGTTCTTTACATTCTCAAGATAAATAATGGACTTATAATACGAATAAAATTGTTATTGCTGAGTAAATACCTTTGGAAGGAGTGCCGGTGGACTGTTGAGGAGTTTCCGGAACCACAACCTGTTGGGATTGAGACGACCGCGTCCTACGCGAAGGAGTCGCGGCTTCAGACGACGCTGCCGACGACGGGCGCTTGGACGGTGTTGACATCTTTATTTAAAGCTTTTTAGCATGAAATTACAAGATTTACAATTTCTATTAGATATACTCTGATTTTATCACACACAAAAACAACACACACAGCCAAGAGTTAGGTTATTTTTGTTTGGCGTTTTGGCGCGCATATGATTGTCACCTGTCAACCGACTTTTTCATTTTTTTTTAAAAGAGGGAGGCAGGGAGAAAGATTCTTACAACCCTAACCGCAAATACCGCAATACCGTTTTTTATTTTAAAAGTCTAATCTAAATAATAATTAAAGACCTTTTTCGTTTCCTTGTTGTTTGTGCGTGTGTGTTGTGGTGTTGTAAGTGTGACTTGCATACTAGTGCGAGGTAAATATCTTTGAGACAAATAAATCGATTTTATAGAATTAATCGATTAAACTCGTTTTTTTTCTTTAATCGAAGAAAAAAAAACATTTGTCCATTATTTACACACACACACCACACACACAAATCAAATGTTCATATATTTTAAATTATTTTTTTATTTTTGTTTTTTTGTTTCGTTTGTTTGGGTTGATTTGATTGAGTCAAGCAAGTTGATTGATTGATCAATTATAATTTTACGGTAATTTACGATTTAAAAGCACTACACTAGTCCTGTCAAAAAAAAAAAACAAATCTACCATAGACAAAATATTTTTTTTTATTCATTGATTGATCGTTCATTCACCGCTGTTGTTTTCGTGGAGTGTAATTTTATAAATAAATGCAATTGCGGTATGTGCAATTTACGATGATTGTGCAGTATTAAAACTAGTGCAATACTTCTGTTAATGGCACTGCCAATCGTGAAGAACTAACTGATAATAAAGAAGTTATCTTTGTGCAATCTACCTGCACTCTCCGATGTAATTTCATGAATAATTATTGTGATCAGACTTGGTGTGTTTTTTGAATGGACTTATGAGGTGCAGATGTATCGCGATGCGTGTAACGCATGAGTGCTGGTGACTCCGAAGCGAGGAATGCGTGAGATTTTATTGGTGAGTCCTGTAGGTAGTTAGATATTTTATGATTCATGTTATCTTGTGTACGTCCATTGTGTAGAAGCGAGCGGTGTCACCGGCCTGCGAGCCTGCGAGTCTTTCTTTGCCTTGATGCAGCTGCCATGCACTCGCTCAGCTCAAAAGGTAAGTTTCTATTTTTAGATGGTGTTTGTTGTGTACTGTAGTACACTCAAATGTATTTTGAGCTCTTGTAGAGTTGCAAGAGCTAATTGTTTTTTTGTTTGTTTCTGTCGTCTGGTTTGTAGAGAGAGAACAAGTACCCAGGCTGAGCATGAATGAACATTTTCATAGATAGATGAAGTAGAAAGTTTTCATTCATCCTACTTTTTTTTCTAACATGTTTGTTATTTTTTGCGTAGTTTTATAATAAATTTAAATATTCTAAATTTACTATTTCCTTACTGTTACTTAATTACACATATTATACATCTTAGCAATTTACTTATGCAATATTTAATTTCTTAAAACCTCAAACTTATCATCATACAATCATTCTTCAATAGTTTATTTAATAAATTGACCAAGTAGATTTTCTAATAGTTAATTAGGACTGCATTTACATGCCCAATGTATTTCACTGTCCCTGGCCCACCAAACTATAAGGCAAAGCTAATGTTGTAAATTAATAAAAATAAAGGTGGTATATATGTGTAAATTCAATTAGAAATAGTAACTCCACCCTCATTCTAATTTATTGTTAAAAATGTTATAAAAATGTCTTACAAAATTTAGATAAAATATTACTTATATTTTTCAACTGTATGGCTCAGTTTCACCCCCAAAAAGGACATGGCTTTTTTTGGTCTTTTATTCACAGAAAAATCTAACCACTATATAGAAAAAATATATAGATTCTAGACATAAAACTGAGTCCACATGTCCAGTTGTGGAATTTAAGTGCCCCCCATTTAGGAGATATTAATTTTTTTCAATGTGAAAAAGTTGTCCACTCAGCAAGTCTATAAAACGCACCTGCCACTACCTATCTCTTTCTAACACCTAGCTAAGGCTACTCTTGTCTTCTCTTTCTTACAAAATAGTTACTAAACCGCGAAAACGATTTATTCTGTATTCAAAACTTCAAAAATGAGCATAGCATGTGCTGTAAATGTCTCGCATAATGTCACTGAAAATCGTTTTCGCGGTTTAGTTAACTATTAACTATAACTATATAGTTAACTATTGTAAGAAAGAAAAAGAAGAAGAAGAGAAAAATGAGCATAGCATGTGCTGTAAATGTCTCGCATAATGTCACTGAAAATCGTTTTCGCGGTTTAGTTAACTATTAACTATAACTATATAGTTAACTATTGTAAGAAAGAAAAAGAAGACAAGAGTAGCCTTAGCTAGGTGTTAGAAAGAGATAGGTAGTGGCAGGTGCGTTTTATAGACTTGCTGAGTGTACAACTTTTTCACATTGAAAAAAATTAATATCTCCTAAATGGGGGGCACTTAAATTCCACAACTGGACATGTGGACTCAGTTTTATGTCTAGAATCTATATATTTTTTCTATATAGTGGTTAGATTTTTCTGTGAATAAAAGACCGGGCCCCATACGATTTTTTTCCTTTGTGATGTTCATTCTTGTATGTCCCCAATGGGCTGGTTGGTAATTGAAACAAGTTGTTCAAAAACTTCAACCAAACCTGATATTATTAACAACCATTTAATACCAAATAAAAGTATTACTTACCTTCTTTATACATAACCCACCATTTTAGCCAAGCTCTCATTTAACCAATAGAAATGAGAGCTTGGCTAAAATGATCCAAGTTTTACATAACAATAAAACTTGTATTATTGAGCAGAGACGATGCACAGCATCTGTGAGAGTGCGCCACCTACTTCCGATTCGATTTCCACCAATTAGAGGCCATTTCCTGTGAATATTGGTTGCTAATTTGACTTTGTGTCACCAGAGGACGGCTCGTTCGACCTTACCTCATAAGTCTCTCACCGGGAGCCCTTGAAGGGATGCTGTGCATCGTCTCTGCTCAATAATACAAGTTTTATTGTTATGTAAAACTTGGATCATTATCGGCATGTGACGATGCACAGCATCTGTGAGAGACGTGTTTATATCTCCTGGTGACTAAACGACGCTATGTGATGAGGAATTATGCTTGTGCTGAAGTTCTCTGCAAAATAACTCTTTAAACAAATTTATTAGTAAATAATCGGATCATTTGCAAAATTAGTAGACCCGTTTCTTAGATTCATCTTTGCTATGATATTATAGAATGAAAGTTCTTCCTCATATGATTACTATTCGTGAAAGAAAGGTAGACTATGACGTTGTGTAGTTATTTCATCCGCGAGGTGCGAATAAAAATTTGCAAAATTAATCACAATATAGAGAGGTATGGTTAATAGCTGCGAGAAGCTATTGAGGGTAGAAAAAATTACATTTAGCTATTTATGACTGCATACTCAGTTCTAAAACATTATCCAAGGTAAAATATTTTACTAATCACGTCTAATCATTAAACAGAATCGCCGTCAAGGGTTGCCCCTCAGTTTAGTACCTAATATAATGTGCCCACTTGAAACGTTATTCGAATTCCCATAACTCAACCGCAACGACAAATTATTAAATGTTTCCAAATGAATATTTTAAGATCGAGTATGATCACCACTGCACCCAGAAATTTAGAGTCATTCACTCATAGGGTATATTGGAACTAAGGTGAAAACAACACATATCACACATACACACACACGAGCTAGTACATACTAGCTCGTTATACAAGCGTTTTAACTCAACAACCCTCTAAAGAATTCATACTATACAATATGCATTCATGTACCTACATATAATATCAGCAAACGAATATTACGCATATTGAATTTTACGGACGAACGAGGTTGCGCCCAACAAATTCCAGTTATAAAACAATGTGGATGAAGCGAAAGAAGTGTGTCTCTGCCCACCCCTCGGGGAAAGACACGCGACTGTATGTATATATGTATGTATAACAGCTGCAAACTTACTAAAGTATGACAAAGAACGGTAATTTATTTTCGCGAATAACATTAACTTGTAAGTATGTATGAGAATTTTATTAAGGTAAATTATAACTATTTATAACATTACTTGGTAAGATGAGGGTAAATAGACAATTGGTTGTTGGTTTGCTTAATTATTTAGTAGATATACCCTGAATTCATATTCTTAACAACAACAGTTTCAACCGAATTATAATTTACCGTTCCAAAACTAGAAGGTATCCGGAAGTTATAGCTGTATTTTCGGTAGGCTGACTACCATATTATGGGTTCTTAGACTGCGCCCTCCCCTCCTTTTTCTTGCGAAGAAAGAATCTATGGGGAGTGGTCTAGGCACCAAAGGAAATTGTAATTTGAACTTGTTTACCTTTCAGTTGTAATTTTAGAATTGTTTACTACCAGTGACACACGGGTGTGGTGTGATGCCATTTGTTTTGAGCTGCGGTATCTGGGCTCCGACTTTCATTTCCGCCAAAGCTGTTGACTGTAGAAAGACCTGAAAGTACTATTTATATCTACATTATTAAAACACTGGCAAGTGATGTTACTACGCATACCCGAAGGCCTGTAAGTATCCCAGCTGCCGGCCATACCACTGCTGGAACATTGCCTCGAGTCATTGCGACAGGTCACCACACTTGGGTCAATGTTGGTTACCGCGCATCACATGCCACACAATAATAAATGCATCCTTGACGAACCAAATTGTTAAGTAAAGTCGAGCTACGAGGCGTAGTATAATCTGTTGCGATTAATGAAGTACTAAATTGTAATGTAAGCAGATTGCATAGTGTTTTGGAGACAAGCACTGAATGGATGTTATTCCCTGAAACATTACCTTACATCAATAACAGTTCGACCTGTTCTTTTCTTCTGTGTCGGTAGTGTAATCGAGCGTCACGATACGCTCTATAAAAATCCTGGCTTGAAGGTTAAAATAGGACCCCTATTAGAAGCGTAGTGCTGGCTACCACAGAAGCGGAGACATTACCTGACGTCACTAATGGTTATTATTATACCAGAGAGGACTGGTGCGATTCGCACGCAGGCAGACCACAGAAATCCTTGGTTGAAGATATGTCAGACGCCGCTGTTATTGTACAGTGTTGAAGGCAAGCACTGGCTAAAGTTTAATTAAGATTATATTCCCCGAAATCAAAAATGGCATGTCCTTGGGTACAGGCGAGCGAAACTGCCATGTTAAGCTTGAAAAGCAGCCAAAAGAAATTTTATGTGGGATTAAGACGCCACTAGGTTGTACAGGATTGAAGTGAGCCAAGCTCTGGCTGAAGTTCGGTGGGATACGTTCCCTTAAGTCAAATGCGATTATCCTATGGTATAGACGGGGCTGCCGCGAAACCCCAGGAGGCAACCTACGTAAATCTTTGGTTGAAGATGTAAAAAATAGGACACCGTTATATTGCAGTGTTGATAAGAAGCAAGCACTGATGGGGGTTCATGACAGACATCTGACGTCATATTTAGACATCACTAATTGGCATACGCTGCCAGATAAGCCTGAAAACTGCCCGATACGCTCGAAGACAGCCCCCGAACAGGAAATTGCGTAGTGTTGCTGAGAGGCAAGCACTAGCCGAGGGTTAATGATAGACACATCCCCTGACGTCATTTCAAGACAGACATCAGGTTGGCCTACGCAGCCAGACGGAACTATCACTGTTATACCGATACGCTCGGAAACAGCCCCCATGTATCAATTATTTCATGATAATAACGGATTCACTCAACTTGATTAAACTTGCGGTTTGACAAACTTCACTTCTCTCTGCATATAACGCCAAATGTACATTTTTATTTCACATGGTGTATCTCACGACTCTGAATTACATTCCTGTTTACGTTACATTTGTAACGCAACGTGTGGTAAATAAATAATTTTCTTTCTTTGTTAGTCGCCTTGTGTTGAAGTGCAATGTATCCAGCCAATCTGAGAGGCGGCCGATAGTTTGCTTTGCTGTCGTCGCTTGTGAAAATATCTCTAGACGTCAGGCGGTAGATACAGTTTGGGCACGGTCGATCATCTACTCGAATGGAGGGTAGTACAGATTTTGTGCTAAGTAAAAATTTAAATTCACCAACACGCCATATACGGAAACAAAACATAGTGAATAACCACGACCAGCCGTGTAGTTAACTGTCTAGAATTTAACCAATACAGATCTTCCTGAGTGTGGTGAGATGAGACCACATTATTTACATACATTACACACATTTATAGACCACATACATTACACAGAAAAAGGGAGCAGCTTGTATTTGATTTATTGAAAAATATATTCCATCGAAATATTATTACAATGCATTCCGTGCTTCGGAAGGCATGTAAAACCGTTAGTCCCGGCTACTATCTGCGGATGTGGCCAATATAGGAGCCCTGTCGGAAGCCAAGTCGGCCCAACAATTCCGACACCATGGTTTCTGAGATAGGTTGACGTCTACTCGATAAGAAGAATGCATTGAGGATACAGTTACTTTAATAAAGAGGCTTAACGATATTCACGTGACGGGTTGTAAAAGCTCAATAACTGCTAAATTAAAAATGTAACCCTTACTCAAGTCTTTCTATGAAGTAATTTTTGTAGATCAGCTTGAGGCCACTTTGAGAAAAAGCTAGGTGACCATTATATAAGCCATTGTATGGAGGATAAGACTTAATTATTGTCAGGTGTACGTAATTAGTTGACAAGTTTGTATGTAATGTTTTAAAACGGGAAAATCCATTTTTCTCAAGTAAAAATTACGACCTGGGCGAAGCCGCAGGGTGAACACCCAGTTTGGATTAATTTAGACAATAATGGTTCTAGCGATAACATGAACAGATAGTGGAGCAAACAACAACGGCTTAGATAATGGTAGGTGCATTCCCGTAATCATATCTAGACGGGCCTGCGGAGCCCTTAACCCTTATAAGCAACTTCGATACGCTCGAAAACATTTTCCTGTGAGTCATTGTCACAGCTAACAACCGAGTTATTCAGTTTCGGCTTAGATAATGGTAGGGTAGGTGCATCCCACAATCATATCGAGATGGGCTTGCGGAGCCCTTAACACTTATAACTTCGATACGCTCGAAAACATTCTCCTCTGAGTCGTCGCAGCTAACGAACGACTTATTCAAACAAAAGCAAAGTTGGAAGTACTCACGTGAAATTGAAGCTGTTACCTTCTAAGATACTCGTTTTTGTAGCAACAGCGAACATCATGACACGAAAAAGACTAATTTTCACTTATTTCACGGTAATGAGCAACGAATTTAAAATACGCTTTTAAATCCGTTAAAATAATTTAAAAAATTTATCAAAAAATTTCCATTACACTGTCACTAATTTCTTGAATAAGAAAAATAAATAAATTTAGACTAATATTTAGAATACGCTTCTAAATTCAAAATATAAAATTTAAAATAAAATATTTTTTACAAAAAATAATTTTAAATTTTGACAGACTTTAAACTGAGATCTTGTTAGATCGGAAGTTAACGACGCTATGAGGTAAGGTCGAACGAGCCGTCCTCTGGTGACACAAAGTCAAATTAGCAACCAATATTCACAGGAAATGGCCTCTAATTGGTGGAAATCGAATCGGAAGTAGGTGGCGCACTCTCACAGATGCTGTGCATCGTCACATGCCGATAATGGTGGGTTGTGTATAAAGAATGTTACATCAGCCTGGATTTCATTCATTAAGCTTTCTTCTTTATGTCAAGATTACAATTTGCATTGCATTTCCCATATCCCATAGGTTGTAAGAATGATCAATTTTTTTATTTTTTTATACTTCTCAAATAATGCAGATCAATAATGTTGATGTATAAGTCCTTGTGTGGTAGATCATCATCATCATCATTAACAGCTCATAAATGTCCCCACCGAAGGAATCAAGCCTACCCTGAAATCAGGGTGAGTGAATAGGCCTTAATCGACCACGCTGGCCCAGTGCGGGTTGGTCAACTACACACACAACCCTTGAATTACTTCGCAAGTGTGTACAGGTTTCCTCACGATGTTTTCCTTCACCGTAAGAGCGTCGAATAACGTAATATGAATTCGAAAATCGAAAACACATTGGTACGCGCTGAGGTTCGAACACGCGAACTGTGGTGTGTGGTGATGGTAATAAGGTAAAGGCATCAGGTTCCACTGTAAAATGCACCTGCTAGTATATCGTAAGATTTCAAGTATAAAAAGAAATAGTTTTGTTGCATTTATACTTCCATCATCAATAGGAAATTTTAGTATTTCAGTATTTCTCATCACTCTCATTTCTGTTGCCTCAATGTCAACTGCGACCTTAACATAGTAGCGATTAGAGTTCATAGAAGTCGATCTGCTTGCAGGTCGAGCACGTAATACACGCGACAAATTTGACTACGTGAAATAGTGACATAAGAGTCGAATAACAGTTTTGTCACTCTGTCGGTTTGACACCCTCTCGAACTACTTGTCGGCGAACTACAGCCTCAACCATCATCATCATTTCCGTTTACTGCTGGAAAAAAGGTTCCCCCCGAATACTCTCTCTTCATAATCGGTCTTGCGCTGCCCCCATCCTGCGGCAAACCGCGACCCTCACTAGATCGTCGGTCTGCCTCAGTCTGTTTACTGCTGAGCTTTTGAACACTTTCAATATTTTACGTAATGGCCATATCGTATTTTATTATTATATTTTATCGTTATTTAATTTTGTCATATTTACATCCTGGCGTAAGTAGTTAATAATTAGTGGAAGTAGGTAAATAATAAATAATTATCATTCTCTTACCGTAATGATGATCGCATCTTCCGTTATTTATTACGTAAAGAGAATAATATTTTTAAAAAAATCTGGTATTTTTTCGGAAAATATAGAAGTATAGTGTAGTATGTTCAATTGTTTAACCAAATAATTTCGTTGGGCTTTACACAGACTCGGTAGCACAAGTGGTAGTGCGCCTGTATGGCCCGGACAGCCAAGGAGATGCAGGTTCGAGTCCTTGCAAGAAGTCTTAAAATATGTTTCATTAATATAAGCAAGCCTCGGCGAAAATCCTGCGCGGGGGGTATTATTGAATTTGAATTTCTTAGGTAAAAATTCTGGACACCACCGTCACACTAAAATTGAGATGTCTGGCAATGCTGCTGTTCACATATCACTTGTCTCAAACTGGTATTGATGCACCCATGCACCTTCTTTCTATTTATTGGACACTATAGCTTTCCGCCCCGCGTCTCCGCCCGCGCTATCAGTTTTTCTCGTATGAGGGATTTTCCCGCGGGCTGATGTATAAGCTATATTACTGTAAAGTTTCATTAAAATCCATTCAGTAGTTTTTGCATGAAAGAGTAACAAACATCTATCTATACTGAAGTGTGCGGAGTAGGGAGGATGAAATAACACGACCGTGGTTGGTAATAGACTGAACATTTATTAAGTAAAATACAAGGGTTTATATATTAAATTTTCGTGTCGTTGAACTACATGCTTTAACCCTGACATTTACCATATCTAGAATAATATTAAGTTACATTGATATTTAATACATTGTTATTATAAACATCTTAACTAAGTTATTCCATATAAGGTACCGTTATGGTCATCTGATATTCTATGTTTTCATATCTAAAATAATATCAAGTTACAATGATATTCAATACATTTGTTTTTATAAACATCTTAACTAGGTCACTCCATATAAGGTACCGTTACGGTAATCTGATATTCAATGTTTATGTAATAAAATATTAATTCATTTATCTTATCATTTTCCTAATATGGTTAAGTAGGACATACCTTTGTACCTACACTACACCTTCCCCCTTTTTTTTGAGACTAAAATTTATTAAACAATTTTTGGCTTAAAATACAAACTATGTACTATTTAGTAAAAATCAATATTATTATTATTACATAATATGCTGTTCAGTAATACAATTTTTCACTTACATTTCTAAATTTTGACGATACAATGTCTTTTTTTAACTTAAATATTTGGTTAATATATGTATTTCTTAGTTCTATTTTTATGAATTATATTTTCTTTACCTGAATGTAATATTTTTACATTCATGCCCAAATCCTTGAGCACAGTATATGGTCCCGTATATACAGGATCCATTTTTTCTCTGTCTTCTTTTTTAATTAAAATTAAATCTCCTATTTTATAATTAATTGGATTCATATTTAAGTCATATTTATTTTTCCTTTCGATTTTTGATTTGATAAGGTTATTCCTTGCATCCTCTTGAGATTTTTGTAATCTATACTTTAATTCCTTTGGATATGATTCAAAATTATATATTGGCTCTACTTGCTTTACTATATTACTTGGTATATTACATAATTTTCCAAACACTAATTCATATGGTGTATATTGCGTTGCTGAATGCACTGTTGTATTATATGAAAAACACCAATATTGCAACCAATCTGACCATTTGTAAGCCTGATTATCTGTTTGAATCCTTAAATAAGCCCCTAATGACTTATGAGAATTTTCTAAAGCTCCAAGACTTTCATGATGGTAAGCGGTTGATTGCAATTGTTTTATTTTTAATATACTACACATTTCGCGCATGGTTGATGAGATAAATTCACTTCCCCTATCTGTACCTATCTCTTGAGGAATTCCATAACGCAATATAAAATTGTCTACTAATGCTCGTGCTACTGTTGTTGTTTCCTTATTTGGTATTGGATATGCTTCTACAAACTTTGTTAGCTCACATTGTAAAGTTAATATATAACTATAATCATTCGCATCTTTTGTTAATGGACCTACTAAATCCAAAAATATTTTCTCGAAAGCAGATGTTGCCGTACTAGTAATACAAAGTGGTTGCTTAACATATTTATGAAATTTCTGTTTTTGACACTTATTGCAACATTTTACGAAGTTTATAATATCCTTATACATTCCTGGCCAATAGTAATGACGTTTCATATTATTTGTCATTCTTCTAATACCTGCATGGCCACTAGTTGGTAATAAATGATAATCATTTAATATTACTCGTCTATCATCTTTGTTATCTATCCTTCTGACACCTTTAATTATACACAAACGGGGTCCGGACCCGGAATTACATTGAGTAATAAATTGTGCTAGCTTCTCAATAATATATGCGGTGTCATCATTATGTAGTATGCATACCTCTTTTATTTGTTGTGTCTTGCAAAACATATCTAATTCTCTCGCGAGGAAATCTCGTTTCGTACACGATCGAGTATTAGGTTTGAGACACAATGTTAACAAGGATGGCGAGTAAATGATGATATTATTTTGACTAGCAACACAATCTGGTTGCTTTAATATTTTGTAATAGTCCTGTTCATTGAAACTCAATTCTGGTAAATCTTTCGGTTTTTTAAGTATACCTACTACTCTTGGATGGCCATTCCAATTATAGTCGGAATCACTATCAACCGAACTGTTTTCTAGTTCTTCGCTTTCTTTTCGTTTCTTTTGTGCTCTTGTCATAACTGCGAGTACCTGCTCTGACATTTGTTTTAGTTGTTCACTAGTAATTTCTATTCTAGATAACGCGTCCGCGGCTGCATTATCTTTTCCTTTCAAATACTCTACCGTGAAATCGTACTCTTCTAGACACAAACGAAACTTAGTTAATCGACTTGATGGGTTGTTCATGTTAAACAAATAAATTAATGGACGATGATCTGTTTTAATTCTGAATTTTCGCCCATACAAATATGGTCTAAAATGTTTTACTGCCCATACTATGGCTAAAAGTTCCTTTTCTATAGTTGGATAATTTTTTTCTGCACTATTTAAAGGTCGACTTGCATACGCGACTGGCTTACCGTTCTTATTTGATAAAACACATCCTAACGCTATGCCTGACGCATCCGTGTGTAGAATGAACTCATTGTCATTTGAGAAGTCTGGGTACTGTAGTAAAGGTGGGCTACTTATTGCTTTCTTTAGCCGCTCGAATGCCTTTTCACAATGTTTTGACCAATTAAAATCTACATTTCTTTTTAATAAGTTATTTAAAGGGTAAGCAATTTCTGAAAAATGTGGCATAAATTTTCTATAATAATTGACAAAAGCAACAAAACGTCTGACTTCGTCAACGTTTTGTGGTACGGGAAAGTTTTGTACTACTGTAATCTTTTTCGGATCTGGTTTTATTCCTTGAGAGGTTACTACATGCCCTAAATACAAAATTTCCTTTTGCAAAAAGTTACACTTTAGTGGATTTAATTTAAAATTTACCTTTCTTAATCTCTGAAAAACATCCGTTAAATTTTTATTATGTTGGTTCAAACTTCTGCCCATTACTATTATATCATCCAAATATACTATACATTGTAAATAATTTAGACCTGACATAGCTATTGTCATTGCTCTACTGAATGCATTTGGACTAGTTTTTAATCCCATTGGCAATCGTTTCATTTGATAATGCTTATCTGTAATAAATGCTGTATATTTCCTACTCTCTGGATCAAGTTTGATTTGATAATAACCTTGATTTAAATCTAAAGTACTGAAATACATAGCACCGGTTAATGAATCTAATATTTCCGTTATATTTGGCAAAGGGAATTTATCGTTTTCAATCATCTCGTTTACTTTCCTATAGTCTACTACTAATCTCCATTTCTTTTCTCCATTTGAATCTGGCTTCTTTGGGACTAGTAATAGTGGACTTGCCCATTCCGATTGGGACTCTTCTATGATATCATTATCTAACATTTGCTTTATTTGCTTTTTTATTTCCGATTTTTGTGAATGTGGTAATCGATATGGTTTACTATATACCGGAGATACCTGTGGTTTTAAACGTATCTTTTGTTCATACAAGTTAGTTGTTGTCATTTTATCACCTGGTAAATAAAATATATCTGCATACTTTGCACAAATATTAGCTATTGTATTTTTTTCTTCTACATTTAAATTGTTTAGTTTAAGTAGTGAAAACAATTTTTTAACTCTAGCTGCATTCGTTTCGCATTCTTCAAAACTAAAACAATCATAATTATCTATTGATGTTATTTGTGGTGTAAAATTGTTTAAAATTATATCTTCACTACGCGTATTTAATACTTTTACTGCTATTTGTCCATTATTGTTTTTAGTAACTGTATTTGCTACGAAAATTCCATTTCCCAATTCGCTTGCCAAAACAACACAATCTTCTTTATAATTTGTGTGAATTTTTACTATGGTTTCACTTCTTGCAGGTAACTTTATTTGTTTTGAGTATATGTTTTTGTTACCTTTTGTTGTTAAATTTAAAGGAATGTCATATGTTTGATTGTTTTTATTTAAAGTGATTGTTTCCGTTTCAAAATTGATTACACATTTATATTTTGTTAAAAAGTCTTGTCCAATAATTCCATCTAAATTTATTGGTAATTCCGTAAAAACATGAAAAGTGTGATTAAATGAAGCTTTTGTTTTATTTTTTAAATTTAAATCAACTGTACCGTAAGACTTAACTCTTCCTCCTATTCCATTAATACGCGTGACTTTCGGTGTAATATACTCGTTTGCTGACAATGCAACGTCTCGTCTTACTGCACTGAGCGATGCTCCAGTATCTATTAGCCATGTGCATGTTTTGCCGTTTATTGTAAATTGAACTGAATTCATATGATTATAGGATAGAACGTAGTTGTGAGTCACGAAAAAATTCTAACATGTCATTGTTTTCCTCACTTGGGTTTTCTGGCACAATTGCATTTACTTGATGTCGTCTTTTATTATAAAATGAATTACTTTTTCCGAAATTTCTTTTATTTGTTTTATTATAGTTATTCTGTGTTTTATTTTGATCATTTCTTGAATTAATATATTTATTTTGGTATTGCGAAGTCATGTTTCTGTTAAAGCTACCTCTAAAAGGCTTCCTATAACTCCTATGACGAGTATAAAATACATGACCTGGGTTTAATGATGAAGTTGTTGTTAATTCTTCATCTTTTGCACCTTGTATCGCGTCTTTTAAATATTGGTAATTTCGCGCTGATATAATTGTACTTGTTCTAGTATTTTGCAAACCTTCACAAAATTTGCTAATGGCTGTTTTTTCATTTATTGGTTTTAATACTTTAAAAGCTTCTGAATCATTATTTGCTTGTGCAATTGTTAAGTTTATAAAAAGATCCTCAATTTCCTGTCCGAATTGTTCAATTGACCTATGTCCCTGTCTAGTCATCATTAACTTGTTTTGTATTGCTGTATATGATTTCCTAGTCAGTAGGTGTGTCTTCATTTCATCAACCAATTGCGTTACATTATTGTAATTACCCATTAATCTGAGCTTCGCACTTTGGGATAACCTCGTTTTCATTACAAAATTAATTAATAATGGTAAATCCGTGTCTTTAATCATTGTAGAGTATAACTCTATAGCATCTATTAATTGCTTTGTGACGGTTTCTGAGCCGTCCATGGTCGGTAATAATGATACCGCCGTTTTTAAATCAAAATTATCTTTAGAAGCCATTTTTTCTTCTTCTTCTTCTTCAATAATTACGTAATACTGCAGTATTTTGTTATATATTTCTTCTATCTTTAAACAATAAGAGTTTATTATTTCAACTTCTTTTGTTGATATTTCTGATTTCTCTAACTTACTGCTATATTTTACTTTTAATTCTTCAAAATCTTTAAGTAACAACTGTACTTGTTCTAACTTATTTTCTCCTATTTTTTCTTTCCTACGCTTGGGACCTAATTTTCTTATATCTTCCTGTTGCTGTTTAAACTGTTCATACAATTGTATTAATTCCGTCATAACAAATTTAAACTATCATAACGTGACACTATAATAATAACATTTATAATTTTAAAACACACAAGTTAAGAAATACACAATTAAAATAAAATTAAAATATTCTTAAATACCTTCATCGCTTTCTTGTACCTCGGTCGATGACGCACGTTACACGGGGTGTTTTCTCATCACTGCCGCTACTGCTTGACGCTCGATTTTCTTGGTTAAATACTCCTGGTACTTTCTCCAGACGAAGTATATGAAGAGGAGGGATACCATCACCAGCAATGCCGCTATCATGTAGCTCTGTGTTAGTTCTGTGTGGTCTTGGTTTGCGCTAGCCACATTTCCTGCTCCATTCTGAGCTATTATGACTTCTTCTTTAACGTCCTCATTTTTCGAAGTATATCCTCCCATTACTCGATAATTATTCGCGTTATTAACTTTAGAACCAAAGCAGATTATTTCGAGCCGCGCGCCGCGTACGTTAGACGGTTTCTCGGGTCGGGTCGGGTCGGGAACAGATTTTTTTCTTACTCAACGCAGCAACATTGGCTCGGAACCATTTGTCCCAGCACTGTCTAAAGACAGTGGACTGGCAGGGTCGCCATGAAGTGTGCGGAGTAGGGAGGATGAAATAACACGACCGTGGTTGGTAATAGACTGAACATTTATTAAGTAAAATACAAGGGTTTATATATTAAATTTTCGTGTCGTTGAACTACATGCTTTAACCCTGACATTTACCATATCTAGAATAATATTAAGTTACATTGATATTTAATACATTGTTATTATAAACATCTTAACTAAGTTATTCCATATAAGGTACCGTTATGGTCATCTGATATTCTATGTTTTCATATCTAAAATAATATCAAGTTACAATGATATTCAATACATTTGTTTTTATAAACATCTTAACTAGGTCACTCCATATAAGGTACCGTTACGGTAATCTGATATTCAATGTTTATGTAATAAAATATTAATTCATTTATCTTATCATTTTCCTAATATGGTTAAGTAGGACATACCTTTGTACCTACACTACAATACATTCATCTATATCCATCACAAACTTTCGCGTTTATAATATTAGTAGCATGGACTGCCACTGCAGCGTGATCTTTCACGGTGAGTCACATTGTTATATGGTTCAATAACGCGCAGTTTAACGACCTTTAATAACCAAATGTCAAAAAATACAATCCGAATAGGTCAAGCCACAGGGTCAAACGCAACGTCAACACTCCTCAAGGGCACACTGCCGTCCAAATGAAAAACGCAGTTCGGCTTTTTTTAATTTTAATATTGTACAGTCTCGTGAAAAGATTCACCAGAAATAAAAACCCTTATTTGCTTATCAGCTTCAGATAGACAAATACTCTGTGTTTTTAGGGTTCCGTAGCCAAATGGCAGAAAATAGATTTATAAAATAGAATTATAGATTCGTCATGTCTGTCTGTCTGTCCGTCCGTCCGTATGTCACAGCCACTTTATTCCGAAACTATAATACCTACCTATACTGTTGAAACTTTGTAAGTAGATGTATTCTGTGAACCGCATTAAGATTTTCTTACAAAAATAGAAAAACAGCAAAAATTTAGGGGGTCCCCGATACATAGAACTGAAACTAAAAAAACAATTTGTCATCAAACCCATACGTGTGGGGTATCTATGGATGGATAGGTCTTTAAAAATGATATTGAGGTTTCTAATATCATTATTTTCTAAACTGAATAGATTGCGCGAGAGACGCTTCCAAAGTGGAAAAATGTGTGTCCCCCCCCCTCTAACTTCTAAAATAAGAGAATGATAAGACTAAAAAAAATATATGACGTGCATTAACATGAAAACTTCCAACGAAAATTGGTTTGAACGAGATCTAGTAAGTAGTTTTTTTTAATACGTCATAAATCGTAAACCGCAATTTACCTTTCACTATTATTAAAACATCGATCAAAGTCACACAACGAACTACAGAAACTTATACTGGCTGCTACGGAACCCTTCATGGGCGATTCCGACTCGCACTTGGCCGCTTTTTTGTAGATCCCTTCGCAAAACAGTTCAATATTCAATGAAAAAAAATTAAAAAGAAAAAGCAGAACTGCGTTTTTCATTTGGACGGCAGCACTGATGCACACTTTTGATGTAGTTTTACTTAAAGAGAATACTTGTATTATCAGCTTAAATAATTTTTTCAGGATGTGAGTCGATATTGGCCTGATTTATTTCTGTAGGCAACTTTTTATTTGAGCTGGACTTCGTATATTAAACGAAATACGTATATTATATGTGTGGTCGTCTGTCTGTGCATTTCGATTTCATGTATTTGCGAGAGGTCGGTGCACTTTACTGCATAAATCATTCATTAATAATCAGTCGGTGTGGAAGTGGCTAATAATAATTTAATTTATTGCTGAAAATATGGTATTTTTAATGCGATCTACGCTGAAATGACATTTTGAACAAATCCAAACATTTTTTTTATCATAATCTGATTATTACATCATCGTCCAGTTATATAAAATAGCAAAAAATTTCTTCAATTTACTTGTAATCTAGAATTGTGTGGCTTTATAGAACGGGCCCCTTCTATTAAGTTGTGTGTGTGGTAGCGTTGGTATTAAGCCACGCCTGCGGTGCGGGAGGTCGCTTAATTACCTTATAGTCAAACTTAGAAATAATCGTTTCTAGTATTTTCTTTATAAGTGACTCTTTTAGCCCAACGAACGACCAAGCTCGGACCAAGGGGCTCGTAAATTTACCACCTTTACGATTGAAAATAAAACCAAATTCTATTTAAACATTCTCTATCTTACCCATCTTCTCGCTGAATCGAAAATCTGTAGTTGGGAAACTAGATTTGGCTCCTGGAAAGATTTTCTACTTACAAAAAAAGCCAGGAAATAAACAATACTCGTAAACATACTTAGATCATGTATAGAGGATTCCTCCATAGTCCTCCATGGTCATACTCATAGAAATAGAATTCCTACGTCGTCGTGTCGTTTATGGTACCCCGATCAGTTTCTTAATGAAATCCGACAGCATAATCAACTACATTCTCCTTTCTATCACCTATTCAAGTAAAACAGCGTTACACTTGACCAACCCGCAAGTAGGGATCATCTAAAGTTCCTTTCAGGTCGGCAACCTTCAAAATCCATGTTCAATTCAACGTACATTACGTCGTCCGATAAAAATATCAGAGTGTATATATAGTATAACAGACAGGAGCGTCGGTGGCCAAGTGGCTAGGCCCGTTGACTTCCATTCCGAAGTTCGCGGGTTCAAACCTCGGCACGTACCAATGTGTTTTATAATTCAATGTACGTTTATTCGACGCTCTTACGGTGAAGGAAAACGTCGTGAGGAAACCTGCAAACACCTGCGAAGAAATTCAAAGGTTGTGTGTGAAGTTGATTAACCCGCACTGGGCCAGCGTGGTCGACTAAGGCCTATTCACCCTGCTATCAAGATAGGCTCGAGCCCCTCGGTGGGGACATATATGAGCTGTTAAAGAAGATATAACAGACAAGTTGGCTTGGCAATGAATAACGAACGAATCGTACTTTAAGTTAGCAGTAGTAGTAGCTTTGTGAAATTGTGGCTCAGAAGGCAGGCAGGGGCTTCGCTAAGGGTGGTTAGGGCTAGGCCCGTGCCCGCTTCTGTCAATAATCGTAATCTCGCCGGGGACGAAGCCGCATGCGCGAGGGACCCCTAGGGTTGCTGTCGTTGCTCTACTACACTATACAGGGTGCTGCTGTCATAAATCTGGCATTGTTCAGCCCCGCCATTAACGCACGTTATTCCGAGTGCTTTCTGTACGCGATATAACAAAAATATAATCATGCTGTAGTAGTTTAAACCCACGCGTTGCAATCACTTCTCAATGAAGTCAATTTCATCATCTTTCATTTCTTCAATAACTTATAATTCTTATGTTTTCAAACGATATACCAGATTATTCTTCGAAAAAACTATTTTTTTTTATTAAGGTCAAGTTCTTCCTAAAATAAGGGTCTTAAAAATTCAAGTATGTATGTCTATTAATTTATTTTCTATTACAATTTGAGCATTTGCGTAACAGGATTTAATTATACAATTTGAAAGTTCAAAATTTAACAGATGTTTTTTATTAAAAATGGGTGATTCATTAAGTTCATGATATTTGATTTGATTTACTTAAGTGTGTATTTTTCTCTTAAGAGAACAAAATTTTATTAAAATAACACTCATTAATTAAACCCGTATTATTGGATTGGTTGCTGATCCAAGACAAATCAATTGGAGAAAGTGTCGAGATGCAGAAGCTACGAATATCGTAAACAACAATAAAATATATCGCTTATTTGCATTAAAATTATAATAATGCAGTAAACTTACTAATAACATTACGAGAGCAAACCTACATTTTCGTTTTAAATTCTCTTTAAGTACAAAATATACCTGCACCTTTAAAGGTGCTGTTTGCAAAGTGCACAATGGTTCTAAACAATCTGCAACTACGTAATTTCTAATGCTTACTGAGTTACATACAGGACAATACAAGCCCAGCACAAAAACAACTTTACCGAAAACTTATTATTTGCGCAGGTTACCTGCCAGGTAGAGAAGCCTTATCCTGCTGCCTCCAAAGTCGCCATCTTAAAAGGTTGTTGCAAATCTTGGAAGTTGACAAATTGAAAGGAATTTGCTAAGGTCGAAATATAACTTTTAAAACAAAGTCCAACCTTTCCGAAATTGTAAGAACAATTATTGTTTTTCTTTTTCAACCTGTGCGTGCCCTTCGTAGAAAATTGTTCGGTGTTATTTCAAATCACCCTCTCGTTTTATTGTGAACACGGTGTATAGTTTTATTATTTCAAAAATTTCCATGATAGTAAATTGCTTGGACAGTACCGTCGGACTTTCTTCCAATCTTTACAAGTCGGTAGAATAAATAAAATGTACTGTAAGTATCCTAAAAAAGTACAATAGTATCTAGCTTGACTTATTCTCGGGTCTTTAACTAAAATTCATTGTTTATCTGTTTGAATAGACTGCAATTTATGAAACAATACATTATTCGAGAAAATGTTTAGCTGGCCGCCTCCACAATATTATCGGCGCGTCGGCGTGGGATCGGCCGCAGGCAGGTAGATTTCTCCAAACCAAGCTTATGTGCGTACAGCGGCTCTCAATATCTTCAGGCCAATTTTCCAACTTTGCCGTTGATAATACCTGGTGGATCGAGAGAGAAGCCAATTTGTAGGTGCTTCTGATATCGAAGATAATGCTTTTTGAAATGTAAATGCATTTTATTCTATCTTCATGCAAATTGAATATAATAATAGCAGTTAAAATCCATTACGACCCAAATTCAGAAAATACATATAACATTTAGAAAATTCCTTTATCTATGGGACTCTTTGAGGCTATTTAGATGCTTTATAACAAAGAGTAAAAAAATAAAAAATCTTGTATATAAAAAAAACTATTTATTTAATCCTTAAATGGAACCAATGGCATAAAGGGTAAAATTAAATTATAAGCCGGTTGGCTTCTATCATGTATTTTGCTGTAATATTTTCTGTAGATTGTGGTTATTTTACACATTAAGTTATATCTTCAGGAGCTCAGCGAAGCGCGGATTTTGAGATTCACTCGCATCCTTCAGTTGTCAGTTGAGGAATACCTCATGAAACTCTCTTTTATTTGATGTGTACTATACAGAAGAGTACAGCTAACACAAACAGTTGCAACTCATGCATTGTATAAATTTCAAATTTTTATTTTATTAAGTTTAACGAATGTCAAATTTTTACCTTAATTTCTTGCTCTACCTATATCCTTTTCAGTCTACTAATTTATAGAAGTAGGTAACGTGTAACGTTTTATCTGGCGTGTTTGAGAACCGCTGGTCCTCAGCAAAGGGTGGTACATAAGAAAGCACGCCCCGACCTTCGCAAACTTATTGTCCATTATATGGCAAAGCCGAAAAAACTTGTCGTCGTACTTTTTGCTGTTCAGATGATACCCTGAAGGTACAGGCTGCTAGCAATGAAAAACTGTATAGAGACGTCGAACTAAACAGATACGACGAAATAGCGAAGATGGAATGCGCTTTGGAAAAATAACACAAAAACATGCCTTCAGATGTTTGGTTTTTTTCCCGAAATCGCCCATCTTCAGTTAAGATTCGAAACCCTTGATGTGGATGTACAGTGAACTGACAAAATCAAAATAATCATCTACCTTCAGGTACTCTATCTGCCAGTAGATACGGATATGGTTAAAGATACTAACTTTCTCACGGAAAATTCCGGTGTTGAGCTATTATCATATAGGTCGACCGACCGCCAACCTATAAACCATGGTTACAAAATCGTTGAGCTGTATAAATATGTTATACTATACAGCCAAGACCACACGCATACAACACGTGCCTTGCGAGGCACGAATACATCTTGTTTTTACAAGTTTTTATTTATCTTGCCATAGATTTTCTTTACAACTAGATTTTGAACCATTTCTTGCCAACCCAACTCCTTTGGTTTGGTTTACAAATGCATGGTTAGCTAGTGAACTCAGAATACAGAACAAACTGACTCAGTTTGTTCTGTATTCTGAGCTAGTGAAGTAACTTTCTGTGACAATATAATAAGATGCTGATGTGTCCCATTCGATGATAGAATAATGAGACATAATTTATTTCTCTTCTATGTACCTTCATGAATCAAAGTCTTTTTAAGAAAAATACGAAAACAAGGTTATTTTTATAATGCAGCTGGCTGGGGCAATGATTAAAGAAAACTTGTTTTTTTAATTCTGAAGCAACAAAGAAAAAAATACTCCTTGATTTAGTCTACAATATAAGTCTAACATCACCAAATCTGGGAACATCAGTGAATGTATCGTATCTTGTGGTACCTAAACGATTGGATCGGCTTCTTCGGGTTTTATATCTAGATCACAAATAATACTTAATACAATATCAAATTATCTAATTAATGGTATAGATCGTTACTTATTAAATAACCCAGTTATTCGAAATTCAAACTTTCTAGAGGCACGCTCACGAGTGAATCATGCTCCCGCGCCGATTGCTAAACGCTTCCGTAAACTTGTTTGTTGTTGGGCGCCCTTTGTTAACGCTATCTAAAGAGATAACTATAAGAATGCATTTCATTTTGTAAGCCGGGTACTTCACGAGGTAATTATGTATGCCATTAAGAGACAATTAGTTAGTAGCGGTGATTAAGTAATTGTTTGATTAGTGTCGTGCAAAAAATTTTTTTTTTGAAACCAATATCGATTGCAAGAGCGTACAAAAGCCAGATGGATTCTACATCTATCCCACTGCTTGGTTTAGGTCTCTTTTCTGTTGGGTTACTTTTCTCTTTTCTGTGCCATCCTCATACCTACTCATATAGAGTTAGAGATACCTTCGGAACATTAGGCTCATCGTTCATTATTCCATTTCTCCTTTGATTCTGTGACTTTCTTGGTCTACTAGCAGTCTATGTTCTGTTATGGTATTTGTTGTGGTTGTTGTTGTCCGTCCATATCTGTATTGGTAATGTCTCTCCTCAATGTATAAATGTATGGGGACATCAATATTGTTTTGTTACCACCTTTCGACGAATTGTATGATTAATTTTCAACGAATACATAATACAATCATTCTACATTACAATACAATATACCTAATGTCATTTAATAGATAAGAAGCCCTTCTGAGTAATGGTTTTAATTCACAAAAAAAAACCTAGATTAATGTATAAGAAACGGCTCTGCCCGTTTCTGCCCAGGGAATCGGAAGGCACTTGAAGGCGGATACTTAATGCCATTGGTGTTTCAACAACGGTTCAATATCTCGCCCTTCGCCTAGGGCAGCAAGGGAAAACATCGATTTTCGTCACCGCTGCACCCTCAACGCGCAGCAAGATGGCGGCCGACCTGCCTCAACCGCGCTCCCGTCCCAAGGTCACGCACTCACCGCATGTGGCGATACCGAAATACAAAATCTCGAGAAATGGAAAGACATCGCACATCCCTCTCGTTTCCGCCTGTCTCGCTCGCACTCAAGCAGTTTACTGATTTTGATGATGTTGTTAGGGTTGCCGTGGATAGCTCTTCAACTGATGAGTTGCTTGATAATGTTAGTAGGAAATTACCTACATCTTTTGGCTGCCCAATAAAATGTTGAAGAGTGCCACTCGAGTATACGACAAAGTCATTTTTGTAATCTGTGTACAAGGTTTGATATATTTATTGACAAAAACAGTAATTTATAAATTGATTATTTACAAAAGCAATAAGTAAATTATGCTTGATGCGCGTGCCAGTATATTTGAAGACCATAACTCTTCTAGTCGGCTATGATCGGCGCCAGCCCTAATCATAGCGAACCTTATCTAAATTATGGAAAATTTTGGAATGCGATGTATTGAATTTCTCTCTCGCTCTCACTTCAAAGCTAATCGCTCTGTCTCACTCGGGGGTTCTTACCTAAACTTTACGAGAAGGGTGGTGGTAGGGCGCACAAAAGATTTTGGGATAGATTTTTTTCGCAAACTGCACCACACGAAATGGTGTTCGACATTCAGTGGCTCAGTGCATCCGGCACTTCCGAACATACACCACGCTTGTCTTCAATTTTTTTTAAACAATTTGTTTTTGTTGTTATGTCGTCTACGCTTACTCAGTAAATGTTGTGTTGACCCAAGTTCCTGTCGACGACTGATAAGTGAAGTTTGCTGTTTTATGTGAGTAATCGATACATACTGATATTTATTTACGTTGTCTTTGTTTTATTTTCTATTTTTTTAAGATTAACCGTTGTTGTTTAGATTTTTCTTTATTTATATTTTATTTTATGTTCGAAAAATTACATTATTGTTAAAAATTTATATGAAGAGTAAGAGTAATAATCCGTGCCTGCCCTATAGATTTTTTAGTTGTGTAGTTTAAAAAATAATATTTATTTTCATATTACTTAAATCATACACATTACTACATCTAATGTTACTGCTGAAAACAAGTGTAACTAAAATAAAATCAGAGACTTATAAAAAATTCTATAAATAGAAGCGATTTGGTTTCACACATTTTAAAGCTGGATGTTAGTGATCTCAAATAGGTGAAAATACGCAAGAGAACAAAAAATCTGAAATTAGAATTTTGAGTTGGAAAGTTTTCCATAGAAATATTCCCTATTATAGAAACAGGAAGTGAGAAAGAGACAGAAAGCATTTTGATGTGCGTATCTGGAGGAGCATGGGCTAGAAATAAAGTATCAAGACCGTTCGGAGTGGCCCCACGGTACGACACGCACAATTTGGGAGTTCCGCTGAAAAAATAACCAAGGGCTCGGCGCGCCTATGATCAAAAAATCTTTCCTACATTTTCAGTAACATTGATTTCATACGTTTCACAATATTTTTGTTATGTGCTTAATTGTTATTTAATTTTCTAAACAATCTAATCAATGCTACAGTCAATATTCACTGAATTATCCAACAAATAAATAGAGAGATGATATGATGATAGTATTGTGGAAACGGTGTGTTTTAATTTGTGGTATTTTTTGTTTGTATTGATATATAATTCACGTTTTTTTTACTGTTGTGTTATGTATGAATAAAGTTTCCATAAAAAAGTATTAGGTTACTAACAGGGTGTTTGTTTAATAACTCTCTCTACTTTCGTCTACTTTCGTAGACTTATTGTACAGCAGTTTACTGCAGGCTGTAATGATAATGATCATTTTTAGTAGTAACAGTTCTAATTTAAATTCTGAAACTGAGAACTGAACTGACTCTGATTCTGATTCTAGAACTGTTTGGCGAAGAAGTACTAGGAGAGCCGACCCCAAATGATGGGATAAGGCTAGGAGAGATAGATAGATCTTATTTAAATTCTTTTAAAATATTTTTTGTACAAAGGTTTTCATATCAGATTATTTCAAGCATAAACCCGCGCTTTATAATAATAATAATAATAATAATAATAATAAAATCATTTATTTCAGGCAAAAAACCCATAAAAATTACAAAAATAATTAAAAAAATGATGATGTATAAATAAA
The DNA here is from genome assembly GCA_948473455.1 of Teleiodes luculella. Lineage (NCBI taxonomy): Eukaryota > Metazoa > Arthropoda > Insecta > Lepidoptera > Gelechiidae > Teleiodes > Teleiodes luculella. The sequence continues at coordinate 3,658,946 of OX419601.1, forward strand.
ATAAAAATATGAACCAGTATGGTCAACTTAAGTTTAGATGTAGGATTCTATCCGATGTAATTGGAATACATGGTTACTATATTTCTCTAAAATATTTTTAAGAGTATATCTTCGTCCCAGCGACTACAAAATTCTAACAACTTTCTTTTGTATAAATCTTGTGACATTTTACTCCAATTTGTAACGATCTTTCTCTTGTTTCAGATCTAATGCCGTGACATGCTATAAGCAATGACGTCATTTGCCAATTTGACACAGTCGCTGGCGTCGAGCCTGCCGTCGACGTCTAGCGGCTCGGCGAGCAATCCGCCCGAGCAAGGCGACTCTCTAGCCATGACCCACATCATCTGCAACTTGCTCGAGAACATGAACAAACCGACCACGTCCAGCGCTGGTGACGCGGCGTACGATATCTGGGCCACGCCCTCGTGCAGTTCGCTCCCCAATCCGCCCAGTCGTGAGCCTAGCCGTGAGTACCCCACTAATAACAACAATAGTAACAAAGAGGACAACTCCAGCGGATCGCCTGGGACTTCATCGTCGATGTCGCTCACGTGCTACCGCTGCGAGGAGCGCACGCCGACCTCCAAATGCCTGGAGTGCAACGATCTAGTCTGCTACGAGTGCGGACACAAGGCCACTTCCGACTGCCAAGTACATGGGCACACTCTCCAACCGATCCGTCAGATTTCTCCCATCGGTGTGCGACCGTCTTCTGTTAACAATGATAAAGACGTAATGTACTGCGAGCTTCACGCAGATCCTTTTCGCTACTACTGTGAGGCTTGCAGCGTATTCATATGTCAGGAGTGCACGCTGTGGGTGCACAAGGATCACAACTTCACCCCGCTCAAGGGAGCCCTTGACATGTGTCGCATGGGCGTGCTTTATGCTATTCAAGAAACAAAGAAAGGCACCAAAGCCATCAAATCTGCGATCGATCGCGCGGTAGCTATGTCGAAAGCATATGAGAAGGAAACTACTGAGGCAAACATGAAAATCAAAAAAGCAATGCGTTGTTACGCTCAAGCCATAGAGGATCGCGAAAAATATTTGTTGGATAAAGTGGAAAAGATGAAACAGGCAAAAATTAATGAGCTGACAGATCACATGAATACTTTGCGTGGAATACTTGCTGGCTTAGCGCACACTAACGAAACCTTAGTGCGCAGCATGGAATCTGAAAGTCTGGACTTGTTTATGGCTAACGAGAAGGGGCGCGCCCAAATAGAATACTTTTACAGCATGTTTCAACAAATGTACCTTACAGAAGAAAGAATCATGTTCATTCCGCCGAACTATGACTTGGTGGACCAGCTGAAGAGGCAGTGTGATGTGCAACCACAACCAATAGTCGCAGGCACACAACATTCGTTAAGCTCCTCCACAGCACTGACCACTCGTCAGGCTTTGTTGTCCCAACAGGCAATGCACTCGAGCCAGTCGTATTCCCCGCTTTCGTACAACTCGTCCTTGTCACACAGCTACCGTTCTATGCCTGATTATGCCTGCACTACAAGATCTACCAACTTCTATGACCAGAGTATCTCATCTAGCATCGCCTTAGAGTCCAATACGGCGCGTGGAATCGGACAAGCTATATCGGGATACTGGATGTCTGTGTCGCTGAGACCTACAAGAAGCCTCGTGCCTGGAGTCCCAATGTTTTCATTCGGTAGAGAGGGCCAGGATGAAGGTCAGGTTTCAAGACCTTGGGGTTTATGTATTGACAAAGACGGTAATATTATTGTAGCTGATCGAAGAAACAACCGCATACAGATATTTAACAGTCATGGACAATTCAAAAGCATGTTTGGCTCTAAGGGCACCGGGCCTAGTGAATTTGATCTTCCTGCCGGCATCACTACCGACAACTATAGCCGCATCATTGTCATTGACAAAGACAATCACAGAGTTCAGGTATTTACGTCTACCGGCAATTTCATTCTCAAGTTCGGGTCTTTTGGGAAAGAATGTGGGCAATTCCAATACCCGTGGGATGTAGCAGTGAACACACTTGGGAACATCTGCGTGACCGACACACGCAACCATCGCATCCAGTTGTTTACCAGCGACGGAGCCTACATCACTAAGTTCGTGTTCGAAGGTGCAAATCCAGCTAAAATGCTCAAAGGACCGACCACACCTAGAGGCGTATGCTTCACCATCGCCGGGAATATCATTGTATCCGATTTTGAAAATCATCGTCTATTGTTAGTAGACGGGACTCTGTCGAGAGTGCTGGCTTGCGTGGGACGTGAAGGTTCTGGCATTGGGGAGTTGAATCGTCCGTCAGGCATCGTCACAGACGACGACGGACGCATTATCGTGGCTGACTCGAAGAACCACCGCGTGTTGGTCTTCACTTCGGAACTGCGTATCCTGTGGGCCGTGGACCTGAAGAGCCCAGGCCTGGACGACAAGGATCGCCCTAGCGACGTGGCCCTCACACCAGAGGGCTATCTGGTTGTGTTGTTCGAGACCCTGCCTGACACTGCGCGTGACATCACTTCACACGGCAAGCAGTACATCAAGGTATACTAAACTATCACCCGTATCGTTATGACTACCGGACCTTAGGTCCTCATTATTTTTAATTTCATTTTAGTTGTGATTTCTTTGACAATGTGCCAATTTTATATTATTACATAGTAACCTTTGGTAAAATCGAGCCTAGCTTGTATGGAGAATTGATATGTTTGCTCATTACAAAAGTCATGTGTGAATGGGATTCTCCTTAAAATTATTTTTATGAGTTGTACGTTACCACACTTTTAAATTTCGTTTCCGTATGATGGACTAGTCTTTAAGGGCCAAACGCTTGCAGTGTTTATTTTTCACAATATAAAGTGATATGATATAACATGTTGTATACGACACAATGCTACGACAATTTGTAAAGCACAAATCGAGTAGCGTTGTCTTGAACTTAAGTCGGCATACAAAACACTGATGAAAAATGAAATGTCGGTTTTGAATCTGTCCAATCCAAAAACACTTGCGATTTGCGTACCGTTAGTGAAAACTAAATCGTAAAATTTAATTATATAGAGGATCACATTGTGATGTAAAAGATGTTTTTTATTGTGAGATAATTTAAAAATAACTTCAAAAGTATTTTTCCAAAATGTTACACTTTTCGTTTTTTAACTTGGTTATTTGATGATTACAGACAGTGATATGTATTCGTATCGTAAGTTACTTTGTGAGTATTAATTTAGGTATATATTTTTATTGAACGTTGGCGTAATGGCACGCTGTTATGGCTAGGTGATAGTAAAGTTAGTTTCTAGTTGCTCGTCTGCTTGTTTCTCCTCTTTTTCATAAACGATTTTGATCGGAAGAAATGTAAATGTATGGCTGAGCAAGGAAATCAATGCAATAATAACTTTGAGACTGACTTTAGAAGACTGTCTTGAAAGCTTGTGGGCGCGGCACCGCGTAGTTGTTTTGTGTGCGACACGAAATGTTCCAGATTTTACATCCAATTCGGTGTGCTATGATTCGTTCTCCATTTCGTGGCATCCTCGCGAGCACAACCCGCGCCTGCGCCCGCGCCGCGTCAGTCGGGTCGGGTGACTGGTGACTGATCAACTGATTGAAACGTATTTTAATTGGTGTTTCTCTATAACGGTTTAGATATTAAATTAAATTTATCGAGAGGGAAAGACAGCCGCGACTGTCGTCGAAGACTTTATTTTGTTTAAGAGACTTGGTAATTTTATTTTTGCGATTCAAATCGTTATTTTTCGTTGGGTACCTATGACGGTAATTATTAATATGTTAAGAACTGAATAATATTCTCAAACGTAGTTTTTTAGGATGTAATCACGGAAGTGTTGAATTCTATATTATTTTATTCGCTGTCTTAGTACGTTGTTCGTATAGTGACGGGCATCTATTATAAACTAGTTAATTAGGCGTGTGTATAGTAAAATTGTACGGACTCGTCTTTTATACTAGTTAAATAAATAGATATTCTTATATACTGATAATTTTTAATAGTTAATAAATAATTATTATCGTGTGGTTCGTATTCGTATACAATCAAATTTTTGTACCTATTAGTTCAAATATTGTAGCGAAATTTCTCTTTGCGAAAAAAAAAAATTGATGCATAATCTATATTTTAAAGGTACGTTTAGGTAAGTACGTCGGATATTTCGGCGGGATATGTGTTCAGTCAGTATGTGTTCACTTAACTATGGTTAGTTTAGTTGCGTGTTCAGTCGCGGTTATTACTTCGGCGCGTTAAAGTAGAGTAGTGACGAATTTTCGCCTTCAAGTGTGTTACGTGACGCTTCACGATTTCGCATATTATCACAAGTAATATTCTAGCATTATTTTTAAATAAGTAGCGGGAAGTTATCTAAAGGAGTGTACATAAAGCTGTTAGCTTTTTAAGTGGCATATAAAACTGTTATATAGATATTTAACTGTAAACATAGGTTTAATGTTGCTATGTATCGAAACCAACTATAGAGAACAAAATGGAGGAAGAGTGGTGAAACTTTGGGGACGTTTTCGTATACACAATTTTAGAAAGCAAATTTTAATATTATGACGACTCAGCTAGACAAATGTCTCTTAAGTTTCATGGCTCGCTTCTTTTCGCCCTAACTATAAAACCAAACATTTAAATGTTTAATAAGTTTTAATAAACATTACATATTTCTGCTATATAAATATGAACATCAATACCTTCTTCCTATTTAGAGATGTCACTCAAAAAACTCCTGCTTTCTGTAGTTCCCTCTTCTATAATGTTGCTATTTTAAGGATAGTATGTAACGATAGCGTAGTTACACAATAATGAGAGACGAAAATTGTTATTAGTAACTAAGACTTGTGTACGGTTACTTACATCTTTTACACAGACTTTTTTTTGGTCAATTTTTTTACATTTAATTTCTCCTCTGGCTCAGCGACCCAAAGCGAGTCTTAATCTTAAGCTCCTTAACGATATTGACTTTTGATAATTAAATTAATATTTGTCTCACACGACTTGGAAATAATTCCGAAAATTGTAAAAGACCTAACTGACTGTACAGCAGAAGCAATGTTTACCCATTAGGTATAAAATATTGTGAATTAATAATTTCCCTCATTGTACTTAGGCTTAGTCTAGGATAAATTAAGAATGACAGATCGTGTATTCTTTAACTGTAAGTTAACTCAAAACTAAGAAATAGAAAGTCGGCCCCCATTTTCTACTTTTCCTGCATATAAGTTTTGAAATTTTGTAAAAGGAAGTATATTCTATTCCTTAACTTTGAGTCACAATATTAGGCACATAAAGTGCTCAAATTTTAAGTGGTATCCTATCGTGTAAACACAACCGCTTCAAAATTCGTGTGAAAAATTGAAATTTAAGTGTTAGATGTAATTTATAGGAACTGATTTGAACCGCGTTGACTGTAAAATGAGTCTGACATTAATAATATTTACGTACTGGATAAGGGGAAATTGTTTTGGAAAACAGAGTACGAGTAACTGGCGATATGATTGAGTCGATCGAGCGCGTTTCATGTATTCCATAGGTAAGCTAGGAGCGACAATCGCGTCCGTGGGGTCTTCGCTTCGGTCCAATTTATACCTTCGTTTAGTCTCGAGTAGCAAAATTAACTACATGCTTCGATATCAAAAGTAACCTTTATAAAATATAAATTTGATTATGTTCAAAAAATGCTAAGAGATATATATTTTAATTTAATTTATAAATTTGAATAATACGAGTCGATGATTTAAAAAGCCGACCTGTTTACAGGGGTTTGCTTATACCTATTTAATATTTCTTAATCATAATTTGCAGTGTCCTGCGTCTTGACAGTGAATTTAAAGAATTCGTTATTTTCTATCATAATAAAGCATTTTATGTTTATTTCTTATTCAGTGCCATTTTAAAAGTATTACGTTATTTTTAAAATAATGTGTTGCATGAAATGCATTTCTTTAATATTATTACGTCTTTAAAAAAGTGAAGTCAAATTTCGATACAAATTTTATTGCTGACAACGAATCTCATAATTTAATTAAATCAGTGAGTTCTTAGCAGCTTATGGTTGAGAACCATAGAGGGGTTTGCAAAGCAAAGTCCGAAACCACATGTGATTGGAACTCACAACCGATACATTCGAAGAAGGGTGTCAGGTTGTATGTACAATCACCTAAGTTCTTTTAACTAGCGCATACTTTGAAGTGTTAATTCCGTAATACAACAGTAATTCAGTATATAACAAGTACGGACATAGTAAGCTTAAAGAAAAACAAAATAGATATCATAATATAAATATGATTTTAAATCGTAACTAAAAGTTTAGACTCTAATTCCGTGAAACTCAGCTGAAAGCTGTCAGCATTTTTTAATATTAAAATAACGCATTTAAAAATGTATGATTTGGTTATGTTTTTGTATTTTTTGTTGCTTTTTTTGATTTTGTGACGATATCAAATATGTACTCGGATCCCTTTGGAATCTCACTTGTAAAGTGGCATAAGTGCACTGTAGGTACATACATATATGTATGTGCACAATGTATGCATTGCCGTCGTTGATACGTTCACAAAATAAAAAAAATGGATTGGATCGTTAAATGCGATTTGTACTTTGTGAGTCGTGCTAGTTGCTAGCAGTAAAATTTTAGTATTGTGATAGATACAATAAAATTGAGAACTTAATATTTGGAACGTGATTATAATTTTTGTACAAGTTTTTGATATTGTAAAGACAGGAAACAACATCTGCACTGTCAAAAAATTCTAAGCAGCAATTTAGCAATATTGTGGCAATATGCCGACTAAGTATTTCTGTGGAGGACGCGACACATTAACAGCATAATATTGATAGAATACAATTATGAGATTTTAGCTAATTGTATTGAGCCATTGTCGTGCTATTTTTATAACGTTAACTAGGCGCTTGTGTTGTGTTAGTGTTAGTGTAAATTATGGTGCATTCGTCCCTTCTTCTGTTCCGCTATTAACATTCTTTCGGAGCGTCTCATTGCTTGGGCAAATAATGATATGCTTTGTACGCAAAAGTTGCTATTTATATTTAGTATGTAAACTAAATTTAAATATGAACTTCTGCGTTGAAGGATAAATAAAACGACCGTCATATTTTGCAAATTGAAACTTGCCTGTGTCATCGGCCGCCTTTAGTGAAGACCTCGAAGTGGGGACGTATGCAGCGCCAATGCGTATCGTGTTTCGAATAAGTAGTATTTTTATACAAGGTCGTGTGGGGGCGCGGCGAGTGCAATGCGCGCGCGCTCGCCCCCCCGCGGCCGTGCCCTTGTGTTCATACTGATGACCGCATCTACCTCACTTGTAATGCATTAAAGACTGATTGGTATAATGTCTCGGTGGTCTAATCACCGAATTAGAAGTCTGTTGTCTACTAGTATAATTTCTTCCTTAATTAATCGCATCTAAATTAAGAGTTAAGAGTCCGTATTGTCGTTTCGTTAGCGCAAGTCAGTAGCGAGCTCGGCTACCTACGTAGCGTCATGCGAGGGCAACAGTCTTATTCTTTTATACTCTTATGTATCTTACGTTAATACTTCTGAAATATTGTTGAAAGAAGACTGAAATTTTATGAATGTTCCTATATTTTAATTTAGAATAATTTACTGCCTACTATATTTTCATTTACATTACCTTATGTTTACCCTAACTGTGGTAATCTTAGTAATTATATTACTTCGATTATTGTAATCTTATCAAATTGTGTATGACGCTATATTATGTCATGGAATTTTTGAAATTTTTAATGGAATTTTGTATTGAAAAATTAATCAAGTGAATTGATAGTATATTGGTGTTTTTATTTCATCTTGTACCCCAAACCCATTTAAAAACAAATAAAAATGACTAGTAGCCAATCACTAAAATAATTAACTACTAAATTATCAAAATAAAAACTACAACAATTTAGAAAACCCATATAAAAAATATTTTTCAATGTTCAGATTTTTGTCCTCTACAGTTTTATTATAAAAAGAAATTATATTTAACTCTGATCTGAATCAATTCCTTTCCATCGCATAAATTGTCTCAAACTCCACTTTGAGAGTCAATCTATGGACAATCTGTGTTAAGTAGGCAGGGTCAATTTAAGTGAGGCATATCACGCAAATGCATTTTAAAATTAATTGTACTATTGATGAAAACGGATGACTCCACAAAGGAGTATTTTATCATACTAATATTATAAATCGGAAAGATTTGTATTTTTGTTTGTAATGAATAAACTCAAAGACTAGGTATTCTGCCGGTTTCAAATATTCTTTCACCATTAGAAAGCTACATTCACCCTGAGTAACATAGGCTACCTTTAACCGCGGAAAAATCCTTCATTCCCACGGGAAAAATAACGCGGGCGGAGCCGCGGCGGAAAGCTAGTAATCGGAAAGTAATAAAATAAATTACACAGCATAAAGCAAATCTATAAAGACATATATTGACATTGTCATTTACTGAAAATAAATATAAACAAAAAGTGCAAATAATTGAATTGAATTAAATAATTTCGTCGATATTTACTAAAGTAGGGGCTAGAGTCAAGAATAGAACAAAATAAAACCATGGGGAACCAAGTTACAGCAATATTTTCGGGTTTGGGCAGATTCTTCGAGTATCCAGTGAAAAGGAAACCCATCTGCTTCTACAGGCAAGAGGATTTCACAGCTACCGGTAAAGTATCATTCTTAAGTAGGTTAGTATGGAACTATGGAGTTAAAGAAAGAACTGGGAAAGGTCTACCTAGAAAAGATAGCATAGACACAAAGTAAAAATACATTGAAAAAAACAGCTTAGCGTGTCCCCCTACCTATCCCTCGCAACAACAGCTGAGGTTGCTGAGTGGAAGTATTTGTTTGTCGAGCAATACATGTCATGTTCTTCGAATGACGAAGACTTACCAGTTCGTCTAGACAACATTACTGCACGTAACTGATAATACCATGCCTCGTTATTCGAAAAGCACGTCTCGTGCGTGCCCCTCCTCGATGGTAATATAATATAGGTAGACCGTAAAATTTTAATGGTTGTTTATTCACTGAACAACTTTCCATAAGGAACATAATAGGTTGAAATCTCAAAATTAAAATTCAACTTGTCATACAAAAGTGGCCGGTCACATGACTGAAGTTTATGTATGAAAAGTTGAAGTTGATAATATTTTTTGAGATCAACCTATGCGGAAAAGTTATTCAGTTCCAGGAGTACTACGATTATGTTGCGAATAAACAACCAGATAAATTTTACGATGTATATGGGTTGTTATGTTAACGAAGGCGTTAAGTTACCAACCTGACTTCTTTGTCCAGGCGAGCCGGTGAAGAAAGCCACAGCCGTGGACACCCAGCCCCTCACAGACTATGACAAGCTCGTGGATTTGTTCTACAAGCGGCTTGCTGAACAGCGCCAGTACAATCAAGTAATACCTACTCCTAGTTACCTGATCTAGTTAGCAAGTGTATCTTTATTACACATACCGTCACCCAAGGTTCGATTCCTGGCAGTGTAGGTACAATTAACTGGAAGTTACATTATGTGTCACAATTTTTATGCATTTGATTATCATTTCACCGTTTCGTGTAATGTGTGCAAATTGTAGTTCTTTCATCATATGTGTCACAACACGGGCAAAGAAAGGCCTCTTTCACCTCCTTCAACTTTTCCCGCTCACGATACATCTATGCTCTCCCCCACAATAAGCATCTCTATCTAACCGGCGAGGTCTTTACAATGTATATTTCCATAATTTTTTATTTTCCCTAAAAATTCTTTAAAAGGTCCTTCTAAATCTCTACGTACCTATACGCAAAAAAAAACCCACACGGAAGACGCGCGATCGCGATCCGATGTCCGAGAGTTTATATGCGTCTTGTATCACAACTTGCGCTCGCTTTCTATGTGACAGGCTGCTTATAAACTGATATCGTCGCGCTGCGCACGCACATTGAACCATGCCTGCCCCCTACTATGTAAGTAGCGACAGGCTCGAGAAGCTGTCAAACGCGACATATTGACAGAACTACTATGGCTCTAATGTCACTATGTCGCGTTTGACAGCTTCTTGAGCCTGTCGCTACTTACATAGTAGGCCTACAGATGGATGACACGTAACACGTGTGGTGGTGTGTGGTCCCCAGGAGATGAAGGAGCAGGACCGCCGCTGGAGCATGCAGAAGGTGGTGCAGCGGTTCCCGGGCTGGAACGAGGTCACCATCGCCAACCTGCACAGCCTCTTCCTGCTCTTCGACAACCAGACCAATGGGATGCTCGGATTCGACGACTTGTAAGGCAAAACAACTTTACAAAATGCATTCGTTTTCGACTTTATGTTGAGGGTATAAGGTTAAATTAAGAATATAGTGGCCACTGCCTTGTAAGGTTTAAATTATACACGCGGCACCGTCGGCTGCTTGCTACTCCTCCGGGACAAGAAACGTATGCAACACATTTTTTGATAGCGCTGCTGGCGCTTTCCTTGTAATTAAGCTCTTTCGTTTGGGCAACCGCATAAAAGCAAAGTGTCATTCGTAACGATGTTATAAATCCGGAAGTAAGGTTACACCTAAACGGCTGGACGGATCGCGATGAAAAATTGAAGGTTGTATTACGGGAAACGACATAGGGTTCTTTTTGCCGCGGAAAAATACCTACCTTATGCTCACGGAAAAAATTATATAACGCAAGCGGAGAACTTTACATCTAGAAACAACTATATACCTAGTCCTCTTTTACATTTTCACGTGGAAGAAAAGAACACATTGTAATAAAAATTTACAACGAGATAGATGTATGCAGCTTATATTGCGGGGAAGTATTTTAGTAGTGAGATTGATATCGCAAATCGACGTATCAGCTTCACCGGACTTGTACAAGATTGGCATTGGGCCATCAATTTTAATTTAATTAATTTTAATTATGACGTTGTAGCGGCGCTGTGCTGGAGAGCCTGGGCGATGAGAGCTCGATGGAGCTGCGCAAGGAGAAGTTTACTGCAGCAGACACCGACAACGACGGCTGGATAACTTACGACGAGTTCTTGTCGGTATGTCTTACAGATAGTATTCCCATCACTATCTTTTTTTTCTGAATTGACCTATGCTTGTGTCGAAGTACGACCGATCAAGCTTCACCGGACTTGCAGGGGAGCGGGCGGAAGACTCTCTACCCCAAAAAACAGTCATGTACCAACGTGACTCGAGGGAGCCTCGGACCTAAGTCTAGCGCGTTGATACTGAAGAACATCTTGAAGGAGACGACGCCTGAGGGGCTCCGTCTCTGATTATCCCAACACTATCATTCTATAACCCATATCTAAAAGGATCCTGCGTTACATCAGATCTCTATCAATGGAAAGTTTTTAAGAGTCCTAAGTCCCGGGGTGGACAACTGCAAAAAAAGTAAATGGTAGTAGGTAAGCCTGACAATACCTATTTTCTTTTTGGTCAGGTCAGTCTTTTGCTATCCTTATTCCCACCGTGTCGCAGTTTCCCTCCTGGCTTACGAGTTGTAGCACCCCAAGTCTTCCCTGAGGGTTTTGTACGACGCTTCTTATAATCTAGAACAGTGCAAGTTTACACGCCACACCAAAACAATGTCACGGAAATTTAAAAAAATCTATATTTTTTCTGCTAACCAGGAAATAGACAGCAGCGTTAACCTGCGTAATCAACAACTGCGATCCTTAACCTGTCTGCCAAACGAGGCACAGGGAGTGTTTAAGACTGTTATAGCGTTATAGTAAGGTAATTTTAGCGAGTAGTCTACTGTTATAGCCCTTCATTTCGTTGTCAGTTGGTGTACAACTTCAGTCCCCCTGAAGGGGACAAGCTGACCGGTCTGGCGGAGCTCTGCAACGAGGTGGCTGAGAACATCCAGTTCGTCTCCAACCTGACCGTGGGCGAACAGCTGGAGTACGGCCTCTTCTGAACAAAACAACAGCTGGAAACTGCCAGATGTTCGCACAGTTCCAAGATACGCATTGTCTAGTAACGGTCCAACTAATAGATAGAAATGTCTTTTCTAAATTTTAATTTTTGATTTGGTGATTTTTTCTTATAGGCCTAGGTACTATGTAAGCTTAGAGCAACGCGGGCCGCAGGAAGGCCTGTAAAGAGGCCGTAGGAAGGTAAGTATGTAAGTAGCGACAGGTTCGAGAAGCTGTCAAACGCGACATATTGACAGAACTGCTATGGCTCTAATGTCTCCTCGCTTCTTCTCGAGCCTGTCGCTACTTACATAGTAGGCCTACTGAAGGAAAAAAAGGTCTCTGACTAATTTTGTGGTCTTAGGTATTTTTGTACTTTGTAGTTCACTTTATTCACGCGGCTATCTTACACAGGTAATGTTTAAGTTTTTAAATGTGATGTTTAAATAAAACAGGTTTTCAAAATTATTTTCTTTTTATTATCCAAGAAGTACTACTTCGTTCGTACCAACAGTTATGTAGTATTCATAGTTTATTGTCTACATCGGCAAAATCAAATATCCCACTTCTGATGACCAGTAAAGCTCGCGTCACTGCAGTTATCGTTCGCTAATTTCACATCGCTTCATTTGGAGAGGGTACTTAATTATCGCTTTTCTCTACCATTAAGTTCACTCATAGTAGTTATTTCAGCGAAACCAGTTAACAAACAGCTTGCGCCAGGACCTCAATACTTGGACTGTGAAGACCAGCCTTCCTTTGAGGTCAATACTTGGGCTGTTCATCCTCACTAAGAGAGTCTATGTCGCTGAGTTCAGCTAAGCCAGGGTCACAGGCCAGACAATGCTGGTCGATCTCTTGCCAGCACTCCGCACAGTACACGAACGGACACTCGGCTGAACTGCAAGGGTGCCATGACGCTTTCTCTGTAAAATTAAAAAATTCTGTCAACTATTTTACATTTATTCGAGAAAATATCTTTCACCTGTGCAAAAGTAATATTGACGGCCCCATAGCCTATGTTGGTGACGGCTCCGTAGCCTAGTTGCTAGTACGTCTGCGTTCGAAGCACAGGGTCGCGGGTTCGAATCCCGCCCAACCCAAACACTCGTGTGATGAGCACTTATGTTTGTCAGGAAGCCTGACTATACTTAGATGTAAAAATTTCGTAGACTACGATAAGTAACCAAATTTTTGGTCAGTGTTACTACCTTGCAAATAATTAGATCGCTAAGTTTGTTTACCTAACATTCTTTTTTTCATCTAGACTTATTTTGCGATTTCTAGGGAAAAAGTGATAACAAAAATTCGATTATCTAGTGACTTACTTACTAAGTGATTTAATTATTTGGAAGGTGGCAACACTGACCGAAAATTTGGTTAACTACCGATAGTCTAAGGATTTTTTACATCTATTAGCCTGACTAGTATGTACTAAAATGACAGCATTTCGGCTGAATAAGGAATAATAACGCGGACACACGTCCTGCTGGATCTGTTGTCAGTACAGGTGACACTAGTTAGTTAGTTCATCGGGCTATTATCCGCAACTCGACGTCAAACGCGCCTATTTTGCGTATTGGGTAGGATAACTCATTACTCGAGCCACCCGATCTCCTCAAAGAAGCACAGCAAACCTGCCTAGGTTGCCGAGAGTCTCCGGGATCGACCCCGGTGAACCCAGGTATTTAGCCCAGTACGATGACAGGCCGCGACACTCCAGCAGGATGTGGGCCGTCGTCTCCTCTACCTCCATGCAACCTCTGCTGTCCGTGACACCTAGAGTAAATAAGGTGACACTAACTAGCAGCACTCCTGGGCTTGGTCTCCCCGCAGATGAGGCAGGTCATCCTCGCCGCCGGGAACACCTGAAGCCAGCCCAGCAGCTGGGGGAACTTCATACGAAGACTCAGCAGATTCTCGCCGGACAGGTAATGCGCCCTGACAGCCTGGTAAAAAGTCACTTTATTTATTGGAATACATGAGTTTGACAAAGTTTTACTTTGTGGACACTTTATGGTTTTTCTTGCCGAATAACTTCTTTATTAAAGCCTCACCAGAAAAATAAAAAACCTGCTCTGGGGGGCCATATGTATGTTTTTATGTTTATGGCAATAATTTCCCTTATAAAATTAGTTCCATTGAAATACCGCAATATGGCGAGGTTTTTGGGCTTTACTAGTTTTACGCTGCTAGTGGTCCAATTGGTTCAGTGGTTACACATCTTAAATTCAGCCTATATGAACAGTGACACTAAGTTTTATTCTTCAGCAAGCTTCATGCCCTCTTCATTAGCGACCTTGATTTTCGAGGCAACTAATCACTACTACTGCGCAGCTTTGTTTAAAGATTGGTCACGTCAATCACATTGTTTCTTCTTGAAAACCTTTGTACCTCTGCCTCAAGTAGCCTTATACGGGTACATATAAAATTGTCATGGGATACTTATTTTGGAAGGAGAGGTGCGTTAGCGTTGTCACGCCCGCGGCTCGCCTAGGTCATGGGCGAGCCCTTAGGCGTGAACGCAGGGATAAAGTACAGACGAATTAACGTGTAGAACTTGACGCACAGAGCGATGAAAGGAAACACTGACTAACACAGTTCGACTTATCTTATACACACTCAAACTTCTCACATTACGGATTTAACTGATACAAGTCTTAAGAAATTATAAAAGATACATTACGAAATGGCCGTGTGCTGATGAAAAAGTGAAGGTAATGAATGGAAAATGACAGATGAATGACGAATGAATTCCAAAATTAAATATTCAAATTTAGACGAAAAAGAAATGGTAAATGCGATGAGAAATGAAATAGAAACGAGGTGGCATGCAAGGCACCTCGTTACAGCGTTACCTGGACGGCCTTCCTCCGCAGGGTCTTAGCCAACTTCAGGCGCTTCTTCAAGATGTCATTGTAGAGGTGAAGGATGCGCTGTTTCTCTCGGCGAGGGTAGAACCAGCTGCAGATCAGTCTGCATCATACAGAAGAAGACTATAGCGATACCAGCGCATACCTGGTGGTCTACTCTAATTTGCCGTAACTCTAGTTTCGGCTGGACGACGGAACAAAGGTTTCTATAATGGCGACAATGCACCGGAAAGAATAGGTTGCAAACCCCCAGGTGTCTCGAAACCCGCGTGGTGGAAGGCGCTGGATGTGGGCAGCGCCGGACCGACCGTGGAGATTTTTGGGGAAGACTTTTCCATTATAGAAAATCCAGCATTAAGTGTCTTCTACCTGAATGATACGATAATAATTGATGTTGACCTTGGAAGCCGCAGCGTGTAAGGATTGAAGTAGAGTAACAGCAGTATCCAAAGGTACCCGCCGTATATCCGCAGGAAGAAGATGGGAGGCATGCTGCGCGGCCGCGGCAGACACTCGCGGTTGGTCACAGTCCGCTTTACGCGCTGCTCACTTATCAATCCAGTTAGAAGCGTGCGTACTGCATTTGCTAGCAAACCTTTGCCGTCAACCTGTAAGAAGTCGTATGTATTGACCTATAAGTAAGTTCGTGATTTGGACGAAGGTCCTCGGGAACTCAGTGCCAGATTCGTACGGACGACAACCATCAAAGTGATCATAATTTCCAGAGCGATCAAAGCCGCGCTTTTTCAAAAGCGAAGCGCAGCTCCAATCTCTCTGAACATTTCAGTCCAGAAAAACCTTTCCTAACACCTCAACAACCTATTCTAATAACAACTATAAGATCGTCATCCATCATTCTGCGTCCCAATTTAAAAGTTTAAGGCACGTTTGTTCTGCCACCTCACATTAGACCAACATAAAATACTGTCATTGTTTTTGCGATTGCTACCAATTGACACTCCAGCATCTTGCAGCGGCATGCTGAGAGTTGTTCCAGAGTTGTAATATGAAACTTTATATTGGTGGTGTGGTCTAGCTGCCTCAGCCGGTCCAGCATCACAAGGACCCTACACCACGCTGAGATATGGACCGAGTGCGCTGTGATATAAACCTGTATGTTGGTGTCGTGGACCGAGGGCTGGGATTTGTACCTGTATATTGGTGTGGTGCGTGGTCTCGCTGCCTAGGCTAGTTCAGCATAGTCAAAGTCAAAGTCAAAAAGTTTTATTCGAAGTAAGATTTAACAAATCACTTTTCGACGTCAAAACTAATTAAGTAAAGCTTTGCTCAAACCAAGGCCGTCTCTCGTCTCGCAATAATTTATTTATTTATGAATTTAATGCAGAATCAACTCATTAAAAATTAAAGAGGCGATGCGATATTAGTTTGAACAGAACTGGTAGGTTCACGCAATGTGTGCACTGCTGTGGAGAAGAACCCACCGAAGAAACTCCACAGGTTCGCATCTTTTGTTCTTCCCCCTTTTTTTATATCACTACATAGTATAAAATAAAGTCGCTTTCTCCGTCCCTATGTCCCTATGTCCCTATGTCCCTTTGTACGCTTAAATCTTTAAAACTACGCAACGGATTTTGATGCGGTTTTTTTTAATAGATAGAGTGATTCAAGAGGAAGGTTTATATGTATAATACATGCATAATATACTGAAGGATAACCCACAATAACCATTTTCCCGTGCGGAGCCGGGGCGGGTCGCTAGTTCAGTATAATTTATTATTACATCACGAGGATCCTACACCAGGCTGAGATATACGAGTAGACCGGGGACTGTGACATGAACCTGTATGTTGGTGTCGTGGTCTCTCAGCCTCGGGCGCTCCTGCGCGTGTTGGCGGACCACGTCCAGCGCCTCGTAGAAGAGGCGGTCCAGCATCACGAAGGTGGTGGCCGTCACGCCCTCCAGAAGCACCTTCAGCACCTGAGTCAGCAGCTTGCTGCGCGCGGCGCGGTACGCCGTTGAATGCACGTCCACGTACTTGCTTCTCTCCATCTGGGTTGATGGATTCGTTTGTTATCAAATGATAGTTGCACGTGGTGTGGTGACCGAGGGCTTGAGTCCAGACTTGACAGGGGGTTTAAGTGTAATTAAAGATGAAAACTTGCTATATCTACGGTATGGTATTGAATGTTTAAGGGCCTTCGCTGCGTTAAGCGGGCGCACGGCGCGTGCGTCCGCTCCGCGTGCTTGATTCATGTTATTTCAAGAGCAGCGCTGCGTGAGGCGGATAGCCGTCGCACGCGACGCGGGCAGCGGGGCCCGTGGCGTGTGCGACGGGGCCCGCGTCGTCGTGTGTACGCGCGACGGAGCACGCGAGCGGAGCTGTTTCTACAAAATCATTGAGCGCCGCTACGTTATCCGTGTCGCACGCTCCGTGCTTGTACAGTCTTTGTGATAAGTTGGAGCGTGTTATTTGATGGATATTGGATGATGATGAGGGACTTTTGACATTTTATTCCTAACATTTTATTTACTCGCTGCGATAGACGGGAGTCCGTCGCGGACGTCCGCGACGGAGCAGGCGGGCGCACGGCGCGGACATCCGCGACGGGCATCCGCGCCGTGCGCCCGTTTAACGCAGCGAAGGCCCTACTCTATTGGTATAATGGGGTTGATATCTGATCAATCAAAATCAAATAATATAACGTGATTAAAAAATATTTGACTAATTTAAATTAGTAACCCTAAGTATACACCGTGAAATTTAACTGGTGACTATCCGCAACATAGTGGTAGTACTGATGATACTGATCAACTTTTCAAGGAAAATAGGTTGAAATCTCTAAAATTACATTCGATTTTTCATATAAACTTTAGTCAAGTGGCCGGCCATTTTGTATGACAAGTTGAATTTTAATTGTGAGATTTTACCTATGTACAGAAGCCAGCACATGTGGTTGGACATTAGTACTGCGAAATTCACCCTTACTGCTACGGAATACGGGTGCTCTCAAGGTCATAATGTCCAGCTGCATATGCTGCCTACTGTACCTTAGGAAAAGTTGTTTAGTTTCTAGAGTACTACCATTATGTTGCAGCTAGTCAACCAATTAAATTTCACAATGTATACGTCTATTATATTTTTGACGTCATTATATTTTTCACGACTGAGGAAGTACCCGTCCCCATGTCTACGGCGCATGCCTAGGCTAGTGCCACCGTACCGTGACGTGACGCGCCGCGCCGTAGACATGGAGACGGGCTGTTAGTTTTCTCTCTTCATTCCACATTGATACCTTTTTCAAGGGCAGCAGACTACACTTATTCCTCTCCACCCTCCTCCTGTCAATGGCCTTGAAGTAGCCCGTGACGTAGATATTGTCGTGGCCGATGCTGGTCAAATACGCGTCGTGGTAGGTCCCGGCCGCCACCACGATCCGCAGGAACAGCAGCGCGACACACGCGTTCACTACGTTGATGATCTGCTGCATAATCATGTGCTTCTCCTCGAAAGCCTGCATCACGCGGTCGCCTGTCTCTTTTGAATCCTGGAAGTCAGGTTTTAACAATATCATTGTTTTTGAGAGACGCGTTTATATGTTCACCGTTACTTATTTAGTCTACTACTGAACAGAATAGTAATTCCAATTAATTATTCACCGTACGTATCGAATGCTCATCATCATCATCATTTCAACCGAAAGACGTCCACTGCTGGACAAAGGCCTGCCCCAAAGATCTCCACGACACGATCGGTCCTGCGCTGCCTGCATTCAGCGGCTTCCCGCGACCCTCACCAGATCGTCGGTCCACCTTCGAATGCTATTATAAACGAATGGATAAATGACAATGACGAAGTTACTAGGTACGTATGATAATTTTCTGGTTTTTCATGTAGATACACTTTTTCCGTCTTACCTGGATATCATAAAGCTGCCGCATCTCATTAACCCTGTATTGAAGTTTGACATCCTGAAGATTATTCGTCATTTCCCTTTTCGCTTTCTTCAAGTATAAATATCCTTCTGCTAATCCTGGATCTATCTGAAATACAATTAATGCTTGTCTT
This sequence comes from Teleiodes luculella, assembly GCA_948473455.1. Taxonomy (NCBI): domain Eukaryota; kingdom Metazoa; phylum Arthropoda; class Insecta; order Lepidoptera; family Gelechiidae; genus Teleiodes; species Teleiodes luculella. Next base: position 3,677,791 of record OX419601.1, read on the forward strand.
CTGTGATTATTTTTCAGCTATTTATTTAACGACAGCTTGGATGAATGGATTTATTTTCTGTGTAGTTGACTATTGAATCTACGCCAATGACACATACAAAAAAGGTATTTTATGTAATTTGGCCACGCAAAAATTCGTCATCTAACTCGGGAGACTATACCTCCATCTTAAGATAAGAGGCCGCCCTATTCTGAGATGGAGGTGCAGACTCCCAAATTAGAATAAAAAATCATATTTTTAATTATATCTGAATAACTAGGAAGACTTTCCATCAAACCCTCTCATCTCTTCAATAGTAAGAAGGAACAGCAACAACCCAAACTTGTCATCTAAGTGACCTAGGAAGAAACCCAGATATTGTCACCCGTTTGCACTTTACTTAAGAATCGCTTTAATTGTTGATGCCTTAAGTATTTAGGTGAGATTTGGTGAAAATTTTGTTTGCTAGTAACCTTCAGACTTTTTGTTTCTGTCTACCTTTATGAGCCCAATTAGACTGTTAGTGAAAACCAATATTTTTTTTAAGCTTTAGTTAGCTTATGCCTTCCTAACTACGAAATGTCTAAGACAAGGTTAGTGCGAACAGGTGTAAACCTCTTCAAATTTTAGAACATACCTCCTTCTCGCTGTCACAAACACCAGTTCCCTCAACAAAAGGCAACAGATTACAGATGTATGTGATCTTGAGCGGCCAGCACACAGCCCAGGCGGCGTACGTCGGCATTCGGTTGAGGCAGTTGTCGAAAGCCCCTTCGAACGCGTCGACGCACACTTGTATAGCGCGCGCCACCTGGGCGTGGCAGCGGTACTCTAACTTCTTTGCGTACATCTTGTGGTACGTCGCCTTTTCCGAGTCGTTCGGGTTTAAACTGGAAAGTCGGATGACGTGAGTAGTAATGTGCCGTTGCCGGAAATATTCCCACCATTCCCGGGAAATTTCCGCTCCCAGGAATATAAGATATGGTAGACCGGGTTGGTGTTTACCGGTTAGTTACCCTCAAACGGAAAGCAGCATTCTTAGTGGGAATATTTCCGGGAACGGCACATCACTAGACGTGAGTAGTTTATGATAACTGTGAGATAGCTAAATTGAATTTCGAACAAAATTTGCAAACCATGTGGAGTCTTTAGAAAACTTCTGTTTGGAAAGTACACTTGTTCAAAGTTTTAATAAAATTAGTAAATTGACTATTATAACGATTTCAGACGAAGTTTCATTTTTATAAAGCCTATATTGACCTAAGAGACCCTTTGTACTTGAAAATTAGCCGTGCAGAAGACTGGCTGTCGACCGAGATCATGTTTTTTTTTTGTAACAGAAAACACCATAAAACGTTGGCACGTTTCAGAAATCAGATAAGCTCTAATAGAGCTTGTTTCACGGTATTATGTACTGAAATTGTCTACTAACACAAATTTCTTCTCAATACGTTCAGACCTGGGGGGGCGAGCGAACAGTTTGTCCACGTTGTCGTTGATCTGCCGACTCGCGGTCAACTCTTGCGTGTCTTCTATCTCATTCTCTATCGGCTCTGCTACTTTGCGAAATGATCTACAAGATAGTACAGATTGTGCATGAATTAATTACCAAATAGATTATACTTTTATTTGTAAATATAATTAAGATAATGTTGTAAGGCAAAGGTTTCTCTGTCTTCTGGAGGCCACCAGTTATCAGAGAATGTCTTTATTTAGCACAAAAAACCTTGCGCATGAATTCTTAGGGTGCACGCTGCGTCAAATGGCGCGACGGGGACCCCCTGCGTAGCAAAAGACGCGTCGAGTGACGAGTACGCAGCGTCACCAAATCAGTATCAATAGACATCGTGAATCGTGATGTGTGTACCGGACTGTACGAAGTCTATACGTAACTGCTATAGGACAAAATTTCGTAAAACAAACACGCCCGAGCGAAAAAGAGCGTCGGTGACCAAATGGCTAGGGCCGTTAACTTCCATTCGGCAGTTCGCAGATTTAATCCTCGGCACGTGAATGGGCATTTCGATTTTCGAATTCATATTATTATTACCTACCCAAGCAGCAAACTAGTGTTTTCGACGTCAATATAGCAGCCTATTAGAAACTTAGAAATTTATAAGAGATGTACAAGAGTTTCAGAAGACGCTTTAGGTTTCATAAAGACCAATTGAGAGTTATTATACAGCTCAAACTGTATAAAGACTGTATTAAGGGGTAAGCAAATTCTTTAGGAATTTAGACAGGATAAAAAAACACTAATATAACATTTTAAGTATTCGATTACACTTCAAGCTATTTTTTATCGTCAAAGCTGTACAAAGGCTGCTTAGAGCTTGTGATTTCTACCATATTTCAGCTTAAAGCGTTAATATAGTATCACTAAAAACCTTTTTCTGTACAATGCTCTTTTCGAAAACCGTTCAAAAACCTATTCTTTGAGAGTAATTCTACACTCTTGTCGAACTTAAAGTGTTATGGTGCGTTGCCGATCGCCGTGCGCCTGTGGCCGATCGGGCCGACTGTCGGTTTTTTGACAAAGATCAAAGGAAAATGTGCCTGCGCCCGTGTGCCTGTTTACACGCGCGAGGTCGCGTCAGTATCGCATGCGACTTCGTGGCGAACGGACCATAGGTAATTTATTTCGTTCGACCACAATAATTTGAAAATGACCGACTGGACCAACGAACAAAATTTATTATTTTTAGAATTATATAGAATTATATCGCCTATCATTTTGTTTTTTTTTTAAATAAAAATACATCATTGCTAGAGCAATAGCCCCCACAAGATCTACGTCCGCGTCGTCCGGCATCTTTGCACTGACTAGCAGGCCCGCGCGCGTGTGAACAGTCTGCTTGGCCCGCGGAAGAGCACGGGCACAACGGGCGGCTTGCCGGGCTGCACGCCGGGCTGAATGCCAGGCCGCCCGGCGCGCGTCTGAACGCAGCATTATGAGTTATGTAGAGGAGAGCGTTGTAAAACTGCAATAATAAATAACACCTACAGTACAGCTTTATTATTCCCGTCGCTCGCTACGCATATTCTCTCGAAATCGAGTTAATATGGTGTTAAAAAAAACTATAATACAGCTTGAATCATAAAAATATTACGTTAAAACTCTAATAACAAGCCAATAGCTGATTGAAATAATCTACGAATCACATTGTACAGCTATTTAACTTAAAATACTATTCAAATATCCTTCAAGCTGCTTAATAAGTTGCGTCCATTTTTAATATTTGATTATCACGATTTAAGGATATTCGTGATTATATGATAGAATATCACACTAACAAAACATTATTACCTAGACTTATAGTTGAAGTTTCTCTTTAAATGTAGTACCTATTTAAATACCTATCAGTTTTGTTTGTAACCTCAAAAATAATAACCTCAAAAGGTACTTAATGTGTTTTAATTGAATTATCTTCTTCGCTATATAAAGATATTTCGCAGGCGCGTCAATAATATTCCATAAAAGTATACTGTATTCACAATAAATATTTCACCGCACTTTGGACATGGCTTTTTTTGGTCTTTTATTCACAGAAAAATCTAACCACTATATAGAAAAAATATATAGATTCTAGACATAAAACTCAGTCCACATGTCCAGTTGTGGAATTTAAGTGCCCCCCATTTAGGAGATATTAATTTTTTTCAATGTGATAAAGTTGTCCACTCAGCAAGTCTATAAAACGCACCTGCCACTACCTATCTCTTTCTAACACCTAGCTAAGGCTACTCTTGTCTTCTCTTTCTTACAAAATAGTTACTAAACCGCGAAAACGATTTATTCTGTATTCAAAACTTCAAAAATGAGCATAGCATGTGCTGTAAATGTCTCGCATAATGTCACTGAAAATCGTTTTCGCGGTTTAGTTAACTATTTTAATAACCTTGTAAGAAAGAGAAGACAAGAGTAGCCTTAGCTAGGTGTTAGAAAGAGATAGGTAGTGGCTGGTGCGTTTTATAGACTTGCTGAGTGTGCAACTTTCTCACATTGAAAAAAAATAATATCTCCTAAATGGGGGGCACTTAAATTCCACAACTGGACATGTGGACTCAGTTTTATGTCTAGAATCTATATATTTTTTCTATATAGTGGTTAGATTTTTCTGTGAATAAAAGACCGGGCCCCATACGATTTTTTTCCTTTACTTCTATTCATACCCACAAACATAATATCAACATAATCCGACATTTGTTTCAATCTTCATAAGTAATATATTTATCGCGCCATTACAAATATTAATATTATTGCGTAAAGTTTTTGTTTTTACTCTTCCTAAATTATTTCCAAAAACTAATATCGTTACAAAGTCTTTCGTAAATAATATTTGTAAAGTTAAAGTTTCCTTCTACACCTTACAACATCTTTAGAGAGATTTGAAGTTTACTTGTACACCTTACAACAGCTCTATGTAGAATTAAATTTTCCATGTACACCTTACAACAGCTCTATAAAGAATTTAAGTTTCATTCTACACCTTACTGCAGACTTTATAAAGCTTTTAAGCTGATTGTACAGCCACTGTACAGCTCTTATAACGGTAAAAGCTGATTAATTTGGGGCCCTTTTTGGTGTTATAGTGTCTGTATAAACCCCTCTACAGCCTAATATAGGCTGCTATAAATGCTTGAAGTATAAACAGAAACTTAAATGCAGCTTATATACAGCCTAATTTGCTGCTTGGGTACTTACGCCTATTCGACACTCTTACGAAGTGAAGAAAAATATCGTTAGAAAACCTGCGAAAGGCCTATTCACTTAGATTTCAGGGTAGGCTTGAGCCTCTCGATGAGAACATATATGAGCTGTTAACGAAGCCGTTACCTCATGGCATCCTTGACCTGGTCCATGTCTCCTTTGAGCCGGAACACGGAGCTGTGGAAGGGCGCCGCCCCCTGGCTGTGCTTGGCTCGCGACAGGTTGTACGACAGCTGAGTGCTGCACGCGAACACGCGGACCACCTCTTTACCTCATGGCATCCTTGACCTGGTCCATGTCTCCTTTGAGCCGGAACACGGAGCTGTGGAAGGGCGCCGCCCCCTGGCTGTGCTTGGCTCGCGACAGGTTGTACGACAGCTGAGTGCTGCACGCGAACACGCGGACCACCTCTTTACCTCATGGCATCCTTGACCTGGTCCATGTCTCCCTTGAGCCGGAACACGGAGCTGTGGAAGGGCGCCGCCACCTGGCTGTGCTTGGCTCGCGACAGGTTGTACGACAGCTGAGTGCTGCACGCGAACACGCGGACCACCTCTTTACCTCATGGCATCCTTGACCTGGTCCATGTCTCCCTTGAGCCGGAACACGGAGCTGTGGAAGGGCGCCGCCACCTGGCTGTGCTTGGCTCGCGACAGGTTGTACGACAGCTGAGTGCTGCACGCGATCACGCGGACCACCTCTTTACCTCATGGCATCCTTGACCTGGTCCATGTCTCCTTTGAGCCGGAACACGGAGCTGTGGAAGGGCGCCGCCCCCTGGCTGTGCTTGGCTCGCGACAGGTTGTACGACAGCTGAGTGCTGCACGCGAACACGCGGACCACCTCTTTACCTCATGGCATCCTTGACCTGGTCCATGTCTCCTTTGAGCCGGAACACGGAGCTGTGGAAGGGCGCCGCCCCCTGGCTGTGCTTGGCTCGCGACAGGTTGTACGACAGCTGAGTGCTGCACGCGAACACGCGGACCACCTCTTTACCTCATGGCATCCTTGACCTGGTCCATGTCTCCCTTGAGCCGGAACACGGAGCTGTGGAAGGGCGCCGCCACCTGGCTGTGCTTGGCTCGCGACAGGTTGTACGACAGCTGAGTGCTGCACGCGAACACGCGGACCACCTCTTTACCTCATGGCATCCTTGACCTGGTCCATGTCTCCCTTGAGCCGGAACACGGAGCTGTGGAAGGGCGCCGCCACCTGGCTGTGCTTGGCTCGCGACAGGTTGTACGACAGCTGAGTGCTGCACGCGATCACGCGGACCACCTCTTTACCTCATGGCATCCTTGACCTGGTCCATGTCTCCTTTGAGCCGGAACACGGAGCTGTGGAAGGGCGCCGCCCCCTGGCTGTGCTTGGCTCGCGACAGGTTGTACGACAGCTGAGTGCTGCACGCGAACACGCGGACCACCTCTTTGGCGTTCAGACCCATGTTCGTTATCGGACCTGGGGGATTCAAGTTTACTTGTTAATCGAAAAATTTATACTGGCACGAAAAAGAGCGTCGGTGGCCTAGTGGCTGGGGCCATTGACTTCCATCTGAAAGTTCGCGGGTTCAAGCCTCGGCACTTACCAATGTGTTTTCGATTTTCTGATTCATATATACGATTCGACGATATATACGATTATTTTTTCAAGAGTTACCCATAAATGTGTTATTAACAATGTAGTAACAATGAAACTGTTTAAAAATTGATACAAATATTTTATCATTATTATTTTTATCGGTTTGAACATCAGTAAAAGTGTATATGGTACATCGCGTATTTGGCTTTCAGCGTTTTTGGTAAAATGCGTATCAGGTACAATGCGTTTATTGGCCAAATGCGTTTCTGGCATTTTGCTGCGAATTGAGTAATTTTACTACGTTTTTCCGCCAAATATTGTTTGAAATACGTACCGGCGATAACGTATGTGAGCACCACAGCCTTGAGCACCCCCCGGCCCGGCTTGCCGCAGTACATGGGCGCGCAAAGGAGGGAGATACACCGCAACTGCCGGCAGACCGCGTTGCCCAAACCTCAAAACAATAAATCTCACCACAGTTAATAAAAAATAAGTAACTCTTTATTGCATACACATACACAAATAACTTACAAATAAAATGTGCTAATTACTAATTTAAAAGCTTTTTTAATAGCTTGTAATACTTCATGCGGTGGACTGTGATTACCTAAGGCTTCGAATTATATGCGACGGATAACGACTGACCTAACGGCTGAGCCGCGAAATCATACTAATATTATAAAGAGTCTAGTGTATGTTTAAATTAACTCAAAAACATCTGTGCCGATTTCAAAAAATATTTCACCATTAGAAAGCTCCATTCACCCTGAGTAATATAGCCACATAGGCTACCCTTTACCAAGGCAAAAACTGCTATTAACGCGGGCGGAGCCGCGACGGAAAGCTAGTTACAAATAAATATAGGTACTTATGGGAAGGGCGGCATCAAATAATTCGTCGCATAATAGTTTCTTGTAAATATAACACAATCATCAAAAACTTACCCAATAACAAACTCAAGCCAATCAACAGCATAGGTCCTATATGGTACGGAAAATATATATTCACTATTAAATAGTGGTAGTACATCTGTGCAAGTGCGACCCCGCCCACAAACCCGACGTACTTCATCCAGTCCACATTCTGGAAGCACGAGCACAGCCGCTCACTGCACGGAGATACGGTGCAAATGCATTTGAATATGCATTTCATTATACACTTCGCAGGGCGACAGACTACACATCGTATCAACAGAAACACGCCGTTAAGTAAACAACACATTTCAGGTATTTTGAGAGACCTGTCGCGTTCAGATAACACTTAAAAATTAAAGGAAATATAGATTTAATTACTTCAAAATATGCAGTTCTCTTATGTCAAAGAAGTTTCAGCCACAAAAATATCAACAAACCCATTTTACTTTACTTATAGGCCGGGAGATGATGACAGAAATTTTTAGGTCATTTGTTACAGTATGGCGGTTTTACAGGGGTCTTAGTACGCAATGACAAAAAGAAAAATGATGGTCATAGCGCTGGTACTGGCGGCCCAATCGCGAAAAAAAAAATTGCAGATTTTCGGCAGTATGGCGACCATTTGGAGCCGTCCGAAAAGTATGGCATGGTGATTTTCGTAAATGGCTGCACGAAGATGATCAAACTGTGCATAAATTACCCTGGTACAAATGGTTGAATTTTTATTTTTCGCGTCGGTATGGCGGGCTGTAAGTCACACCGGAGAAGTATGGCATGACACTGTAGTCTAGTTATTTTTTACGGGCTAACGGAAAATACTAAAATTTTTGTAGTAGGTACAAATCGTTTGACTTTCGTAATTTATCCGACTAGTTCACTAACGCCCACGCGATTGGGCCGCCAGTACCAGCGCTATGACTATCATTTTTCTTTTTGTCATTGCGTACTAAGACCCCTGTAAAACCGCCATACTGTAACAAATGACCTAAAAATTTCTGTCATCATCTCCCGGCCTATTACCCATAGATATTTATTTACTAAAAAAAGTCTGAATAGCCCGATATCTCCCGCTTCACTACATAGTATAAAACAAAGTCGCTTTCTCTGTCCCTACGTCCCTATGTATGCTTAAATCTTTAAAACTACGCAACGGATTTTGATGCGGTTTTTTTTAATAGATAGAGTGATATAAGAGGAAGGTTTATATGTATAATACATGCATAATATACTTCAGGATAACCCACAATAACCATTTTCCCGTGCGGAGCCGGGGCGGGTCGCTAGTTCAAAATAATTTCATAATTTTCGCAGTACAGTATATGGATTTGTTTTAGTAACATGGTATCTTAGAATAGGCGGGGTAAAGCCCGACCAGAGAAATAAAAAACCTCGCCATATTGCGGAATTTCAATGGAACTAATTTTATTACGGGAACTGTTGCCATAAACTTAAAAATATACACGTGGCGCCCCCAGAGCAGGTATTTTATTTCTCTGGTCAGGCTTTAAATACAAAACAGTATGATGATAAAAAAAAAACAATATAAATTTATCAAATTTTATTAATCGATCACGTTTGCATCTCTATAGAGATTTAAGAGTTGCACTATATCATCAAAAGCCTAGCATTTTAGCAAACATTTCTAATTATAGGCGCTCATGACATACCATCTCTTAATTTATGACTAAATTACAAATGCGGGCAGATATCACAACATCAATCTTTGCGATAGTATTAACAAATTGAGTAATTTAATTTCTTTCGACTTTTCCTTGGAAGTGAAACACTTCTATTTATAATAAATAAATATTACTTATTATTATTATTAGGTATGTAGGTACATACAATTAGATATGAATTGAATCAATACACAGTTATCTTCCTTTCGTCGCGTTGCCATAATACATATAGTTTTAACAATCAAACCAGACTTCTTTCCAAACGTAACGATTTGTTAAATAAACATATTTGAAAATGTTAAACAAGCATTTACACTTTCTGAATTTGCGCCAATATTTACTTTGGAATTGATTAGTAGGTTTACTGTATGCAATCGACGATACCCAGTAGCTTTGAATAGCCTGAACCTTAATTTTAGTTTAATTTACAGAAATCAGATAGGATTTTCACCATGAAATTAACAAATTATCTATTTATATTCCACAAAGTCTGATGTAAACAAGTAGAAATTTACAGTTCAAGTACAAATCACAACTGTTTTTTTATAAAACTATACAAAAATTTAAACTACTTATATTTATTATTGCTGTTGGTGATCAAATCAGTTCTTTTAAAGCCGATCAAATTCAAAGGGCATGACTCCTAATACATAATATACGCTTTAACCAAACTCGTATCCACGAAACTAACTACGCGAAATTATTTACGAATGACAAGTTGAGATGTTCCACGTACTTTCTAACTGTATACGTTTGTTAGACGTTTTCGGAGAAATTACAAAACAGGATATAATAAAAATAGATTCAGAGTAAATCCATTATTACGTGCAAAGCTAATAGAAAATGAAACTTATTTTACATTTCATATAAATAAAACATAAATTATCGAGGTGCCGCCGGGCCAAACAACAGCAAAGAAAAATAAAAATAAATACATTTTATTGCACACACAGATACTGGACATAAATAAATTACAGAATAATAATTATTGATATGATTTTATAAAATACTTTGAAATTCGAGTTTTTAGAAAGTAAGGCCAAATGTTTTTATTATTTGAGCGCATGCTTTGAGCAAACTACAAGTAAACAATACCTGTTAATCAGAATTCGTTCATTCATAAGTATAGATAGAAGTAAACCCAGTTATTAAAATTTCCTTACTCAATATAAAGAAATGTGACGACTAAATTTATTTTTTACAAAGGAGTGTATTATTTGCTCATGTATATGAGCCCTTACCGAGTGGCAAATAAGTACCAAATAATATTTTTTTCAAAGCTGAGATTGAAAATATTTAGATAACATATTAGGTATTCCATAGGTTGGTTCGTCACAAGATTTAAATAATTAATTAAATTAGCAACTTTCTCAAAGTAATAGGGATACTGACAGTATGGAATAAAAGACTACTAGAAAATGGTCAATTCCTTTGCTTAAAATTAGTTTAGTGGTTGTCTGAATTTGGTAGTAAAAAGGGTAGTTGTTTCAGAACTTTGGAAACTCATACTTTTTTCCGAAATGGTTTTATGCAAAAAAATAAATGATAAGGGGGGGGGGGCATAGCTATTGTCTTACTATTTCATAGAAAAAAACTATAGCTCTAGTCTAGACGCAGTATTCAGGAAGCAAATAGGAGAAAATACATTTGTATGAAAAAAATGCGGCTCGGCTACGCTCTTAGTTTGTCATCCAACATCCCTATTACGCCGCCGGTACTTCACGCTCGCATAAGCACACTGAGGTTGTTATAGAAATTGTAGAATACAATATATATTAAAATAATACACATTTAAACTTTGCTGTTAAATAAACAAAAGCAATGAAGCACCACATAGGCGAGTGTGAAGCGTTAGATACATGTCCATTTCACGTTCGTACGTATTGAGATATTATGTACTTACTGTTAGCTTCGTCTCACACGGTAAAACTGAAATAGAACTAGGCTCCATACGCACTAAGTGGTTAGCCGCAGGAGACGGCTGTAATGGTGGTTAGCCGCGCGGTGCCTTGCCTTCAGCACAGAATAAATAATAGTACTAGGTACAGAAGGCGCACTCTCTGATAGCAAACGTACGAATTTAATTCTAGCTGCCACGCCACTAACGTTCAAATTACTTTGAACGCGTCGAACGTGACCCTGGCTATAATAGCCTATCGTTTGTCGTTGCGCTCGTATTAAAACAAAATGCACCTTAAGACCACGCCACGAGAGTCTTGTATGACCACAGAATAAATAATAGCGTCGTCACAAGCGCCGCGTTTTTCCTACTAATTGGCCTCATGTATGAGGCCGCCCGGCGTAGGTACATTCTGGAGCTCTAGCGCGAAGTGCGCCGGGCTTGCCTTCAGTCGGACCGGAGCAACCGTAGCGGTTGGGCGGTAGCCACATTTTTGATTGCGGCTAACCGCTTAGTGCGTGGAAAGCCTTAATCCCAATACATTTTCTAAGGAGTCACCATAGATAGTATAAGTAGCATTTTATTGTATTGTTAGGGCACTCCAAATAACCAACACGATTTGAAATGTTATACGGCAACTGCCAGAACGTCAATGAAACAAAAGAAAATAGTGTTGCCCCCGGCACAGTTCAGTATCGCGTATACTTCTGTCAGTGTCGCAAATCACAGTACTTGTTGGAGCAGAAGGCTCTAGTAAAGTAAAAGTAGCATCATAGGCACTCGGGATTTGAACTCAGTTCTATTTAAATACCGCCGTGTGAGAAGGGGGTTAAATGCGAGATAATTACTTGTCACAGAACTTCATGTTAAACGGGCTAGTCTTAAAAGAACGTCGCAGAATCGACACGATATGAAGAAGACTACTGGACATAGGTCTTTTTAGGTACAGTCAAGAGCAGGGTAAGCTGAACACACGCACCGCGATTCAATCTCTTTTTCATAGACATAATAACATGTGGGCCAAAGCCATTTGACTCCAAACTAAGCGTCTTTACTATATATTAGACAGCTGATATACATAAACATACAGATAAATACATACTTATACAAATATACAACAAACAAAAAGTGTTAATCACACGAATGTTTGTCCTGGGTGGAGTTCGAACTCGCAACCTTGTGTTTTGAAGGCAGATGTATTATTAACTATACTTCAACTCAAGATAAAATTAGATAATATTATGTCAAATATGCAGCACAATAGACAGACTTGCGTTAAAAAATTGCACAGGTTTTTCTGTAAACACCGTCTGATTGCACCGTCGATCAATTCTATCAAATCTTATAAGAAACGAAGTATAGGATACATATTTATCCTTTCCACGCATAATGACCAAAACAATTTAAAGCCTAACCAAAGAAATAAGAAACCTGCTCTGGGGGCGCCACGTGTATATTTTTACGACTATGGCAACAATTTCCCTTATAAAATTAGTTCCATTGAAATTCCGCAATATGGTTTCTTATTTCTTTGGTCGGGCTTTAATTTAAATACGCGTGACCAATACTTATCTATCATAGAAATAAGTTTAAATGAATAAGCCGTCTTAGAAACAGTATTGAGTGTTCAGCTTATCGTGCTCTCGGCAACGTCAAAGTTGATAGCGTAAGTGACATCAGTGTTGAGTACAATGGGTGTGTGTGTGTGTGTGTGTGTTACGCCAGTGCGGTGGGGGGCGCCCCCTGTGGCTCCTCCCCCGCGGGGGCGGGCTCGGGCTCCGTGGGCAGCTCCAGCACGCGCGGCCCGTACAGCAGCAGGTATGCGCAGTGCCAGTCGCCTGCAAACAACACATACACATATACGGGACCTGGGACCACTCTTGGAATCAATATCGATCCCGATTTCCACAGAACATTTAAAAGAGGTTAGAATGGCGATATGCGTCGTTCGTATGAAATCCGGTGTCGCCGATTCCACCCCACCTTTCACCTCCACTACATCTGTACTTAAATAAAGATGAAGTTTACGCACATATTTGCAATCTCAAATCTAGCCAGTCATAGCGCCGCTCACGCGATTTCAAAAGGAAACGAATCATAAGCATGCACGCATACCGATGTACATTTTTATACCTATGTGTGACTTAAACAGCGCTATCGCGTCTTTGCGTGGAGATGTGAGCGTTGCTCATATCCTTGGCGCGCCTGCCCCGCCCACAGCTCCTTTCTAACCTCTTTTATATGATCTGTGCCAATTTTAACCCAATGCAATACCAAAGTCAATTTTATACCGATAATCTTGAAAATCTGCCCGCCAGGAGCTGTCGACGCGCATTTTTTTACGTAAACACGCGTTTGTATCGATACAAACGCAAGTTGAACACTATTAAAACGCGCTTTCATACAATACTGTGGTCAAAAGTGAGCTATACAAACGTGATACAAGCGCGCGTTTACAGCCGTCCTAGTTGCGTTCAAAAGACGTGGCGTTTGTACCGATACAAACGCCGGATAGTTTATAAAGGTTATAACTTTGGTTGCAACAAGCCAAACGTAAAAAACGTCGTGTGAAAGGGCTCTAAGAGCCCTATCATGTAATCGCACATCCAATAGTTAAAATCAATAAATCTAAGCTTTCCGTAGAAATAACAGTCGACATCAGAAGTGGGATGCTTAAACCAAAAATAAATGGCTACGTATCACAAATATTTTATTGTTGTGACGTCACTCAACTCCGCCGCTCAGTTTGAGCACCTCGTCGAGCGTGACGGGCGTGACGGTGTCGTCGTCACACCGCAGCCAATCATCTCCCTTAGCGATCCACGCCACGTAATGGCCTAGTGACGTCACACTCACCTCCGCCGCTCAGTTTGAGCACCTCGTCGAGCGTGACGGGCGTGACGGTGTCGTCGTCACACCGCAGCCAATCATCTCCCTTAGCGATCCACGCCACGTAATGGCCTAGTGACGTCACACTCACCTCCGCCGCTCAGTTTGAGCACCTCGTCGAGCGTGACGGGCGTGACGGTGTCGTCGTCACACCGCAGCCAATCATCTCCCTTAGCGATCCACGCCACGTAATGGCCTAGTGACGTCACACTCACCTCCGCCGCTCAGTTTGAGCACCTCGTCGAGCGTGACGGGCGTGACGGTGTCGTCGTCACACCGCAGCCAATCATCTCCCTTAGCGATCCACGCCACGTAATGGCCTAGTGACGTCACACTCACCTCCGCCGCTCAGTTTGAGCACCTCGTCGAGCGTGACGGGCGTGACGGTGTCGTCGTCACACCGCAGCCAATCATCTCCCTTAGCGATCCACGCCACGTAATGGCCTAGTGACGTCACACTCACCTCCGCCGCTCAGTTTGAGCACCTCGTCGAGCGTGACGGGCGTGACGGTGTCGTCGTCACACCGCAGCCAATCATCTCCCTTAGCGATCCACGCCACGTAATGGCCTAGTGACGTCACACTCACCTCCGCCGCTCAGTTTGAGCACCTCGTCGAGCGTGACGGGCGTGACGGTGTCGTCGTCACACCGCAGCCAATCATCTCCCTTAGCGATCCACGCCACGTAATGGCCTAGTGACGTCACACTCACCTCCGCCGCTCAGTTTGAGCACCTCGTCGAGCGTGACGGGCGTGACGGTGTCGTCGTCACACCGCAGCCAATCATCTCCCTTAGCGATCCACGCCACGTAATGGCCTAGTGACGTCACACTCACCTCCGCCGCTCAGTTTGAGCACCTCGTCGAGCGTGACGGGCGTGACGGTGTCGTCGTCACACCGCAGCCAATCATCTCCCTTAGCGATCCACGCCACGTAATGGCCTAGTGACGTCACACTCACCTCCGCCGCTCAGTTTGAGCACCTCGTCGAGCGTGACGGGCGTGACGGTGTCGTCGTCACACCGCAGCCAATCATCTCCCTTAGCGATCCACGCCACGTAATGGCCTGACGAGGAGGTGCGGCCGCGGTGCGTGAGGACTGCTCGCAGGCGGTAGAAGCCGCTGTTGTTACTGCCCACGTCTGTACAATGAAGGAGATTAAACGTCAGAAACCACAGAACATTTAAAAGAGGTTAGAATGGCGATAATGCGCCATCCGTATGAAATCCGGTGTCGCCGATTCCACCCCACCTTTCACCTCCACTACATCTGTACTTCAATAAAGATGAAGTTTACGCACATATTTGCAATTTCAAATCTAGCCAATCATAGCGCCGCTCAATCACGCGATTTCAAATGGAAACGAATCATACGCATGCACGCATACCGATGTACATTTTTACAGCTATGTGTGAGTTAGACAGCGCGATCGCGTCTTTGCGTGGAGTATGAGCGTTTGCTCATAGTCTTGGCGCGCCGGCCCCGCCCACACCGCCTTTCTAATCTCTTTTAAATGTTCTGTGTCAGAAACTATTGCGGAAGAAATAAAAGTTATATAAAGCCTGACCAAAGAAATAAAAAACCTTCTCTGGGGACGCCACGTGAATATTTTTACGACTATGGCAATTTCCCTTATAAAATTAGTACCATTGAAATTCCGCAATATGGCGAGGTTTCTTATTTCTTTGGTCGGGCTTTATTTAGAATACTGTCTGCGGCTATGCTTCCCGTATCAAACCAGTATGATTTATTCAAGGTGCGAGTTGCATCGAACATAATACCTACAACTGTTTCAGTTAGGTGATTAATTTCCATTTGTTTCATAGTTGAACAGAAAAAACACTGACTAAAAAAAACAAATTGAACTTGTCTAAAAAAAAGTCTTGTATGAAAAATATTTTTTTTTGATAACTTTTTTGTTTGTAAGACCGCAATGTTTTTTGACTACTTTTATTTCTGTATAGATAGGACTAGGTAATACTAATATTATAAAGAGGAAAGATTTGATTGATTGTATTGAATAGGCTCCGAAACGTACCGATTTTAGATAGAATAGACCTCGGGGAAGGACATAGGCTACCTTTTACCGCGGCGAAATTCCTCATTTCCACAGGAAAAACTGTTACCGCTACCGTTTCCGGCGGAAATAACTCAAGGCTGCACAATGTGTACGTACCGTTCTCGAACCAGTAGGGCACGACGGTTTTGCTTTTCGCCTCCTTGTTGGTGTCGCCGTGGTTCTTGGTGCTCAGCGAGTTCTCCACTTTCTTGTCGTCCAGTTCCTGAACACAAAACAAAACATAGGAGTCAGGCAATTCGTTTGATGTGGTATTCAACTTTTTAATTTGTAATAGTAGAATGCTTTCGGTGGAAATGTCAGGCGAGGTTTTAACTGTTGCCACGATTTCATGCTTTGAATGACATTTTGTGCGCTGGGATCATTGATTTACAACAAACCACAGATAAAACATGAACGATTAAAAATAGGACGGCGAAGAGGTGCTCAAGCACCTCTTTTAGCACAGTGAAAATACAACCGTAGTAAAAAAGACTAAGGTTTAAGTTACTAAAAATCACATATTACATTTTGATTCCAGTGCACTACTTTACCGCAATGAAAATGCGACCGTAATGGGAAAGCATAAGGTTGTAATTAGGAGTTTACACAGGTAAGCAAACTTAGTGATTTAATTATTTGAAAGGTGGCAACACTAACCACAAATTTGGTTTACTACCGGTAGGCAGTCCTCTCGAGTATATTGGTCCATGGTATTGCATTGGGTTGAAATCGGGATCGCTATTGATTTCAAGACTAGACCCTGTACCTTGAACTGGTTCCTCATGGGCATGAGCCTCTCCTGCAGCTCCGGGGTGCACAGGTCGAACACGTCCAGGTCCAGCGGGAACTTCACGTCCTTGAGGATCTTGGCGTTGACAGACTCCTTCTCCTTGTAGTAGAACCGCACGAACTGCACCGTCAGGTACGCTGGCAGACGGCTGATCTTGCTCTAAAAGAACAATATTACCAACATTCTAATCTAAGTAGAAAGATATTTTTATTATTATTATTATTTATAAGTTTATTTTATTACACTAACATTACAGGTATCCCTAATGCGCTAGTGTAATTAATGACAGAAAAAAAACATATATTATAACCTCCTATAACAAATAATACCTAATGCTACCCTTGTGAATTCACTCAGAGCACACTGAAACAAATCTAAGTCCTCAGCGATAAGGTTGAGAGTGCGGAGCGCCCTCGTGAGCGGTGCCTCGCGCAGCAGGTTGGTCCGGCCGCGCGGCTCGGCCAGCAGGCTCGGCCGCCGCCGCCGCCACACGTACTTGTCTGGCACGTTCAGGAATATTAATTCCAGCACAACAGAGTTGGATATTTTACCTCTCAATACTTTAAAAATGTACTTTATCAGTGCAAGTTCCCTTCTCACCCTAAGTTCATTGTATCCAATCATACCCAACAGAAACAATGTTGGATACATCAATGGGTAGAAAGGATACACCCCATAAAGTCGCATATATAAGTACCTAGTGAATTTATTTTGTACTCGTTCCAACATATTATTGTATTTTTTCTCATATGGAGCCCAGATTACTGCATTATTTTCCATGTTACTCCTAACCAGAGCATTGTACAGAGTCACGATGGCCTGGACATTTGTAAACCGGTTTGTTCTACGAAGAACAAAACCAAGATTTCTAAAGGCTTTTTTACAGCACTTCGTAATGTGTTCCCGGAATGTTAGGTCGCTATTCAACTCCACCCCCAGATCTCTAACTTGACTAACCCTTACCATCAAAGAATCCTCCACCACATAATTAAATAAAATGGGAGACCGCGCCCGTGTAAATGTCATTGTTACGCACTTTGATTTGTTAAACTGTAAGTTATTGTCTGTACTCCAGTTTACAATTCTATTTATATCATTTTGTAACCTCTGACAGTCTTCTTGATCTTTTATTGCGAGGGACAGTTTAAGATCGTCAGCAAATAACAGACAGTATGAATCCTTTACCACCTCTGGTAACTCGTTGATCATAATTATAAACTGAAGAGGCCCTAAGTTACTTCCCTGGCTCACTCCCGATTTAGTAAAATATGGTTCAGACGAATAACCATCATAATCTACGTACTGCTGCCTATCCCGTAAATAACTTGCAAAAAATTTCAGTAAATGTGGCGTGAAACCCATGCCAGCCATCTTTTCAAGCAATAGATCGTTATCAACTAGATCGAAGGCTTTTTTATAGTCAAAGTAGGCGGCATCAACCTGCACCCCACTATCGACTGCTGGCACAATTTTTGCCATGTAATTGAGAAGATTACTGGCGGTACTCCGTGCTGGCCGAAATCCGTGTTGTGCCTCTGACAATTGTACATTTACCTGTTCTAGTATTTTATCATTCACTGCCGATTCTAAAACTTTTGCTGGCGTTCCCAAAATTGCAACTGGTCTAAATTTATCTACTTGATTCCCAACGTTATCCTTAGGCACTGGTACTACCCTTGTGGTTTTCCATCTTTCAGGAAATATCGCCCCACCCAAGCAAAGATTGTAGATGTGCAGTAGGGGTTCGGACAATACTGCCCAACAGTCTTTAAATATAAAGGGCGGGATACCGTCCGGGCCGGCCGACCTCTTTGGCTTGAGCCGGCGCAGCGCCGCCTGCACGTCGCGGAGCTGCAGGCGGTGCAAGTGCACGCGCGCCGCGCCCCCCCGGGCCCCCGCCGCCGCCACGGCCTCGTCCACGTCCAGCCTTGCCCTATCCGTCCGATACACCGAGTGGAAGTACTGTGCAAACTCCCTAGCGCATTGCTCTCCACTTAACACTTCTCCATCTTTCATAATCTTACTTTCTTTCCTACTGTTTCTTTTCGATTTCATGTAGTTCCAAAAAGCTTTAGGGTTTTCTGTCAAATGACTTTGAACTCTATTTTGATAGTGTTCTTCAGCTATTTCAATCATTTTTTTTACCTCTGCCCTGCACTGAGAAAAAGCTACATAATCGCTTGTGGATTTAGTCCTTTTAGATAGATAGATAGATGAAACGTTTATTCAAGAGTAACAGTACAAACACAACGAAATAATACATAGTTTTTACAATAATAATAATAATAATAATAATAATAATAATAATTTCTTTATTTCAGGCAGGTACCCATAGTGTAAACACAAACAAATAAAAATAAATAATATAAAATAAAATTAACAGGTTACAATATGTACCGCACCCCTAAATAGGCCCTAACTCAGCATGAATGCTGCAGCGCTAATCACGTCACAGCGCTGATATTCTGTTAGTGCCCGTAATAATACAAGCTATGACTTAGGAAGAATTTTCTGTTTAGGTGCAGAATGTCCAAGTTGCAAAATGTCCAGCGGGTGCAAAATGTCCAAGTTGCAAATGGTCCAGGTTGCAAAATGTCCAGATCGCAAATGGTCCAGCTTGTAAAATGGTAATAATAAGACCTGCATCTAAAGGAAATATAACTTATGCTATTAATTTTGTTG
>OX419601.1:3697169-3774016 GCA_948473455.1 Teleiodes luculella
TTGTGTGGACTATGAGGCTGGCATTGTCCCCAAGTGAGACAAAGGCCTCGTAAAAAATAAGATATTATAAAAAAAATACAATGTTAACTATTTTTGCTAAATACTTGCATGAATAATTACATCTTTATTCAGAGCAGTGACATCTATGATGAAAGTGGTGACCTTAACCGATTTCAATGAAAATTTGTAAATACTCCAAATCTTGTTGCTAACTTGTCACCTTTGCTTACCAATCTGATTCATCCATTTACCATTTAGAGTAGATGGTACAATTTTACATAATTACATAGAATAATGTCAATTATATGGACTTACATTGGACAGATTGAAATTGCCCCAAGTATCGTCCCTGAGGGTAATGCCCTTACAGACAACCTTCTGTCTGTCAGGCTGGACTCCTGTGAGAGCAAAGATTTGTGCCTTAAACACGACCGGATCATCCTCTGTATTGACTTCCACTCCAGAGAATGTCTCCTTGCCCCACTTTACTTTTACTGTAACAACATCGATTAACTAGTACTTGTGTATGCATGTCAAAGAAAAGTGTCTGTGTGTTATTATCTAACAACTATATGAAAATTCTTTATACTAGACGTTAGGAAGGTTCTAGTTAAGCCATACCACATCGCAAAGACCTAGGAAGGTACGAAAATGCATCATGCGGCAGCCGCAAGGTCTTTTGTTGACATTGCTATTTACCAAGGCAAGTACATGACACAGCATTAAAATTTACATATATTTCATAACTGTATAAATAACAATTGAAAGTTAGGGTTTGTGAAAGCTAACCCAATCCAAATAAACCTTTTAAAACAGCAAAACAATGAAAATTTACATGATTACTGACATTCCATTAAGACATAACCTCAAACTTTCTAGAATGAACTAGCACTTTTCAAACTAAGTAAATAATAGAAAACTTACCCTGTACTTTCGGCATTATTGTTAAAATCCGTGAAATAAATATCAGTATCAATAAATCACACGTAATTTACACGTTTTTTCGTCGAAATGAAAGTCACGATTCAGCAAAGCAACGGTTCATTTCATTCCGCTTCAGTTCTGTCAATTTGACAGTAACTTTTTTAATATTCCACTGTCAACTCTTCAAGACAAGGAATCCTAGCGTATTCATCCAAAAACAAAAAAAAGAATTGTTTTATTTCAAACAGTTTTGCACGCATAAAAGAACAAAACTACAATTAAATCGATAGTGGAGTCTCCTAACTTATTGAGTGGACACACACACACACACACACACGCATGCATGACACACACACCCACCACAAAAAAAAATAAAGCACTGCTTTATAGCTGTGGTGCTGGTGGTAAATTAAACCACCACATTTTGTACCAATAACATACCATCTACTAGCAACTCCGGGCGAAGAGCCGAAGAGCAAGGGTGTCATATTGACATAAAACTGGCGGCACCCACCAGCGCTGCTTCTACCTCTGATACATTTTGCGCAGACTAGCTTTCCTTATATATCCTAAGTATAAAGACATAAGGGCCGGTTTACACGCTCTTAGTCTTTAGTTAAGTACTTTAGTACAACTTGAAAGGCAAGTTCTTTAGTGATTTAGTGCGCTGCGAGTGAACGTTTACACATCTTCCAGTTGAGTATCATTTCGACGCCACAACGAAGGCGCAACGACGTCTCGCACACGCCAATGGCTGTGTATGCCGAATGCCTAGCCTGTTTATTTTTGTATAAATTGTTTTTAACGTTCCACAAACAATATTGAACAAAATATTCAGACGCAAATTTATTATTCGACCAAAATTAAAATATAAATATTCTTAATTTCTTTCATTCTTATTATAAAGATTCAAAAATAATATTCCGACCATTTGGTTTGAAGATACAACTAAATAGCCATCTTTTAAAAAACAAAAAACACGCACGCCGCCGCCGGCACTTGTGCACTCTCCTAAAGAGTTTACTAAATTCCGTGTTTACACAGTTCAAGGGCAGAGCCGAGTGACGCGCCGGGGAAGCGCGGGCGCGGGAGGGGTATCACTTGAAACAAAAATAGAAAGGAAGGCAAGTAGAACCGTACTAAAGCACAGAATAAATAATAGTACTAGGTACAGAAGGCGCACTCTCTGATAGCAAACGTGCGAATTTCAATCTAGCTACCACGCAACTAACGTTCAAATTACTTTGAACGCGTCGAACGTGACCCTGGCTATAATAGCCTACCGTTTCTCGCTGCGCTCGTTTTAAAACATTATGCACCTTAAGTCCGCGACGCGAGAGTCCGCATTACTAAGTCCGTCGCGCGCCTTTGATAAAGCCGCTCCTCTGTAGGGTTGGGCGTAATTACAAAATAAATGAATTAGAGGTGGTTAACATTTACACGAAAATATAGCAGCTGGGGTAGGGTGATATCACTAAATATGTTAATACCTGAAGTTATTTCATTATTATAATGATTTAATCAATAAAAATTATATTAAAGACAATAAAAGTATTATCTTACCTTTCGATATTACTCGAAAGGAAAAAAAGTTGTACCTCATTGACATTCCTATCGTTATTTAAACACCCGAATGCTATACAATACCTTTTTGCTTTTCGTTCACCCATAATAATTAAAATAAAACTTGGAATAAGCGAATTAAAGCACGGGCGTCGTCACTCGGGCGCGCGTCGCTCCTTACTAACTATACACATTAATGGTGACGCCGGCGTAGGTAAATTCTGGAGCTCTGGCGCGAAGTGAGCCGGGCCTGACTAAAGCAAGTACTAAAGCAAGTACTAAAGCAAGTGACGTCTACTAAAGCAAGTGACGTCCACACGTTTCTACTAAAGGACTTCGCTAAAGAACTTGACTAAAGACTAAGAGCGTGTAAACCGGCCTTTAGGTATACATATCACACACACCTCTCGTGCGTGGCTCGTTCGATGAACTTTCCACCACTCGTCCGCGAAGTGCGAAGGCTGCGCAGGCGCCTCCACCCGCAGTCCACCGCAGTCTCCGCGCCTCCTTCAACGTGACCGCACGCTCGACAGTACAAGTGATTTTCTCACGACGGAAAAGCTCTCTCTCTTTCAAGTGAAGTTACTTACTCACATTGTGTGAAGTGAAAATCGGCGTGCACAGTGGTTTTTCTGCCTACAGTTCTATGAGACCCATTTCTCGGGATGCCTGCGCTGATATACAGTGAGGACCTTCGGCGGCCACAGCTTACTGTAAGTTCGCGAGCTTTTGTGGTTATACTTACATTATATGAAAATTATCGTCTGCGGCTACATCGATTGGTTTTAAGTTTCTTTGGTATCGGTTTCAACCACGATTTTGCTTTATAAACAGTTCATCGTCTGTTTATTATACTCTCCTTGCAGTTAATGTTAACACGACAGTTATTCTTAGTTTAGTATCAGCTCAAATACAAACTTTAGGAGCCATCAAAAATAAGAAAATGGTGTAATTTACCAAATAAAGTACATACACAAACGATGGGACGATTACAACAAAACAATACTTTAAAGTTTCCATCTATTGGTGTGTAACTTACGTAACTTAACGTTAGGTACCGATGTTTAAAATAATGGATAACATTTATCTAACAATAACTTGACGTAAAGTGTACGTGAATAAATAAAGGCAATGGGTTTCTCGTTTCTCATTTAATCGTCTCCATTTGTGAGTTTTGTAAAATTTAAAATTTAAAATTTGTATATTCAAATTATTTGTGAGTAGACCAATGTTATAAACACTGGATTTAGACGGAGTTGGAGTTATGAAGTTATTAAACAAAGGTCACAAATATAATAACAAGGATTTAGGATCTATAGTGCTTTGCGGAAATTTTCAGAGTCAGGTGCTTTAGCCTCCAAAGTGTCTCCAAGTCATATGTCAGAGTCCCAATCGCGGGTATCGAATCCAGGACCGTTTCACTAATGGCGGCTTACAAGTTTCGATATTTTTTAATAATAAAAACAAATAGTTGTCCTGATCCTGAATAATTTGTTACTATATCAAATACATAGATAGATAGTCCTTCAGAAAAGATCTTTCAGTTTATTTATCTTAGTTGTAGTATCGAACAAGAAAATAAAAAAATCCATCAAAAATCTCGCAAAACAATATTATGTATTTAAAATTTCACGAACAAAATTAAATGTTAAATGCAAGATATTTTTGAAAAACTAAGATAAGAAGAATCGTCGAATTACACTTGGACAGAAAGTGTCGAAATAACACTTTAGGTGTAACATTAACGGTCATCAATTAACTTATAGAAAGTTGCTGAAAACACGCGAACACAGTTATTTACAAGTTAATTTCTGACTCGACCGGCAATTGGCCTAACTTAATTAAGACCTAGATTTCATCAAACTTTTTTTATTATAGTATCCAAAACTGCATCTTATCATGTTATTCTATCAATGATAATAAAGTAGAGGTGGTATGGTAGAGTTAAAAATAATTCGGACAGAAACCTACAGAAATCGGTAGATACACAGAAAAAAGAAACGCCCTTTCAAATTTTTGTTATAACATACCTATCTTTGATGTTTATCTTTTTAATATTCCTCTCTAGTATTAAAAAGAATCTAAGCCTGATTTAATCCAGTTCAGATGACACAGACGCTAATAAAGTCCAAGCTACCAATTCCAATCGCAAAAAAGTTACGTCGAATCGAAGTCTAGTGAATGATTTAAAGTACTGACTAACAACAAATCAGCTTCCTACGCGTCCGGCATACAAAAAGCTGAGAGGCATCGTTTGCGGCGCAGGCGCCTGTGGTACTTGTACTGCTGCCTTTTTTTGCCTAGCTGGGAGGAATTTAAAATACCTTTCTCATCTATGTATCAAGTTTTTTTGTAACATACGTCATATAAAGATAAGGAAGAACCCATTTAAAATGTCTTGGATTCGAAAGCTATAGATGCCTATATTATAAAAAATAAGGTTATCAAGAATGAGGTGTTTGGAAAAGAGACATTAATAGTTCGAGGAAATCCTTTTTTTTATTAACTTAACTCGAAGGAAAATTTATTTCATTACTTGAATAGATTATTTAAATACTTTTCCTACAGTGTTCCTTAAACATAAAATCTACGATTTAAAATAATTGAATTACTATTGTACTAGCCGAAATTCTCCAATGTTTAAATAGTTACCTAACCTAACCTATTAGATACCTACTTGTTTTAGAATAGAATATATGTAGAATATCTTATATATAAAATTCTCGTGTCACAGTTTTCGTTCCCATACTCCTCCGAAACGGCTAGACCGATTCTCATGAAATTTTGTGAGCGTATTCAGTAGGTCTGAGAATCGGCCAACATCTACTTTTCATACCCTTGAGAGCGGGCGGAGCCGCGGGGCGAACAGCTAGTTGTATATAAGAATAAATTCCAAATATAATTTCTACGAGTCCCGGGGTGTCGGTCCCGAAGTCCCGCCTACATGATAGTCCGCCTGACTGACGATACAGTTTTTTATTGAACATGATTGATTGAACATAGAACATTGCTCAACTTGAAAGCACATTTTAAATGACACTTTGGAGTTGAGTATTTGCGACATCTTTTTAGACATTGTAGTGTTTAATGTCGACTCGAAAAGAAGAAGAAGGCTATGGGCCTCAGAATAATGGATCTAGAGCGAAGCTTGCTTTTTCCACCTCCTGGAAATTTCAAAAGAAACTGTCTCTCGTCTTTCGGTTTCATCTGTGTCTGTGTAATCAGCTGTCTGCCTGTGTTTAATCCTTGAACTAAGTAATATAGTTATACTAGAACCATGGTTTCTTCCAAGCTATAGGTAGTCAGCATAGACTTGTTACGCCCGCGGCTCGCCTGGCTCTAGGGCGAGCCTGCGGCGTGAACAGTAACTCTTAAGGTAGTAGACGGATACGCGTCGATTAAAAGAAACTGAAGTCACATAGATTTTAGGTTTATTCGCAATTTCACGGTAACACTTTAACAATTACACTCACAGTAACAATTTAGAGAATAATTAATTAATTTAGGTACATTTGAGGAGAATGGCCACGTAGTTCGTGGCCAGGAGTAAGTCAAGGAATGAATAATAAAAAATGGATGATTGACGGATGATTTTGAATGAATTCCAAAATTAAATATATTTGAATTTAGACGAAAATGGTAAATGAGATGAGAAATGAAGTAGAAAACGTGGCAACGAGGTAGCACGCAATGCACCTCGTTACAGACTTAGTGACATAATAGTACACTACAGTGTACCTAATAAACTGTAATTTTGCAAAGAAACTAGCGCTGTCCAAATAAGAGTCCCATCAATACATAGCGTTGCTGAGTGCATGCTGAGTGCTGTGCTGACTGGTGCGCTTGAGTAGGAGAAATTGCCATTGCCATTTTCGTCTGTCTGTCTGTGTGATGTTTTGATCTGTGAATGTGAAATACATTTTACACCTATTTGTGAGTCAGTGCGTAAAAACAAATTAATCCAAACTTCAGTAATTTAACTTTCGTTTCTAATAAACTTCTTAAAGTAAAACATAAATAAGCTTTTTATTACTCGGTTCACATGATAAGTATTTTTTGCTTCTTTTATTGATACATTATTTATCGATCGGTAAAGTAATTAACTTTACATCTTTTTTACTATCCCAGTTCATGGCTTCAAGATGCAACCATTGTCAGTAACTTTCAGTATTCAATCACAATGGACGCAGGCGCAAGTGAGCAAAACAGTTTTAACTTCACCAAGCATTATATTAAAGATACACGCCTGCCTTCGAAGCACAGGGTCGCGGGTTCGAATCCCGCCCAGGGCAAACAAACTAAAAGTTCATAAAATAACCTTTATAATTATAATAAGAAAAATAAAATACATACATATATGTATACATAGGTTAGTAATCAATGAGATATGCTACACACCTGTTCTTATTTTTTAATTCTATGAACGATAATATCCTTCTCGCAGGGGAAGATTATTGCCATTGTTAAGTCCGGTGAAGCTACGTAGATTTTGCGACGCATATGTAAATTAAATGGGTAAGTAATAGAACAAATAACAACAATTGGCATATTATTTAAAAAATATACCAACGTTATACATAATTTCGTTTTAATTATCGAACGCTAGTTATAATAAACGTTAGACATAAATTTAGAAAAAATAATGTTGAAACATATAATAATCGATTAGTATAAAATTAGAACATATAACAAACAATACGTATAATGTTTATGTGACATACAATTCAAAAGTTATAACGCACTAAAGAAATAATTTCAAAATGCATAATGTTTAAAGCACATAACGCCTTACGCCTTATTATTTTGTGTTTCATTTCCCTGAAGCCCCTTTCAAATCAATAAGCAAGCAAGCATACTCGTATACGCTAGTAAACAAGCAAGCAAGCATGCAATCATGCATGCAGACAAGCAGGCGTGCTAGCAGGCATGCAAGCATACAAACATGCAAGTAAGTATGTAGGCAAGCATGCAGGCAAGCATGCAAGCAAGCAAGCATGCAATCATGCATGCAGACAAGCAGGCGTGCTAGCAGGCATATAAGCATACAAACATGCAAGTAAGTATGTAGGCAAGCATGCAGGCAAGCATGCAAGCAAGCATGCAGGCAAGCATGCAAGCAAGCATGCAGGCAAGCATGCATGCATACATGTCAACCTAACACGAAGGGTATGGCGGGAGAACTGGGCTCGCTCTGCTCGCCCAGCTCTCTTCCGCCATACCCTTCGAACCTATACTATCCGTGTCGGGGTGCGTAGAACTCCCGTGCTCGCTTCGCTCGCACCCGCCCTGACATTTATTTGTAGGTAGGCATCGGTGGTTTTGCCATTATTAAGGTCTTATGACTTTTATAGACGATTTTTATAGGTAACAAATTTATATTTATTGACTATTATATCTATCAAGTTTTATATCAAGTAGTGTTAGACGAGATGAATGTTATAGCTTATGATAATTATACCAAACATATTTTATGTCAGATGATTGTTATACCTAAAAAAATTATGGCAAGTGACTGTATGTCTATCGTTTGTTATAACTTTTGAACGTTATTAAAATGAAAATATGCCAATCGTTGTTATATAAAATGCGACGCACCCAAATTAAATACCTACCTGAAATAAATTTACTTACTTCAGCATCTGATGAAGTGATGACATTGTGATAGCGACAGCGGCGACATCGTCGTCGTCGCCGGCACCTCGTCGACCGGCGCATACGCACGGCATCGAGGAATGCGACAGAAGGCAAAAACGAGCAAGCTGCTGCATTTCCGCTGATTAGTGAGAGCGTTGGTGTGGAATAAGCCAATGTGGAATCGAATATTTACAATGGATTTATAAACTAATATGGTATATACGAGTAGGTCTATCTAAGTCTGTTAAGAACTTTTGTGTACTAGGAACTAATTAAAATTGACAAAAAGTCTTGAAGCGACGATGAGGAACTATTCGATTTGGCAATACAATTAGTATATCGTAAAGCGTTTACTGATATTTTAAAGAAAGAATGAAAACACGAAGCCTATTATAAAAAAACAACTATGTACTTATTCAACTGATACTAATTTATTATTTGCAAGCCAAGGGAATCTTATAGATCAAAAATAAAATTCCGTTATTTTGCTAGCTACGATCATCAATTAGTTGCTTCATACTATGTGTTTTAATCGCAGTCGAATTGTAGGTAGTATATTAACTGATGAAAACACTACCTGCTTATTACGGTAATTTTAAAGAATAAATGCATGGATCTACTTTCTTACACCGAGCCAGCTGCAGTTTTTATGAGGTTTTATGGCAGTAGTTTAAAACTGCGTGCCGCAAGCGCAACGGCAAAGTTATTATCGATTCGGTACAGTTTTTACTTTCAACTGATCCGAGCCGAATTCGAGGTTAACATGTCAGACGCAGTTAACGACACGTGGCGACGGTGGTGGTTAATTCGTATTTGTTGTATTAGCTATGTATAGGTTAGGTAGGTATACGCAAGTAGGTATTGTCCCTACCGGTCCCGTCCGACAAGATTCCTCTTGAGCCTCCTTCGGGGCGCCCTAAAATTCTTGTCTAACATAAAAGGGGTGATGACGAAAGGACGTTTTTAACGATGTCAAAATTTTCTATGGGTTTAAAAAATATCCCAAGTGCGCCCTCACGCAATGGCGATTCTTTATCTTCTATATCAGCCTACAATACTAGTACACTGTTGGACTTATTCTTCAAATAATTCCTACGCTCAACAGGTGATTGATTACACAGTTAAAGCTGCTGACTATTTTATGAACCTTCCTTCCTTTCTCCTTGCGATGCCCCTAATACAGTAAAGTAATTCATAGCGATGATTAAGTTTATGGAGCTTCGCCACCTCAAAGGAATGTGAACTTGGCCACTTACTTTGCCCATAATATTTCAAATCACATCCGATTATGCAAATTATTCGTCCTGTACGTGTAAGTATGTGGGAATTTCAACAAGTATCAAGTTCTATTGCTAAATAATAATATCCAGGATGTTATTCGCAAGGTTAATGTGATTTTTATGAAATACTAGCCTTCCACCTGCCGCCAACAGTTTTTACCGTGGGAATGAGAGATTTTCCCGCTGTAAAAGGTAGCTCATGTGTTATTTCTAAAGTATTATGTATTAATATGTTATTTCTAATATAATAAAATGTAGCGAGCCATTCCCACTACAAGTATCTCTTGGTTACTTACTGGGAAGACTCAACACAAATTATTGTAAGAGTTAATTTGGAAATAAATAACATTTTTATTTATTATGATTATTATATATTTTGATGCTGATTATAACCTATATTATTGTTAAGTTTCATCAAAAAACAATCAGTAGTTTTTGCGTGAAAGAGAAACAAACATGCATTCGTGTGGATCTATCCTCACAAACTCGCGTTTGTAATATTGGTAGGATTTTTTGTATTGTCCCAGTAAAACGCTTCAAATTAACCTTAGTAGGGGGCAAGCTAACTAATAACATGCGCGAAGCTCGATAAGGTGTCAAACGCGACATAATGACAGAACCACTATATCTCTTGTGTCGCTTCTAGAATGGAGTTTAGCTGGTGTGCGATAAATAATATTATTCTACTAGCTTTCCACCGCGGCTCCGCCCGCGTTAACAGTTTTTCCTGTGAGAATGAGGCATTTTCTCGCGGTAAAAGGTATGTTACTCAGGGTGAATGTAGCCTATGTTACTCAGGGTGAATGTAGCTTTCTAATGGTGAAAGAATTTTTGAAATCGGTTCAGTAGATTTTGAGTTTATTAATTACAAACATACACACACACACACACACCAAAATACAAATCTTTCCTCTTTATAATATTAGTATGATATTATATTAAAATGTATTCCTTAATACACAGCGTGTATCGTAGAATACAGTGGCAATGATGAGGGTCGTTGTCCAGTCCGTTCCGGTTCACGCACCGCGGCGCCCGCGCAGCCCAAATCTAACATCACAACACTACTGCTAGACTGCTCAATCGATGTTAACACCAAAGATAAAAACAAGAAGCGGGAAAAGAAAATAACAAGCAAAATGATAACACGTCCCGATGGTCAAAATAATTATACCTTAGTTAGACTTACTAACCGAGTAGCTCAGCAACCCAGATTTTTTTAAACAACGG
Source organism: Teleiodes luculella (assembly GCA_948473455.1). NCBI lineage: Eukaryota > Metazoa > Arthropoda > Insecta > Lepidoptera > Gelechiidae > Teleiodes > Teleiodes luculella. The sequence goes on from OX419601.1 coordinate 3,707,801, forward strand.
AAAATAAATATTAATAAAATGTTTAAGAAAAAAACACTTCTTGTATATAATAACGAACATTAGCAAAAAATATTATTTTATTTATAATACCTCTACGTAATGACTTATTTTTGCATCAAAACAGCACGCGGAACAAAAGACATCAACGCGAGCGATATATTTTTCATAAGGGAGCATTATATAAAGTAACGTACTTCTTAACTATTGTAGCAGTATTTGCACACCTAAAAACATAATAAATAATCGAAAATACAGCTTATATATTTTCGAAGTAGCCAAGAGCCCCTGTGGAGGCATAATGGGTTATTTTTGCTCACTACATCTGGCAAAGCAATACTTGGTTGGGAGAAGTTGTCATAATTCAAGTTTGAAATTCTACTTAAAATATTATAAATCAAACCCAATTTAAAGCCGAAGTAATGAAAGTTACAAATAAATCTACCCCAGTCACTCGCGTCCGCGCCGATGAGAATGAGAAGTCTATAAATAATGCACTCTATCTCTATCTGTCGTAATAAATACCCAGTTTTAGTGTGAGAAGTCGTAGCCAACAAATCGGTTATTATTTCACAAATTAACAATGCCTCTTTGAGTACGAATTATATGATCTATTTGGATGCGCCTCCGCGAGCTGATAAAAATATTTTTTGAATTTTAGAAGGAAAGGAAATAATCATATTATTTTATGAGTAGGTCTAGTACGATTTCGTAAAGTCCGACCAGAAAAATAAAAAACCTAGTTATGTTGCGAAATTTCTATGGATCTAATTTTATAATAGAAACGGTTGCTATAAAAAAAAAAAAAATACACGTGGCGCCCTTAGATCAGGTTTTTTATTTCTTTGGTCAAGCTTTAGATATAAATTTAATGTCGCGAATTTATTTCTGTACAGGAAGCTATTCGATAACTGTTATTATGTTTAATTTTTTCATAGGTTTCATGTACTCAGTAATTGTCCTATCTTACAGTATGGAAGATTATGATGAAGAATATGTTCCTTGGGGCTCCCGTCCGGATAATAATCCAGAAATGAATAAACACAATCCAAATCTTCCTGCAGGTGTCGTCAAGTCAATTTAATGTACCCAGAGACAGGTGGTTCACTTATGTAACCAACAACAACTTGCGATCCCGATAACATGAGGAGACACACCAAGGAGTTCCCTTAACTAACCTGAGTCCCGCAATATATTAGTTGCAGATTAGGGAAATAAAGAGCGTGTCGGTGGCGGAGTGTTTCTGGCCGTTATTGCCTGTTATTCGTGGGGCAAGGGTGCGAGCCTCGCCATGTACAAATGTGTCTTCGATTTTTAAATTCACAGAACTTGCACACGTGCGAGGTAATTCAAAGGTCGACTTATGTCTGTTTTCGCTACAAAATATGCTTGAGCCCCTCAGTAGGGACAATATGAGCTAATATCGCATCACAAAGAAGTCAATAACGTATCATTTCCTTGTATAATAGTCGTAAACCGTGCGAGTAATCTCCGACCGGCCTACATACATATATTTCGTTCCACTTTTTCCGTCGAATATTGGAAACGACCGTGCCCCGCTTCCGTATCGGAAACTACGGGTCACTCACGTCTACGTTACGTCACGAAACATTACAATTGGAATACTAATATCGTAGGAAACATCAAAGCCAAGAAGTTTGTGAGACGGTGCCAGACGTGTATAAAAAAAAGCCAAGACATTAAGAAAATTATATAAATTAAACTCTTTGAATTCCTAGCGATTAGGCTTGGCCTGCCTTGTTAGTGTAGAACAGATCTTTGTGGAGATTTTTGGGGGAGGCCTTTTTTAGCAGTGGAGGTTAATTAAACGAAGTCTATAACACAAAGTTTATCCCTTTTAGCTAGAACTCGCATACATCATCATGACATATAAGTTGACGATTCGAATATGTAAACATAAATGGTCTAGCGTTTTATTTTATTCTGACGCACTAGCCGATTTGGGACTGTTATGTAATGCGCCACAAATGATTATAAATCGGTGAATTATGAAAATGAGGATTAGAAATGAGGTTGTAAAGATAAACATGTGTTTCTTTACTACGGAGTTAATACCTACTCAATTATAATATTATGATTGATCTGTCTAACAGATGGCATCTGTAGCTTTATAATATTACGTGTTGTTTTATATTTTGTAAACTAGAAACTTAGCACAATCAATCATTTTAGATTATAATATCCACCCACACATTTATTTATCTTATTGAATATCTTACAAATTTAAATTATTGCAATCGTGCACTAGTTTTACATGAACTTTCTATTAAGATTATCAGAATGAACACAAAAGAGGAGCAAAAAATATTACTGGCAATACTGTCCAATTTTTTAACCAAACACGTTCACTAGACCACTTCCGGAGACTGCATAATCCAACATCAAGCTGTTGTATACTTAATTTTCCGTCTTTGCAACATTTTTCCATCATAAAAATGTCCTGTGTTTCTAATAAGCTATTTAATTTATACCAAATTTTTTCGTTGAGCCGTTGTGGCATAATTTGAGCATGGATTTACACTGTTACTGTACGAATAGTACTTGTTAAATCCATGGATTTGAAAATATGCTTTTAAAAACGCGCAAATTTTCCTTTTTGATATGCATTGCATGCATTAAACAATTTAAACTCTTGTTTTACTGCGTGGTACTGCAGAGGACAACATTTTAAATGAAGTGCTTATTTATAATTGAAGACCTTTACATTTACACAAAGTAAATGGCATTGAAATAAAATGTGGAGTAAATAGTCAGCAATCATTAAACATAGGATGATGATAAGTTACTGCAGTACGAGTAGATCTGTCCATCTATTTACTTACCGCTGCTTAAAACTATCAAACGTTTTTAGTACCTAGTTTTGTTTATTTTTCTATTTATTTTACATTCTACTTCGTTTTCCGATCTTGCATTTTGGTGAAATTGTATACTTACGTCGATTCCGCGAAAGAGAATTTTGTAGGTAAAATTATACCAATTTCGTTTCTCAAAAACAATTGAGGATCAAAAGGAGAACAACCAGTAGGTATCGTATTTTTAAACTAAAAGCTCGTTTTCAATATAAAATTCACTTGTTTCCCCCTGTCAGTGGGTCGGCAGATGGTCAGACGCACCTGTCAAGGCTGTGGCTCCGGAAGATACCCGGACTGGTTTTGATGCACAACGCGACCCTTTGAATATTCGTATTGCTTAAATTTTTATACTCATCATTGTTGTTGCGATAGCGATACTCATCATCGAATTTAGGAGCCGTGCTCTTGTCGGTAGATTCTACGCAATACGTAAAATACAATAATACAATACGTAGTAGGTTGTCTGGAAGAGATTGCTAAATAGCGATAAGACCGCCTTTGCGCACATTTTATTTGTAAGTTATTTTGTGAAAATATTTTATGTGTAAGCAATAAACAGTTACTTACTTACGTAGAGTCTATGGAATGCCATTATCCGTCTTATGTTTGACCTCCTGACCTATCCCTTCTTTATTTGGTAGATCCCTTCTTCTTGGTCGTCTTCTCTTTCTCCTTTCTTCTACCTTTTCTTTAATGATGTTTCTAATAAAGTTGTCGTGTTCGTTGTCGTATTAAGTGGCCTAGCAAACATCCCCTTCTGACAACGATACTATCATAAATAAATAAATAATACCTATAAATGTATTTTCTTTTGACATATCAAGCTTCACCGGACTTGAGGGGGAGTGGAGGGCGCTACCCAAAAGTAGTCATATCCAATGAGTCTAGAAACGACTCGAAAAAGGACCATGGCCTAGAGTTTGATACCATGGACGTAGGAATAAGATAAGTTGATACGAAAAACACCATGAAGGAAATATCGTTGGTTGCAAAGATGTTTATAACTCGGTAATTAAGTACTAATTTAGAAAGATGAATTAATATATCTCCTTAGGCTAAGAGAAGTTGACAAAAGCAGGCTAAATAAAGACATGTTAAGTTGTGAAAAATACCAAAGAAACGACCACAAACATCGCTTTTTATTATTCAATTAAAATTCCTGTTGTTTCACCCGACTAACCTGAATGCGTCTGCAAATACGACGACTGCAGAGCTGAAGTGAGCAGAACCAGTTGTGGACGTTTCTTGTTTGGCCAACAACGGTACGGTAACAGTACGTTGCGGGTGAAATCGCCCGTCTGGCTGAAGTGGCATCAATGTTAATGCCTGCTATCGGAGAAATACGTCATCCTGCAAGGCTTCAAGGCGATTACAAAAAGTTAAAGTCTGATGGCTTTAACTGTAGCTTAGTACTATTTTTTTCTTCTGTGGCTTAGTGGTTGCTCAAACACAAAAAAAAAATTCTTTCCCTACTCTATGTTCAGACCCTAGGTACATTGTATACCGTAAAAATATACTTCAAATATTTTATTGCATCCTAATATGGTAATTAATTACGAAAGATGATAACATTAAATACTTAAGTCAATAGGTGAGAGAAATAAAGAAACCATTTATTATTAAGGTAACCACAAAGCAGTGAATATATGTATAAAAGTTTCATTAGTAGGTACCAAAATAACTGTTCCATTTTCTTCGATAACGACGAAACTCGTCAATAGCAACTACTTACACAAAAAATATATTGGGAGACAGAATGGACGGAATGAAATAGAATAAGGTACATATTGGAACTAGAACTGCTTTTTCTCTGCCTGTTGAGTACTTTTTTAAGAAGCAAAAACTTGTTTTTTAGGTCAAACCATAAATCTAATTATGATGGCTGACTTGGTGGCTGGCATTTGTGCAAAAATATTGGCGTTGAACTACGAGTAAATATGTAGGTGATTAAGAAAGTGTAATTAACTTTTTTTTTGAGGTTCGTAACCCGCTTGGACTTAGGAAAGAAAAATATGCGTATGAGACTAGATATTCCTATTTTGCTACCGACACTCGTAAAATATTTTTTCTACCGTGCCGGACTACTAACACTAACACACATGTAAATAAACATGTAATTTGTTCAGTAGTCAGCACATGCGGCTAGACATGTTATCTTTAGAGCGCCCGTATTCCGTACGGCGGATTTCGGAGTGCGAATATCAAACCGCAATTATGCTGGCTTTTGTCCAGAAGCCAGCACATGCGGCTAGACATGTTGACTTTGAGATCGCCCGTATTCCGTAGCGTTAGGGGTAAATTTCATAGCCGCATGTGCAGGCTTCTGTACATCAGCTATTAATCGGCTTTATAACTCCAACACCAGGGTTCATGATTATGAGCTCACTCACAGGCTCGGTCGAATACACGCCGCTTCGAAAATATCAAGAAAGAGAAGTAGGTACTTCACAGGCCATTTCGCCTATGTCCCGTATATTTCCACATTGTTTATTGCGGTCAGTCAAGCAAGGGCTCGCGAGTCGGGGCACTCACCTACGTTCCGTTCCACATAACTACAATTCACAAGTAACAAGTGAAATTCGAAGTCCATTACGCAGTCAACAATGGACAAACATAAATGGTTAAAATTTGAGATGAATAGACCACGCAATGAACGTAAAATTGTATTTGTAATGGTAGGCTTCGTGTAGTATGCGGGGGCACACCACAAGGACGCGCCATTCCATTCATAAACTGGTTCCGAGCGCTTCTGCGGGTGCCCGCTATAATTGAATCCATCAATTTATGGCGTAAATGCACTCACTTCAAATTACTGCTCTCGTAAGAAACTAATCTAACAGAATATAGTATGCTTTTGTGTATACCGACACGTACTTTGCGTAGAGTAGGTATGTCATTAAAAATAAGCTAAATGTGTAGGATAAGGAAATTAAAATCAACTCCTGAAAAAAGTGTAATTAAGATACTTCAATATAGAATACAATATAAGGATAATCTAGAGTTCCGAGTCTACCGCAACTTGCTATGCTAATTCTTGAAATTGTAAAAGAAGTGGTTAGCTGGTAGAAAATACTAAAAAAAATTTAATAAGACCCGGAAAGAAGAGGAGATATGTTTTGCATTCTGCAAAACAAAAATGCATTCTAACTTATATTCTCATTAAAGAACGGGATCGAACGAAGGGTGTTTTTAAAAACTTCAGTCAAATGGGTCCGAGTGTAATACATTTAATTGAAAAAGGTTTAGTTTCAAAACGCAGTATATTTTATTGCGAATTTTCCATGTAACTAACTTTCATTTCATCACCGTTAATGGATAATTGCGTTCTGTAGAACCATCGCAGAGGTAATGTAATGTGATTGTATGTGATAATTGGAGTTCAAAGTGTCAGCCGCGTATACCGTTCATGTACCACATATCGGGCCGCTACTTGCATCTCTACGTTTAACTACATACTTTCGTTGTATTAACGTAACCTGCAGTTTTTATCGGCTATTGTTGTACGTGTTCCTACTCAGTCGGAAGAAAATAGTTAAGGAGCCTTTTATTTGCTTAAAACCCTGATTTCTTCCAGATATTTAAAACATTGAGTGGTGGCCTAGAAACCTAACCAGGAGGTGGAAATACCGCACTTCGCTTACCTTCTAGCCTCTCTTACCTTAGTATACTTTTTGACAGTATTTATTAAGGCCATCCAGGCATCCTTCGCTAAATCAGGTTCATAAATCTTAATAGTACCTTTTTGTGTAGGTTTTAGATGTTTATATAATATGTTAATGTTTTATACAGCTTAACTTTATGTATGTATCTGTTTTTCCTTTTGTATTTAACGCACTGCCTCGCAGTAATTCATTGTAGCAATCCTGTACCCAAAGGGTTGCCTGGTAGAAATTGCTACCTTAGCAGTAAGGCCGCCTTTTGTACACCTTTGTTGTTTTAAATGTTTTGTTGTATTCCCTTGTGTGCAATAAACTATATTCTATTCTAGTACATGTGCTAGTACTTACTAAACAATCACAATAAATCATATTTTCTTTTTACATTATCTTCCCCAAGGGAGTGTTCAGTTAAATTAATAATCGGACGAAGAGAAATCGATCTCTGATTAGATTACACAGTGATTATGAGCTCAGCTGTCAGGCGAACAATCGCCATCGCTGCATTCCGCGGGTTGAATGACCAATGTATGAGCTTGTATGAGTTGTATGACGCTACCTGACACTTCTGTTGAGTTGAGATTGCATTACGGAATACACACTGGTGTACAATCTTCAGAAAACTGATACAAACATAAGATGGAATGGAAACTCGAATAAAACAATCGGCTTCAGTTTTTAATTTTGTTTCGCTTACAATACTCGTACAATAATTATCTTCCAGGTATTATTTTAAGGATATGAATTTCATGTCTCTATTTAACGGTAACAATAATATTACCTTTTTAACAATCCAGTTAATTATAATGCTGTACTTCTTACGAAAATTATGAATTCTGCTATAGAAAAGACATCAACGCGTGCATTATGAATCAATTTTTATTTTAGTTGTTTTTTTGCACATTTCTCTACTTTTACTTACTAATGAACAAAATCTACTTTTAGCAGAAATAATCTCTGTTTATTTTTCTTTTTTTGTGGAAATTGAGTACCTATTATAAGTTTACCACGTTTTCTATTTAAAATAAACTCAAGACTTGACCTGAATGACGACATTTTGCGGTTAAAATATTAATCTGGGGGCACGGGAGTGCCCCCGCCAAGTCGAGCGCGAAGCAACACTGCCGTACCATCTTTACTGGAACCATTTCGCCGCATTTTCAGGCCCCTATTTGAGAACCTCTGGATAAGACCAGAACGCAGAAATTTTCGTCATCCACTAAGCTATGATCACATACTAAAAATCCAAAATTTCAAGTCTGTAGGTCATTTAGTTCCGAAGTTAAGCGAAAGCAAAGTTTCGCATTTTCGACACTCACTCATGATCATCAAAATAGAACTAGTACTTCCCATAAACTCAGCGCCCTGAAATTTGGTACAGAGTTAGGATTTAATGGCTACATAAAGGGAAAACTATAAAAACTAGGATAATCGAAGATCTGGAGTACCTGGTGACCCTGATTAGAAAACACAAGAGCCCAACCAAACTATTAGAGATCGAGACATACCGCCTTTACAAAAAATATTCAACTTGGTGGGCCGCTTCATTTGATGTCGAAAATTGAAGGCCTGAAGTATCTGATGAAGAACCCTCGGCTGGTTTCAGCTGTATTAGAGATATGGTACCTAACGCCCCCTTCTGCTATTGGTACTTAAAAAAATCGACTGTCATTGCAAAAATCCAGCATAGTGGAACACATCTTCTAATTTAATCCAGCCTATAGCGTCCCACTGCTGGACGAATGCCTTCCCTTCTGCTTTTAATACGTATACAAATAAAAATAAAGGAAAACTCTGAATAAGACTAGACTGGCTTTTATACTTATACTTACAAGTTTACAAGAAGAAATAGTCGAACGATCGAACGATTAACTTTATTCTACTCAAACATTACACAAATTAAATAAAGGAATTACACTAAAATATTAATTCTAAAAATATGATGGAGGAGTGGAGGTGATACCCGCACACGTCGTTAGATGGCGCTGACTGTATTTTAAAACGCGCTTAAGAAAAGAAAGATTTGTAATAATATAAAAACAACTTCTAAAAAGAAAAAAACTATGTGAAATAAGAAAATCTAGTAAAATAAATCAATATACCCACGTTTCTACAAAAAGAAGTGAAATCTCACCAAAAACATTCTGTAAAAAACTAGCCAACTCTCGATGGAACTGCTTGTTTATCTCTAAAAAGTAATGAAATCTAGACAAAGTCGTACCAAGTCTAAGGTTCATTACTGCGATTTCTTTATTATTATAGTTAATGTTGTGTTACTTGGCTGTTGAAGGGTACACAAGGAGTTTTATAAACCAGGTGCTCCATGATACCATGGCACCAATCTGTCGCCAGAACCGCTACCCATTGACGATGGAAAATCAACGGCCCAGTCACACAACATTAACTATATTAATAAAGAAATCGCAGTAATGAACCTTAGACTTGGTACGACTTTGTCTAGATTTCATTACTTTTTAGAGATAAACAAGCAGTTCCATCGAGAGTTGGCTAGTTTTTTACAGAATGTTTTTGGTGAGATTATTATTTACACGCTTAGATCAATTATTGGTAATAAACAATCACCGAAACGAATGACTAAATCCTGTCAAGGACTGTAAAATAAGAACGCATGTTCATCGATTCGATTCACAGGGGAGTAGGGTTACCAAAACCCACATCTAAAATACATTTTCAACATCTAAAACATCTAAAAATACAATTGGTTAGTTCTCCGAAATTTGGTTCTCCGGTTGATCGACATGGTACAGACAAAGAACCAGATAGCTGACCCCCCTGCCGAACGCTGTGCGAACGCCATCGAGGGCGCCATCTATCGCTCCAAAAGGGCAGAAAAGAACGAACCAACGGCCAATGATACTTCTAAAACAATGCCATCTGTCTTACACTTACAATAAACTAAATTGTTACAAGAATGTTGTCAGTATAGCTAAGCCAATAATTAGGAAGGTGTAGCCTTATTTCGGAAATGTCGCTAAGTCACAGCGTGGCGAAGTTGCGCACGGTATGGCTGTAGATCGAGATTTAACTGGATCGATCCCGCGAGCGCATATTCATGTTTTAGTCTTTTTTTATTTTTAACTTTTTTTATAAGAGACGCAGTGTTTGCTATGGGGATTTCATTCTTTTAATAAAATTAGAATCAATACGAAATATACTTATAATTTATGAATGTTATGTCTGCATTTTATTCTACAATATTTCATCGATTAGAATCGTCGTCATCTGCAGAGTAGATGATTATGTGCCTACACTTGCTTCACAAGAAACTAGTTATCTCGACCGCCGCGCCGCCGGGCGGCGCCGCCGTCACTATTTTATATCTTGATTTTATAAATATTATAGTGAGAAGTCCGTTTTTATTAAACGGAAAAAAACTATGTTGATTAGTCAACGGATTTGAACCGCGTAACTTAGCATTCACAAGCTTCACAGCTAACGCTAAACCACTGCGCCAACTGACAAGTTGTCAAGTGTATCGAAATTTGATATCATACCACACTTTGCTATGACTCATAGCTATGATGTATTTTTTTTGAGAGAGAATGCATGCAAAATAACACGAACAAATTATGTGAGGGTAGTTACTTATTATTTCAAGTTTTACACTATAAAGAAAACTAATGTTCGTGGCAAGGTATTTACTTTACGTCGTCGTCGTTACGTTCATGCACTCTCCGGTTACTTTTATTTAAAATAATCTGTTACCAATTTTCATTACTTTTCATATACCTAAATGATTTTATGAAAGCAAAAACAACAGTGCGTTGTAAAGATAACCACAGTATTAAAAGTATTTCTAGAGAATTAGGTGTCACGGTAAGTAGATAATACGTATATGAATACCTATTTATAAAACCTAATTATAAAAATAATATAGAATAATATTTTGTGGAATGTGATTTCGTGACAAAAATTATATCATAGTATTTTATATTGCAGAGAAATACATTTCGTTTATGGATTCGGCGATACCAAGAAACTGGTGATGTGAAACGTAACCGCTCTGACCGACGACCACCGGTAGCTTATACTGCTGCATCAGAACGTCATTGTAGAATCGTAAGGCTTCATAGCGAAGTCCCATTTAAAACGACTTGGTCAACTGCCATAACATATAATATATAGCTTGACTCAGTTTGAAAATACTCCAAGCATGTGAAATACATAATTATAAGCCAATTATAAAAAAAACAACCATCGGAAGCCCATTGTCTAGCCAGAACAGAATGAGATTCGCATCAGAATATTTAAATTTTGATTGGGAGAACGAAATTGTAATTTTTACTGACGAAAAGAGCTTCAAGTCTGATAAAGATGGAAGAAAATTATTGTGGAGAAGACCTGGGGAACGTTTCAAGCTTCAAAATAAGTATTTTGCCTTTGAGAACCAGCGGTTATGTTAGCTACTTTCCCTTTCTTTTTTTATTGTATAACTTACCACTATTTGGCCTAACTTTGTTTTTATATAAACTAAAATCATCCTGAGATTGAAACAAAATTAAGAGAGATATAAATTGTTACTTTATAATTTTAAATGTAATTTAAATTATAAAAGTAGCATGTTGGTTCTCTCTCCTAAAAAATGCCAGTTTGAATCTCTGGATATTACATTTTAGTCGATAAAATATTAAAGAATAAAATGTTAACATATTTATTGTAATATATATTTTGTTTTATTTTAATCTTTAATGTAAGAATCAAATCCTCATAGCAGTAATTGCATCTTTTTGGAAAAGTAAATAATAAAAAGACAAAATAATTAAAATGCTCTCGTGGATTTGATCCAGGCAAATCTAGATCTACAGCCATACCGTGCACAACTTCGCCACACTGTAACTTAGCTACACAATCGAAATAAGACTACACCTTCCTAATTATTGGCTTAGCTATACTGACAACATTCTTTTAACGATTTAGTTTATTGTATAAGTTACGACAGATGGCATTGTTTGAAATTTTAGAAGTATCATTGGCCGTTGGTTCGTTCTTTTCTGCCCTTTTGGAGCGATAGATGGCGCCCTCGATGGCGTTCGCACAGCATTCGGCAGGGGGGTCAGCTATCTGGTTCTTTGTCTGTACATACTTTTTTATTTCCATTATATTAAATAATATTATAATATAATAATAATTATTATATAATTTGATTAATATTATTATTTTGATATTATTTCATATTTTTATTCGCCTCGTTTTTTTCCAACCAATTTACAAGTTTAGTTATTGATGTTAAGATTGTTTGTGTCCACGGCGATCAAAAAATACTCTATAATTAAATTGAATTGAAAGGACACAGTTTTCATAATATATTATTATAACTACTATTAAGTAAAACAGGTCATGACAGGCTTCTGCTGGACTACCTATTTATTGCCAGAATAGCCAAGCTTACGTACCAGGCGGGTTCGAGAATTATAGGCGAGAGCTTCTACCCATTCCACCAACTTTGACACCGATAAGAAGTGTGTAGGTGAGTTGTTGTAATTCAAGCTGGGAGGCATTATATACTGGTGTCATCCCTGACACGCCAAGATGATAAACAAAGCCCGGCGTACCGCGGAAGTGGTCGAGGCCAGCCATTGTCTCGCTCGCACCTCAATCTGATTACAACTAAACTCTCATGTCATATTATGTCAGTTAACAACACCGATGACACGTAATAAGGTGGTCTAAAAGGTACATCTACATCTTTGTTCAATTAAAAGAGAACTAGACTTTTCTTCTCTTCTTTTTGTTTAATACGTGTCAGTTCCACGGAGTATGATAGTTATCTTATCATCATAAGCCTAGTCGTTTCGCTTCAGCATTAACAAGTTTACAGCAGCTAAATATAGAAAAGGTCTAGTTCCATAGATTCTAGCTCTATGTTTGAAAATAGGTATGGTGTATTTTGTTAGGTGTTATTGATTTTTACTTCTTTATCCAATACCAAAAAAATAATTCGATACAATATAATCTGTTTTATCTTTCATAGCCGGTCAACTGCTGGATGAATAAAAGTTTTTTTTTTTATTTTAACTCAGAATTTTGTAAAGTCTTCTTTCAATGTCTGGCATGATATTATATTATATGCTCTACTTATTCTTACAAAATTTCTATCCGCCGTGTTTTTCTTTTACTCTGCTGGCTTCATTACTGACTTTGTTTTCATCAACTAAAAGCCAAGACTAATACAAAGTATTTTTCACATCTTTCCACGCACTAGATGACGAAACGTTTTAAGTGCAATGTCACCACCATCTAACTAATTTGAAAAGAAAAGTTAATTAAACTCATGGCCCGCTTACTTCATAAATTAACGGAATGCGACCAACGCCACGGAAACTGGCAATAATTTACGACACACACATTAGGGACAACTCATGCGAAGACCCGATATAATATACAGCCTTAAACATTACATCACACTTTTAAAAGAAAAAAGTATTATTGTGTTTCCATACACATCAAAATTTTATGACACAAGGAATTATTAGCCTAATAGAACAAAAGACTACATTCGCGTGGGATCTCGCCGTTAATCTTGTAATTACTATGAGTACTACTATTAAAATGTTTTGATTAATTTGCGGAATGTAAGCCAAGTCATTAAAGTTTTTTTTTATAGAATGTAACTATATTCTAATTAATGGTAATGTGCAAGAAATCTGCCAAGCTTGTGCACTGTGCAGGCAATGACGGACACCTATTGTAAAAGTGGGTTAATGTTAAGTGGCTGGTGCATTATAAGTGAAAAACATTCTTTGGTATAAATTGGATTCTGTTTTCGGTATCTGGAAATCTACTACAATGGGCTCTAACAGTCCACTGGGCTAAGGGTTGCTATAATCCCCAACCTTGGAAAGCGGATCGCAGTTGTTGTTGATTGAGCTATAGCTCATAAGGTAGCCTGATGTATTCTGATGTGACCTTTTACTGCGGGAAAATACCTCATTCCCACGGGAAAAAATGTTAACGCGGGCGGTGCCGCGGGGCAGAAAGCTAGTAAATAAATAAAATAATGTATTCGGAAACCGAAAACACATTTATGTGCCGAGGCTTGAATATAAGATATCGGTCCTAGCCACTGGTCCACCGACTTGGTCTTATGCGTTGCTGGTAATTTGCGTATTAAGTGTATTGGTACATCGCGTATTTGGCTCTCTGCGTTTTTGGTTAAACGTTATTTTGGTCATATGCGTTTCTGGTATCTTGCGTATTAAGTGTATTGGTACATCGCGTATTTGGCTTTCAGCGGTTTTGGTAAAATGCGTATCAGGTACAATGCGTTTATTGGCCAAATGCGTTTCTGGCATTTTGCTGCGAATTGACTCCGGTACCTACACAGTAGGAATAAGACTAAAATAACTTATCTTATCTTATCTTATCTTATCTAGCCTAAACTGTCCCACTGCTGGGCAAAGGCCTCCCTCCTTTTCTTCCACTGCTCCCTGTCCTGAGCTACTTCTGGCCAGTCTTTCAAGTAGCTATCAAGCTCGTCCCGCCATCTCCTACGTGGCCGTCCACGTCTACGCCTATTGGTTGGTGGGTTCCAAACCGTGGTTTCTTTTGCCCATAGGTCTTGAGGCATGCGGCAGACGTGTCCGGCCCAGTCCCACTTAAGTTTGGCAGCAACCTGGGTGGCGTCAGCAATCTGAGTCCTGGACCGCAGTATACCATTTCTGACTCGATCACTCAATTTCAAACCTAGCATACTGCGCTCCATGGCTCTCTGGCATACAGAAAGTCGGGACCTCTGATGTTCTGTCAAAGACCATGTTTGTGCGCCATATGTGAGGATCGGGAGAATGCAGCTGTCCATAATTTTGCGCTTTAGTGAAAGTGGTAGATCGCTTTTCATGAAACTTTTCATGGACCAATAGCTCCTCCAGGCGTTTTCAGTGCGTCTTGCAATCTCTTGTTCTTGCCGAGCCTGGAAGGAAACTATTTGGCCCAGATATATATATTCATGGACATACTCCATTCTCCCGTCGTCCACTGTTACTGTTCGTTGGGTGCTGTTCGTCATTAGTTTGGTCTTAGACATGTTCATCATTAGTCCCGACTCTCTACTTGCCGAGCTTAGATCCTGAAGCATCTGTTGGATCTCTGAGGTAGATGATGCAAACAAGACAATGTCGTCCGCGAAGCGAAGATTTGTCAATTTTCGCTCGCCGACGACAATGCCCTTTCCATCCCAAGTGTCTGCCAGTTTTCTGAAAACTTCCTCCAGAGCACTATTGAATAGTTTGGGAGACAGTGGATCACCCTGTTTAACGCCTTTTTGTATTTTAAAAGATGGACCTTTAGATTCTAGTTTAATGGCTGCGGTACTGCGGTAAAATAACTACACTGAAAAAAAGTTTGGTTACCAGTAACACATACTTTAGGGACTGACTAGCGAACTATATGTTAAGGTCATAAGGTGTTATGAAAAGGTTTTGCTTTTATAAACAAAGTTCGATAACACATAGCAAACTCGTTTTGTAACATGTTAACAAATCCTTAAAGTATGTTACTGGTAACCAAAAATGTTTTCAGTGTAGAAGAATGTCTAAGAAAGTTTAAGGAAGTCCGCTCATCAAGAACTGGTAAAGATCTAAGCACGACCAAGCATGTTTTGTGGCCGATTACACCACGCTCGTAAATTAACTTGATTCCGTATCCACAGAGCACCGCACCGATAATATAATTAAATTGGATAACACTGCCCGCTTCCTCTAAAACCTGCTAGTCTAGATACACCGGGTTAATGATATTAATGAATGCTGTGACGTAAGGGACATTCTGTTTTGACAGTTTTATGGATTGCCGAATAAATTCACGAACAGTAAACTTATGCAATGACATGAATATCTTGATATATTTGGTCATAAACTTAAAATACACTAAATTATTGATTTGTTATAAGGATACGGAACACTAGTTATTTTTAAATAGAAACTGTTCTACTTTACTGCTTTTCAGAACAACCATATCATAATGTCAGTATTAAATTAATATATTTATCTATACAATAATATATAATGGAAAGTATGTTATTTATACAGACTAAATATTACATAACATGAATAGATGTGTCTGAAAAATATGTCTACAAAATGGAATACGCAGTAAATAAGATCACATTCGAAGTTATGAAAGAAATATCGTTTCGTTAACAGCTCATACATGTCTTCACCGAGGGGCTCAAGCCAATACATGTTAAACACACTTTTTTTTCGTGTTAGCGGTCTCTCCGGTCGACTTTGACCACTTCCTAATTTGTCCATTTCCAAAGATGATCACTTCCTAGTTCGACTAACAAATTATAAGGAGTTTTAATAATAATAATATGTATGTTTTCAGCAGTAGCGCCAAATCGAGCTTTTCCCAGTTCTCTGTGCCATCTAATATTGAATAGTTATTACCATTATAGCCAGTATGTAATAGGTAATTATGACCAGTATAAACTAAGCTAGTTATTGGAACTTGAAGCATGGTGCGGTACTAGTAAAACGAACCACAGAACACAACTATCTCAGCCATCCCGCTTGTCCAGGAAATCGTTGCGCCCGTTTAGCGGTACCCGGATAAGATTTACAACCCTGACTGAGGTATTCTGAAACGATGCTTTGATTGAGATGATTACAACTTTGAAGGTCATTCTTTGCTTGCTTACCGTGTAGGTTTCGAGATTTACCTCCACAAACCCTGGTATCAGAATTACTTTAATTTTTAATAACGTTTAATTTATTAAAATTGAAACCTTTGATAAGCTTTTTCATAAACGGGGTACTGCAAGCATAGCCCTTTATGACAACATGTATATAGTTATTTTTTTAACGTGAATATTAAAACGTTCTTTTGAATATTGATATTTCTCAATTAATTCAATTATTTATTATTGAAATGCGTAAAGCTACAGACAGAACACAGAATCGCCGCTAAATTCAAGGTATCTTCGTAATGCAGTAATGATTTTTTGTATCGAACTTAGCCTAACGCAGCTGTATAATAATGATCCCCCCATCAACCAGCCTTCCTGATTACAGCGGTTGTTTGTAGCCATCAATCTATATAATTGGTCGATCGGCCGGCGCGGGCGTCGCTCGCCGTTCGTGGATCACCGTAAAATGATCTATAAATTACGGCGAATCTGCGCGGCCGCAATTAAACTGCTTAATTTAAATTGACTGTTACTTTTGAATAGCTATTTTGCCCCTGACTCTGCTTAGGTGTTTTTGGATTGTTCTAGAATAAGAAACAAAATATCTAGAGACAACTCTCACACGCAGGGCTGAGTGCTTGTTAAAAATCTGATATACAACACATTTATAGATAAATAAGTAAATACTGATATAGAGCCCCTGTCAAGAGATATGGCCATCACAAAAAATAAATATTTGTTACGAAGGCTTACAACGCGCGAGGTGCGCCAAAAGCTAGTCAATCAAACGTAACATAATGAGACATAATAGTCATGGTAGTTCTGTCACTATGTTGTGTTTGACAGCTATTGGATTTTTCTCGCGTTATACGTAGTAAGCCTATTGGGCAGTATTAGAATAAAACTCGCAATCCTTGAAGGGAAGCTTTCTACCAACTAATCACTATTATAGTTGTGTTACTTTTCTGTGTCTGTCTATTGTCTGGTAAAATACTTTACGTTTAATTATAAAGTACTATGAAAGTTTTGTGGGTCATTTCATAACAAGTTCTTACTTATTTTACAGTTAATATTGATTGATAATAACGTAATATTGAAAGTGGTCGTGTCGTGTGTGTAATAATGACACACAATGCAGAAATGAATGCACATTGAGGTCGTTTCAAAATGTTTGGTGACATTTTATATTCAGTGGTTATTTATTTCGTTATAATTTTTCGTTCAAGTGTGTGGTTCATGCACAGTTTAAGTCAAAATGAATTCATCAAAATCAGTCAATCAAATGAATAATAAGGTGACCGACATTTTATATATCCAATTCGCGCTTTCGGGTGCTGGTAACACAATTTCAATTTCGAGCGCGTTGATGTCTTTTGTATGAAGTTTTATCTTTGTGTCTCAAAATTCGTATATTTTAACACATGAAATGGATTTTATACATTGTAAAATAGACAGACATTATTGTTTAGAATATATTATGGAATATTTTCTACAATGTGCAAAATTTTGGGCGCAGTTTCATTGGTCGATAAATCGGTCGTTAGTCCGCATGCGTAGAGTCCCCAACCAATGAAATTAGTCAGTCAATAACTCGGTCGATACAAAGCATGGGAGGACACCCAAAATTTAAAAACAATCTTTTTCTGCCATACTGCATCCAGATTCTCTAACGACCAATGAAAACTGCTCCCCGGGCGCGGGCCCTATGGCGTGCGATTCAAAAACCTCCCGCACCGCATGCAGGCGCTAATGTCCAATGAAAATGCATCCTAGTAGTCTTCTTCATTAATATTGCCAATCGCGTTTCAAAAAATAGCAAATTCCGTTCATATTTTCGTTTGCCACGTACATTTGAATGATCGTAGTGAAAATTGGCTGATACTCGTAAATAATATTTTTCTAACACCGTTTAGAAACATTCTCTCATGTGTAAAGAAAAGGTATACATACATACTTACATTTAACGACTCTCCAAAGGTCAAGTATACGCCTCCTTCCAATTACACTTTCGGTACATACATATACACCGCTTTTTATTTTGTCTATAGCCGAAGAAAGTTTTCCATTATCACAAGAAAGTTGGCTTTTCTGGAACAATAGGTCGTAATTTGTCTAAATTATTACAATTTCACACACGACATACAAAACGTAAAACTTTAAAATGTAGTTGTAGGCATTTTACCACATCGGTTCTCACCTTAGTAATGCACAAAATTTACATACCCATAAGTTAAAGACAAAACAATAATGCTTGTCACCTTAGACACTATCAATACGCCTGCGACTATACCTGCGTTGTTTTGTAGACATTATCGTGGGGTAGAGACTGTAACAAAAAGCCTAAAAGGTAATAATTATTATTTTATCCTTTTTTT
This sequence comes from Teleiodes luculella, assembly GCA_948473455.1. Taxonomy (NCBI): domain Eukaryota; kingdom Metazoa; phylum Arthropoda; class Insecta; order Lepidoptera; family Gelechiidae; genus Teleiodes; species Teleiodes luculella. Next base: position 3,726,348 of record OX419601.1, read on the forward strand.
CGCACTTATAATAAAAATGGAGTTGCTACTGAATTCATCCAAAACAAAGTCAGTTTGTCTTAGTTCGATGTCTATGGATGCTTCATCAAATTTATCTTGAAATAGATCGCCTAAAGTACCTATGTAATTGTACGCGCATCTGGATTGATTCAATTCAAATGCGTTTATTTGCCCTGGATTGTTAATTATTATTCTTCGTAGTGTTCGATATTTTTTTGACAGAAAGGTAATAAATAATAAGTTTATGTCATAAACGATTATATATTTCCATATTGAAATTATTTTAAACCAAGTAAAAAGGATCACACAGTTCGATTCGTCTAAAGTACATTTACAAGTCCAATTAGACAAACATAGACAAACATTTATTCAGCACAAAGACACACTTTACAGATAAATAACAGTACAACAATGAAACAGATAAAAAAAAGAAAAATGAAGGACAACCGTTAAATAAATTAAATGGACTTTTCTATTAAATACCTAATAATTTTAATGTTTAATTCACAGCCCTCGAGTTTTACAACCTCATAAAAGTTAAATGATATTAAACGATTGTGTAACTTATTTGGTTAAATTCCTTTTAAGGAACTTACAAGACGGGTGAAATTAGAGATGAAAAGACTAAAGTCTTTTTTAGTCTTATAAAAAGGACTAACCTCGATATTAGAGAACAAGACTAAAAATTTAGACTAATGAAGACTTAGACGCCTCAACAAAAGACTAAAGCGACTCGAGATATTTTAAAAGACTAAAAAGAAAGACTAAAACGACTCGAGTTCTTTGTAAGAGGACTAATAATCTCAGTTGTGTATGGCATTCAGTTACTTTTTATGTGTTGTTGACCGTATAAGTAAATTTATGTCCATAATATTGTTATTAAATGTGAAAATAACAGTCTGTTTCTGTTTTTCGCGCCACGAGTATATATTTTCATCATTTCATGTTTCTGGCAACAATTTCTGAAGTTATCAAACATAAGAGTAATTTGAACATAAGAAATATAGAAAGATAGATATAATATAATGTATTTCTTATAATTTACTGCTGGTGTGCAATAAAGTTATTGCAAGAAATACATGGGCGGCCTTATTGCTAAGGTAGCAATTTCTACCAGGCAACCGTATATTAAATGCGCCTCTAAACATTTTTGCTGCCTGCTCACTCAAGTCCGATCATTTGAATAAGTCGCTAGCAAGTGTTGGAGTTGCACAGCTTATAGACAACATTCACTGGGACTACTGTTTGGTATTCTGTGCTAGCATTACGTTATACCGACATTAGCATGTTAGATCTGTACCGAGATACCCTAGCCCTAGGCTCTTAGCTGTGCAACTGACTGCGTTTCATGAAGTACATGTAAGTACTATATAACATACACTACCTAAACTTCCTAATTAGCAGAACTCAGTATCACCCAATATATTTTATTTTGCTACTACAAAACAAAATATTCTAGGGTAGTTTACTCCTTTTCCGATTAATGCGTCAATTATGCGACACATGTATTCCCTTTCTCAAAAATGTAGGTTTCTATTTTAGCAATGAGGCCGCCTGTATATTTAACTGTTATTGTTATATGATTTGTAACTAATAAATTATATTGGTGTTATAAAGAATATATATTATTTGAGAAATATGATTATCACTGTGTCTGTAATCAATCAATTTTAAATCATACATGAGATTATCAGAGCTAGATCATACATCAATTTCTATCTTTAAAATCAATTTTTCAAATATAAATTAAAAGTCAACATTTTCTCCCGTTAAACAAATAATCTAATAAAAAAATTGTATTATTTATATCTGATAATAATATACCCTATGAAGTTCTCATAACTAATAACAGCGTAATAAACTATTGTCTACCGCGTTGTTTCATTTAATAATAAACTAGACACGAGTATTATATCAGGTGCCTGGTGCACCAATCTGATTCTTTATCAAGTCATAATGTTACTTATATCAACAAAAATATATTTCCTTTCTCACTAATTCTAGTAGTAGCATTAGTAGACGAGACGGTAGCATTATAGGTAAGAAAGGAAGGAGAGTGAGACTACCCCGATTTCAGAGGCATAGCAATAGCAATAATTTGCCGTAAGAATTGCTATTAACTTTTTTCCCAGAGCATGCTGGTATATTCAATGCAATGCAACCAACCAACATTTTTTAGATATAATATGGCCATGCCACAGGTCCAATGCAGTATTTACGTGAAAATTCTCACTTCCAAGCAAAACCCGGTAATCTCTCCAATAATGCCAATAGTCGAACAATGCGATATCATTGGAGCCTGAGACGAATCTGCAAATAGATAGACAGTGCAGCGGTGCACAATGAGCATTATACTGTTCGGTATTGGTGTCAGATCGCACGCCTCACTGCCCTCTTCAGTCGCTAAGCTGAAGCAATGCCAACCGGCGGCGACGCGGGCGCAGCCATAGGGCTGACACGAGTCAGTCGAAAAAACATTAAAAAAAATAGCTATTCACCACGATATACTACTAATACACAAGAGTGGAAAGTCCGTTCTCCTACAAATGTTATGGCTAAGTAGAGTATCCAGCACGTGCGACTGGACACCGTGTACCTTTAGAGTACCATTATTTTGTAGCAGTAGAGACGAATTTAGTTATTGAATTGTCTAAATGCAAAAATGTCTATTCACCATAATGAAGCCTCATTGGGGTCCAATTACTACCGGGGGAAATCACTACCGGAAATCAACTAGAATGTAGTGTACAAAAACTCATTGTGATATCGAAAGAACACATTATTGAGTAGCCTATTTTCTCAACTTTGTCATTGACAGACGATGCTCTTTCAATTTAGTCATTCTGGAGTAAAATTGTGGTAAACATGTTATGTTATTGCTGTATATTAATGCAGTTTATTATTGCTAAGTATATAAAGTGACAACCCTGTGAGCTAATTTGCTCAATGCTCTCGCGACGCCTCGATGGAGACAGTTTCGCACGTTCATATTTGAATATCGTATTTTATCAATCTATCTAAGTATGACCTAGATAAGTTTCCTTCTGACAGACTGATTGAGTGGACTTATTAATGAATGCATCTAGGCTCCTTGACTCGTTAATTTATCACCTGTTCACGTAATATTTTCTGTAATTAATTATATTATATCACAATAAACAGCCATTTATCAAATATGATTAAATTAGCCGAGTGGTTTCCGGTTCTGTGTTAGACCAATCATCTCTTCCTTTGGATGACTTAAATTAATCTTTTAATAACAACATCAGTAGGTAACTGTTATACCCGTCCAAATCACCCCGAGCCCCCTGCCTATTTCAAAAAGTACCAAATCTTAATCAAAGTTACGTACAAAAGCCAGGACATGCGGTTAGACATTCATACTACAAAATTCACCCTTACCGCTACGAAATACGGGCGCTCTCTAGATCAACATGTCCAGCCGCATGTGCTGGCTAACGTATCAATATTTGTATTTTGTATTTCCAGGTACCTACTTAAATCCAACTTTCCCTAACCATAATAAATCTCAGTCCATACTGAGCACATCTCCTCAATATTATGTTGACATAATCAGAATAGCTTATCTCCTATATATACCCACTTCATTACAGCATGACTTCGCGGAATGCTGCGCCCGCGCCACCGTAGTGGTAGAAACGCAGCTTCGAAAGTAAAATTACAATGATGACGCGGCGAAATGAGCTGTGACTGTGGAGGCATCTACCGAGAAGACAATTAGAAACGCATCCTTAGGCTAAGAACACTAGTCTTGGAAAACTAAAGCCTGACCAAAGAAATAAGAAACCTGCACTGGGGGCCATGTGTATATTTTTACGACTATGGCCACAATTTCCCTTATAAAATTTAGTTCCATTGATATTCCGCAATATGGCGAGGTTTCTTATTTCTTTGGTCGGGCTTTATATCTGTCTTATACCCTAGTATAGTAGAGCCTACTCTATTGTATTCCTATATTGCCTATAGAAGGTTTTCTCTTGTTTTGTTTCGATAACAATGAGGAAACTTCTGGAAGGGTAAACAATTTAGGATATCTAACATGCATTAAAAAATACAAATTCGTCCTTCGCCTGTCCTTTCCAGATGCACTAAAAAAACATGAGGATTTTAATTTAGTTGTAGAGCGTAATAAAAATCCTGCCTAATTTCAAACCATATAGACAAGTAGGAATCGAAGTAAATAAAAAAGAGCATAAGAAAACTCAGAGAACAACACAATAAATTAACTTACGCAAGTTTGATGATGTGATGCCATTTGTAGTTGAATGGCTTTTGAAAATATGAAATCATTGTAGCGATGCGCGATGTTCCGAGTTAATATTGCTATAGAAGCGTGGTTTAGTAATACCAAACTCGTTATTCCATGACTTGCACGCTACTCCGATGGATAAATAATGGAGTGTTTAGAAAAGCGAAAGCTCTTACGGTCACTGGTTTTCGAGAAGCAGTGATGGTTTAAAGTGCAAACTCTCGTAATTTTGGTAAAACTCATTGTAACACCTGCATTCTTTGACTCTTGTACTTCGAAGAAGCTTAAGGATACCGTGGTAAAAGCAGTAAGGATTGACAAGTAAAATATTGGACAGGAACGCCAAATACAAACAGGAATCCAAGTTTTCAGTAGATTTTCAGAGTGTTTTTTTTTTGTTTATTGGTTTTCTAATTAAATTGTTCCGTAATATTTTGGATTTTTTTACAGCACTTAGTGTACATTTTCTTTTCTGAAACAAAAATGTGATATTCCCATCATTCCGTGGGGAGAACTCGCCGGAAAGACAGAACTAACCGTTAAAGAAGAGTGTACCTACCTACATTATCTAAATTACCGTCTGGTATTTATTACAACAGTTTTTACATTTCACTTCATACAAACTCTGGAAATCTAATGTTTGTTTGAGGCTTTTGCTCACAGTACACATTATAACGACTTGGGCACGCGACCACGGCAGATTAGCACCCCGCCGAAACATAGACATACAGACCTCTATTTAAAATTACGCGTTAAAGACCCGTGAAAAGTTGTTATAATCTGGAGATCTATTCTAGAACGTGTACAGGACCCTCCTGACCGGTTCCACTGGTAGAGCTGTCAGATAAGGAATACGAAGGATTACCTTCGTGTTTGGTATAGAAACTGAAATTGTTTATTTGTAACCCCATTTGGACATACATTAAAGTTAAGAAATATAATACATATAAGGTACATTATATTCAGGATGTAAGTGGCTGTTTATTAAAACTGATAAGTATGTCATTTTCAATCATGATTTTAAACGAAACTTTTCTGGGAAACGAAAAACCAATTCGACAATCCCATATAAAACTGTCCGAAGCTTCGTTTATAGCCCATGGATAGCCATAGCCCCTATAGCATAGAAGAAAATAATAGTCCGATAGTATAAATAAATAAATCCTGTGGTAAGGAACACAGAACATCTAACTGTCTAAAAGCTGCTAGAAACCAGGGATCGAAACCGGTTTTGAAATCCCTGTTAATATCGTTCGAAAAACAGATATAATTCCGTTCCCCAATTAACCGGCAATTGCCTCAAATATAGGATAACCATGGATTTAATAAGTACTAGGATAAAAATATTGATTGAAACTACAAAATTATGTCTTGTGTGTGACATGACATTGTAACCTCCATGCCACCTCGCCAGGTGTTTCTAAGCTAGACCAATGCCATACCATAAAGTACCAAGCACCTATACGTGTATACCTATACATACATATGTTGTTATTTAGACATAATAAAAAAAATTTTAGTCCTATATTTTGCATTTCTGGCACTTTCTATTCCATCTGAGTCACCGTGTATCAAATAAAGTATATATCTAACGCACTTTATTGAAAGTAATCAATAAAAAACAAACAGTCGTCGAGTTATAAACTTCTCATGTCATAAAATGCGGCACTTACTTTTCCAATAAACGTGACCAGTCCAACCGGAGCTTCTTGATTCGTTTCATTTTGTTTTACTTTAGAACATAAAGTAGTATCATTGCAGCTCAAAGTAGAATGACATTGTAGTGATTGGTGGGACACCATACCACAGAATCAGCACAGATAATATAATACTAGTTACACGAATCAGTAAGTAATCGTTCTAGCATAACGTGGCAAAGAATAAGAATAATAATAATAAGAATATTGTATTGTATTGTATAGTATTGTGGCATACTGATGTTTGAAAACAGAGGATGTGATAGATACGCACACACATTCTGGTACATTGTAAACGGCATAATACATGATAGATAATACAAGCAAGCATCAATTCAAATCTAACATTTCTGCAGCTTTTCTTGTAGGTAGATTTTTATTTTCAAGACTAGCTTTCCGTTGAATTCGACCAGCGTCGGCGACTAAGGCCTTTTCAACCCTATTTATGATAGGCTTGAGCCCCTTGAAGTACTATTATTTTCTTCTGTGACCTTGATAGAGACGTCTCTATACCTTTTTTGAGCTTAAATGATGTAGGTATTTGTTGGAAACCAACATAGAATCTTTTTAAAATATAGTTCTAAAGAAGGCTATAAAAGCAGAAAAATATAAATTAATTTAAAAATAGAATTGATATTTCAATTGTTTTTAATGTGTGTGTCAAAATGGCATTATTGCAAAATTGTTCTTCTTATATCTTGTCTTCACTACATAGTATAAAATAAAGTCGCTTTCTCCGTCCCTATGTCCCTATGTCCCTATGTCCCTATGTCCCTTTGTACGCTTAAATCTTTAAAACTACGCAACGGATTTTGATGCGGTTTTTTTTAATAGATAGAGTGATTCAAGAGGAAGGTTTATATGTATAATACATGCATAATATACTGAAGGATAACCCACAATAACCATTTTCCCGTGCGGAGCCGGGGCGGGTCGCTAGTGTCTTAATAAAGTCAAGTTTTAAACGTTCTTAGTATTTTCCTATTTTCAATTCAATCCACAAAACAATTATTATTAGAATTTATTTGTGAAAGTAATGTTAATTTTAATTAATAATTAACTCAATAGTTATTAATAAAAATTTAATTAATTTTATTAATCGTTTTGTTTGATGATGATGAATAAAACCGAGTTGAAAAGCTAATCAAGCTTTTCATTAATCTCCAGTCAAGTCTTTTGAAAATCATGGCATTTTGTTATAAAGTAACGACTATACGTACAATAGATGACCTTTAACCGAAAAATATGTCATAACATAACTATATATTCTATCTCTAATTAAAATGCTGACGTAAGAACCACAAATTCTACCATAATAGTGTCAAAAAACCTTTTATTGAAGTTGGTTAAAAATTAAATGAACTACGAACATTAAATCTAAACAATACAACATTTTAAAATAACGTAAAATTTTCAATAAAATGTTGGTCTTTGTATTACGTTCGTTACATTATTATGAAGTTTGAAAGTAAATACTTGTAAGTAAAGACAAATGTCTATCATCGTTAATGGCTCGAGCCTACCCTGAAAATCAGGGTGACTAGACCTTAGGCCTTAGACCTTAGGCTTACCCTGCTGGCCCAGCGGTTAGACAACTTCACACACAACCTTTGAATTACTTCGCAGGTGTGTGCAGGTTTCCTCGCGATGTTTTCCTTCACCGTAAGAGCGTCGAATAAACGTACACATGAATTCGAAAATTGAAAACACATTGGTACGTGCGGAGTGTTGAATCCGCGAATTTCCGAATGGAAGTCAACTGCCCTAGCCACTTGACCACCGACGACGCTCCGCACAGTTATGCCTATATGTAAATACTCGCACTAGTTACATCGCATTAAACTGATATTATTACTTGCTAAATAGTATCTGGTAGAAAAGACCTCCCAACCTCCTGCTTTTATAGGAATGTTCGATCAACAAACTTTCATCAAAGTAAATTGCTGGTTACACATTAAGTATTTTGTAACCAACTGCTCTCATTATAAGAAATGGCCATCAGCGCGGGCGCAGCCGGCGAGCTCGAGATGGAATGTACTTACCAGTGAGGTATTAGTAATGGGGCCGGGGAGGGGTGCCTTACCTTATATCAAACATGTTGTGTTAACTAATTGTAATATGATGTAACCTTATTACTATCTCTATGTATAGATAGAACAAACCAAATCAATAGACTACTATTGATTTGGTTTGTTTTGTTGTCCGATATAAAAATTTTCAGTAAAACGAATACAGAAGTGGGTCAGCCAAAAGCTCCTTATTTGGCACGTAAAGCAAGACATCAATACCGTCCAATAAAATAACAAACAAAACATATTTTAAACAATTTAAATAAAATCTTTCAGAACGGGATTCAATAATTGATTGGGTTTTCTTCTTTCCTTTATTCAATAACCAATTATTAATTTAAGATACGTATAATTTATTTATGAAAGCTCCAAATAAGCTAGACGTTGGGAAATCTCTTTCAGTATACCGTCCCTAGCCATAGCGGCCCGGCCCTAGGTCCAGCACTGGTGTTTACCTACTACAAGGAGCAGAACTCAGGTGCTTCCTTCAAAACTGGTTTGTGGAGTATTTGCTGACAGTAAACAAGTAGGTATACTGTGGGTGGCTCGGCGTTGATCTTTAATTCGGTGGTTATTTGGAATTAAGAGAGTCCTAGGGACTTAATTCTTTTCATTTTTTAATAGATATGGCCATGGTTAAAAGTTGTAGAAGGTATAGGTGAGCACGATCATGCAGTTTATTCGTTTATTCTAATGTGATATAAAAAAAGTATTAAAATAATGCAGACTATGATTAGTAGGCAAACAAAACTAATATATGAATGTATAACCCTGATAAATACTGATAATAAATAAACCAACTTAGCAGAATTAGAAACTCCAACTAACTAAAATAAATAAGTGTAAAAAACGCTCCTAACGATCTGAATTCAAGCTCTTATTAAGATGATTAACTTAACAACGTTACGGAGTTGTTTCTCCAAATTCTACCTCAGTTTTTGCTTATTTTTCAAACCGATCTTGAATTAGCGGAAGCTGCGTTCGATTGTGAATATAATCATGAGGCTCATTGTAAAATGACAATGATCAGATGACCTGTGCATATTATTTCTTTATCTAAAGTAAAAGCATTGAAAGAAACATTTATTTGGACGTAAGAAACATTTATATGGATATTGCATGTGAAGAAGACCAAACTACACATTTTTTATTGGATAGTATTTAACCGTACCTCAAATTATTCTCTTGTTCCACCTAAATATCTTCACCAAATTATACTCTTGTTCCACCCAAAATACTAATTGTGCACCAAAACATGCAAACTTGAGACTTCTTGAGTTATCAACTTTGAAAAATTCAAAACTACGGCGGTCGCCGGCCGCTGCCGCGGCACGCTCGCTCCGCTCGCTCGGCTCCCTCCGCTCTGTTATTGACATCAGTCTAACCTAATCCAACCGATTTGATTCTGGGTAGATTTGTTTTTTTTTTTAGCGGGGGGTTTTTTTAGAGACAAATTGAGCCCCCGAGCCCCCCTTGTGCAGGGCTGCGCCCCCCCTCCCCCCGCTTCGGTTCACGCCCTTGGATATTTGGTGCAAGATTAGTATTTTTAGTGCACGAATAATATATTTGTTGTAAGATTCGATTTTTTGGTTAACAGAAAATTATATTCCTTTTTTATTCGTGGGATGATGTAGCGTGGTTGATTAAACCAATAGTAGCCAATTCAGCCTATTAAGAATTACGTTTTGCAAGACTGTGACCTTATCCTTTTTGGCGACCGTTTACTAGATCCTTGTCAGACTATATAACGTGCGCTCATCAGTCATCCATCATTATACTACCCACAAAACCTTTACGACCCCGTAGCCTAGTTGATAGTACGTCTGCCTTCGAAGCACTTGGTCGCGAGTTCAAATCCCGCCCGCAGGGCAAACATTCGTGTGATGAGTGTTTGCTTTGTGTTTGGATGTTATATACTATGTATTATGTATGTATTGCAGCTCTCTGGCACCCATAGTACAGACTCTGCCTAGTTTAGGATCAGATGGTCGTGTGTGAGATATCCCCACATGTTTATTTTATTTTTCTTTAACACAAACCCACTTGTTCCAGGAAGAAAGCAGTGACTAATGTGGCGCTGTGGTCGGCGGCAGACGGTGGATGGTGCGGCGGCTCGAGGATGCGCGAGGAGGAGCTGGAAGTCGCCCTGAAGGTGGTCATCGTGGGCGACGGCGGCGTCGGCAAGTCCTCGATGATACAGAGATACTGCAGGGGCACTTTCACCAGGGACTACAAGAAGACCATAGGTGTGGACTTCCTTGAGAGACAAATTGAGTAAGTGGCCCAGCTATTATCCTAAGACAACATTTCGTCATCGTCGAGAGAAACATTGGTAATGCAGGAGTTCCTTCACCTAAAAGAAGACCATAGGCATGGACTTCCTTGAGAGACAAATTGAGTAAGTAAAACAATCTCTGGGCGATTTGGGCGATGGCGGGGTGGGCAAGTCCTCGATGATACAAAGATACTGCAGGGGCACCTTTACCAGGGATTACAAGAAGACCATAGGCATGGACTTCCTGGGAAGACAAATTGAGTGAGTTGCCCAGCTATCCTAGGCCAATGTTACGTCATCCTCGGTCATTGAGGACTTGCCCTGTATCTACTCCATGGGCACCTTCATCATGAACTACAAGAAGAGAGAAAAAGCGAATACTTCCGAGTAGCAAATAGAGTTAGTTACAGCTATACTATTTTTTCTTCTTTTTAATTTTTGAATTGACCTATCATCATTCATTAACAACTCATAATTTCCCCACCGAGGGGCTCAAGCCTACCCTGGATTCAGGGTCCCGCGAACTTCCGAATAAAAGTCAAAGTCAGGCCACTTGGCCACCGACGATCCTATGCTTGTGTGAATTGACCTATGGTTGTGTCGAAAAAGTACGATGAATCGAGCTTCACCGGACTTAATCATCATCAGCAAATGTGGAGTACAGTAAAGAAAGTACCTACTCTGTATGAATGATTAATAGGTAATTATTACAGTGACATTTTGCGGAATCAGCTCGTTCATAGCAAAAACAAGCATCATGTAGCTAGCAAGAAGTGTCCTAACTTCCGAAGTAGCCGAAAGTTAACGAGCAATTAAATATTTCCCAATCAGACACATCTCAAATAATATGTTAACAAAAGCGATGATTCAATGTAATCTCATTATTAGCTATACTATCATTATCACCTTCAGACAACGAAAGAATAACATTTAACCTGCTAGTACAATAGACGACAATGATCATAATTGAATACAAATTAAATGTGTGCAATATTTAATGCGAGTGATATGATAATTATAGTCGCTTGCTTCAGACAACACTCAAGTTGCAAAGTACACCGCTTATTTATTAGTGAAAGTGTGGGCTATTAGAGTTGGTTTCCTCCACATACAAAGATATTATTTCTCGCTGTAAGAATTAGCCAATGTTCAGTCCCGTGACATTAACTATATATAATAATAATAAGTGGGGTCATCACACACACGGCCATTAATTTGACCCCAAACTAGGCAGAGCCTATACTGTAGGTGCCAGACAGATGATATACATACATAATATATCAATATTTATACAACATAAAGAAAATACAAGTGTTCATCAAACGAATATTTGCCCTGGGCGGGATTCAAACCCGTGACCCTGTGCTTTAAAGGCAAGCGTACTACCAAATAGGCTACGTAGGAGGCCGTCATAACCCTGTCATACTTGCTTATCGTGTTGGTTTCGAGTCTGTTTGGTTTTCAAGCCTAAACCGTAAACCACTGTACGGATGGCAATTTAAAATTGCAGGGTTTCGATAGGTTGAGATGATTCTTTGCTTCGGAGAGCATGTAAAGCCATTGGTCCTGGATTATCTAGACTACAGCTGTTGTCGTTAAACCATGTTAAATCCAGATTGAGGTAGTGCTTTATTTCAATACTTGTTCACCGCGTATGCCTTTACAATACCATTATAAAAAGTCGATACTATAAAAAAGGAAAATCTACAGTCGTCTTATCAATATTATGAAGAGGAAATATTTGTTTGTTTGTCTTTAATAGGCTCCAAACTACTGAACTGATTTTGTACAAAGACAGAATAGACATTGGGAAAGGACATAGGCTCCATTTTTCCGCGGGAAAATTCCTAACTAGCCGCGGTTGGAAAGCCAGTTCCTGATAATAAAAATTGCTTTGTCCCCCAGGATCGACGGTGAGGATGTCCGGCTGATGCTGTGGGACACGGCTGGCCAGGAGGAGTTCGACGCCATCACGAAGGCGTACTACCGCGGCGCGCATGCGTGCGTCCTCGCCTTCTCCACCACCGACCGGGACTCCTTCCTCGCCCTGCACTCCTGGAAACTCAAGGTATTGCCAGTTTGCCACCTATCGGGGACCCCGGGGTCTTTTTGAAGGATTGGAGGATATTTCAATATTTATTTATTTTATTTTATTGTAAAGGTACAATAACAAGTAACAGAATAAAAAATACATAACAGAACACTAGAAAATACATATTTAAATCTGAAACTCTTTTAAAATTATACACAACATTCACCAAGACATGTTAACATTTTAAAGGACGGACACTAAACTATTAATAAAAACATTACTATTATTGCGACAAATACGGTTATTGGAAGGAAGAAAAAAGGTTTGTAAAAGGGCAAAAGTATAGAATATAAATACATACATGGGCAATATAACTATTGTAACTTATAGAGTGATGATCGGAAGCTGTTGACACTACCTACAATCAAATATGTCCAAGTGAGCACAGACTTCATTATAGCTCCTACACATTCTAAGTAGTGGACTATTGTGGGATACATTATTATTGGTATTAGGAATAGAGAATAGTTGTGGGATACGCATCGATCTTCGCGGAACACCCAGTTCCAGGCATTCTAGCAACTGACTGTCCGAATTCCCATTTACAATTTTGTGCAAGTTGCATAAATCAGACACCCACCTTCGATCCTTCAGGGTCCTGAGTCCAAATCTGCCAAGACGCTCACCATACTCAGGTATTTTACGTCTAATACCTAACCTTGTACATAATATTCTAAGAAACCGACGCTGTATTGATTCAACTCGATCGTCGTGCACTTGGTAAATTGGCGACCAGACAGAGGAACAGTACTCAAGTAGGCTACGAACCAGCGTATTATATAGCAAAAGCCACGAACTTTCATTTTTAAAAGGTTTTGCAGTGCGTATGATAAAATTTAGCATTCTGTTCGCTTTAGTGCAAATATGATCATAGTGTGACCTAAACGATAAATTTTTATCGAATATTACTCCCAGATCCCTAACAACACCAACTCGCTCGAGAGCGTTACCCCCAACTTTGTAATTAAACAATAATGGTAATTTATTTCGTGTAAAAGTGATTACTTGACATATTTTTATTTTATGTTAAGTGCCATAATTGTTATCGATACACCACTTCACCAGTTCTTCAATATGGCGGGTTTCTCGCAACTTTTTGACAAACTGTTGTCATAGCACTTCATGTTACGTGGGCAGCTTAAATTTTCTATTGATACTCTAAGGTGGGCAGGTATTCGACTCCACTAATTGTGACAAAAGTGATATTTTACTGAGTGGGTAGTGTCTTCCGCTCCCCCACAAGGCCGGTGAATCTTGAGAAGTCGAATTTTGAAAACCTACAAAAAAACGCAGTATTCCCCTAATATACGTATACCTAACTACGGATTTGTATACACCTATAAGTACCGTTTCCTACACGGCTGCTTTGCACATAATGCTTTTTTAATCATTTCTAAGCTCTTATCTAAAACATATCGAGCACACTCAGTGAAATAGATGATTCATACAGTAGCGTCCATCATGAATTTGCATTTGCACGCTCAACTCTAACTGTGTTTTATATTTACTCTACATATCTGTCTATTAATTATGCAATAGGTAACTACAATTTGATATCCATTGCGTAAACTCTTTAGTTTTATAAAAACTGATACAAGAGCAAGGATATCAGAAGGAAACATAATACATAGTAATTTATTTTCTCACATAATATTTTATAACATTATTATAAAATTTAGTGGAAAGATGTCTACTGCTTGACAAATCCTCCCGTAAAATTAAGCGTAATGAAGTATTTTAGTAAATGAAAGTATCCAAGTCAGTAAAACTACCGGCAATTTGTCTCTATAATTATTATATTCATAAAATTTTAATGAGAAAGTGTTTAAGCTAACATTAAAGTTACAAAAAATATATATCGATATAAAAGTATGATACCAATGGATTTCTTATATACGCAACTAGCGACCCGTCCCGGCTCCGCACGGGAAAATGGTTATTGTGGGTTATCCTTAAGTATATTATGCATGTATCACTACATAGTATAAAATAAAGTCGCTTTCTCCGTCCCTATGTCCCTATGTCCCTATGTCCCTTTGTACGCTTAAATCTTTAAAACTACGCAACGGATTTTGATGCGGTTTTTTTTAATAGATAGAGTGATTCAAGAGGAAGGTTTATATGTATAATACATGCATAATATACTGAAGGATAACCCACAATAACCATTTTCCCGTGCGGAGCCGGGGCGGGTCGCTAGTTATACATATAAACCTTCATCTTGGATCACTCTATCTAATAAAAAAACATCGCATCAAAATCCGTTGCGTAGTTTTAAAGATTTAAGCATACATAGGGACATAGGGACATAGGGATAGAGAAAGCGACTTTGTTTTATACTATGTAGTGATTAGTAAAATATTCATTGATTTAACGTTAAAAAAATAATAACGACTCTTTAAATTCGTAGTGTGGGAGTTATATGTTAGCAGTAACAAGCAATGTATATTGAAATAATTTATTTACAGCATTGTAGCATTGTTAACGGGCCTCAGATAAAAGGTCGAGCGGGGCTAAAACGCACACACATTCATTCAATATTTATCTAAACCCCGGCTGTTATTCAACTAACCATTTATCTCACAATTGTCTTTATAAAAACACGGTTGTAATTTTGTCGGTCTACGCTCAGCTCACATTTCAACTCGTCACAAACATGCATTTAAACGTGCGTGCAGCTATTTTCGTTGCAATTTTAATCAAAGTTAGTACTGTGGAGTGTACGAAAGCATCGGAAAGCCAATGCGTGGAGTATTACCAAACGGGGAATGATTTTAATCTGAAGTCGCTGGGTGATAGCAAGTGGTATTTGGTGTACCTGTGGCCGGCGGGCGCCCGGCAGAGGAGCGCTTGCGAGGTGATCGAGTTCAAGTCTCTGTCGCGGCAGGAGATACAGGCCACCTTCAGCGGATGCCTCAGCCAAGCACCCACCGACAGCACCGTGATGCAAGCCACGTACAGAACTAACTCCAACAAGAAAACTCTGACGAGTGTCACGTACTACGGCGAAGAGGAAGTGAAGAACCTATTTCGATCTTGTGACCGGATTTCGAAGTATATTTTCATCGCGATCGGGTCCGATTACGTTTTGGGCATCAACTGCTCGGCTGCAGGACGAGGCATCCTGCTCTCGAAGATTCTGCCGACGAAGGAGCAAGTGGACACAACCGTGAATGACATCGAGATAATGCGAGGAAGAGACGGGGGCCCGGACTGTGTGCTGAGTTGAAATAATTCATTATACCAACTGTAAACTTCGTACTTACCTATCTGTATAATTAATATATTTCACCCAAATTAATTAAATTTATTCCTTTTATAATACGTTGATTTTTATTTCCAATACACAGATATGACCGTATTACGTACGCTACATCCATTATTTATAGGTATGAAATGAAAAAGGTAATAATCAAAAATCAATTAAGTGGGCAATTTATATTGTTAAAAATAAATATAAAAGGAATCTTTTCTTTACATTTCAGGTGGAAAACGAATGTGGAGAGATCCCGACAATCATAGTTCAAAATAAAATAGACTTAATGGACCAGTGCGTCGTTGGACCGTGAGTATCATATATTATATTTGCTCTCCAAAGAAATTATAATGTGGTAATGATGTTCAAAGTGAAAGTCGGTGTAAAGTTTGATTCCGTAATAATAACAAGCCGTAGGCACAGTTTGGCAGTAGAGCAATTTAAACTGGAAAGTTGTGGATGGTGTGTCGTCGTGAATAGCCTTTAAGCATCATTATTCGACGTATCTCTCCTCTATAAACACCTCAATTAAATACCGTATTATAATTGAGATTTATTTGAAAATAATCTGAGCTGCAGACTTATAGACAATCTATAACTACGCAACAAAGTTCAGATCCTTAAAATTTGTAAAGAAATAAATACTTCCAAATGCATATTAAATAGGTAGGTAGGTACTTACAAAATTCAACAAAAGACATCTTTAAACAAGTCTATAATATCTAAAGGTGTATGTAGTAATAAAACTTAGTATTTATTAATCGCAGAGAGGTTGGAAGAGCCCGCTGCGAAGCCTCTTTGATTAATCGTAAATCTCAAATAGACTTTCTTATTCAGACGACAGCCAATTCAGATTATCTAGGTCTATTATTTCTGGAGTTGCTTTTTATTGTCTATGAAGACATACCTACTAGCTAGGGTTTCCGACTTATGGATCAACTCCCAACGACTGGCACCCGCAATATTACTATGGGTGCTTCTCCAGGGCTGCCTGTCAGGTTTTCATATAGTTTTTTTTCTTTTTATTTGTGTTTAAAATAATTTAACCAATATCTTACCCACATTGTTGTTCAATTGCAGTGACGAGGCGGAGCTAGTGGCGCGCGCGCTGGGCTGCCGGCTGATGCGCGCGTCGGTGAAGGAAGACGTCAACGTGGGCGCAGTGTTCCGGGCGCTCGCGGCGCGGTGCCTCGCCGACATGCGCAGAGAGGAGGCCGCCGACACCCCGCTGGCCGTGCACACCCCCGTCATAGGTATGTATGGAACCAATCGTCCAAGAAAACAAGATCTTTCAATGAGACCACGTGACTGACACGAGCCTACGTCATTTTACGCTGTTCATCTTTGTCTATTACACGCATTCGACAAGGATGAATAGGCAAAATGATGTAGAAATGACGTAGGCTCGTGTCAGTCACGTGGTCAATTGCAAGACCTTGTTTTCTTGGACCATGTATGGAACCTATTTCACTGGCTGACATGGACTGAGTCTACCCAAACTGCATCTGGAGGTTCCATGGAATATTGATTTTCTAAATAGCTAACATATTATTATTTCATGTGTTCCAGGCAACTTCACGAACCACAACAGCAACGGCACGATCCTGCTGCGACCGACCAAGCATCGGCCCGGCGGCAAGAAGAAGAACGTGCTCAAGAATGCCTGTAGGATACTTTGATTACACTTGTCCACTCTTTACTAGTTTAGAAACATGTGAAACTAAGTGGAGACGGAAAGTTACTGTTTTACAAAGTCTCTATTTTTCGATTAAAGCGATAAAAAGTTGTTTGTTTCGGACTTGCACCTGTGTTTTCTCGTGATTCCAATCATGCTGCGAGGGCAATTGCTACGTAGGACTTCGTTTATGGACTCTGTAACGGGTGGGATCACAAGTCCCCGTGAAAAATACCCGTCGTAAATCAATGATTGAATGTAAATATGCACTGCATTCGAGAGCCTGATTTTACAGAATTTAACATAGGTAAATATGTGAAAAAGTCACGTTATTGTATTAATTTAGTCTCGTAGTTAAACCTGAAAACTAAAGTGAATAACAAACCTAATTTGAAGCTATAAATGTGTTAAATATAAGTTAGTAACCTGGAGCGTGTAGACAGAAAATAGCGCAATGTATTATAATAAGCTCCGTTTGTATCTTTGTAAGAAATTGAATTAATTTATGAAAAGTTTACGAAGAAGAAGAGAGTAAAAATGTTTTATTGCTTTTGTATTTTGGTATCTATATTTTATTTTATTTTTTTTATGAAACACGACATTATTAAATGAATGTGATAGGCCAAAATTTAAGGACTTTCAGGCCTCCCGTGAAAATAATAAATTGTCATCTAAACTTTCATTTTGTTATACAAATTCCTTAGCTAAACCAGACGCGCATTATAGACAAGTTTTGTGCAGATGATAAAACATTGTTGATATTTAGCACGAATATATAAGTTACTCTTTTATAAAAGGTAGGCGAATAAACAACGTATAGTCCAGTCTAAATTCAAAAATTAAAAGAAATTTTAGAATAGCTACGTTGCAGTGTCGTCTCTTTCCAATCAACTGAAAACGGGACAACATTATAGTGCTGCTATTTTTTATTTCTACTATTTTTAGAATGTCATGCTCCAAATTTTTGCGATCGAGTACCTGTGCAAGAAAAACATTAATACACTTTTTTTAACCTTTTTCACCTTGAATATGATACCCTTATCTTTGTCATTGCTGTGAATTGAATACAACGAAAAAAATTAAGTAAATATCCCCCCCCCCCTCTTGTTCAAGCGCTGATAAACCATTGCGGGGACTACAGTGCATGTAAATATGTAAGTAGCCATTATTTTACAACGTGCAATCAACTATAACAATATTTGGTGTCTTATTAACACTCTTATATATTTTACGTAAATAATGTATTACATAAGCAAATACTTTAATAATAGTGTTATTCATGAATGGATCTTAGTCATTTTTGTAAGTGCAAAAATTACGAAATACTTGTAAATATTTTTTGTATCTACTCTTATACGTTTACTTTATGGAATATTAATAAATTATTTTAACATGAAGATAATGAACTGTTTCTATTTAAGATAAAATGAAAACAAGGAAGTGATTAGCATAAAAAATATATTAATTAAAACGATGCCGTTTAACATTGCATGAAGAAAACATTCTACAGAAAGTTCTACTACAAGCATTCATTATTCCACGCAGTATTAGGTACCATTATTCAAGCGGCCCCTCATAAATTATCAAAAAAATTACAGAACAATGTTCCGAATACAAGGAAACACCAGTTCGGCAGGTATTTTACGGGAGTCAAAAGACAAAAGACGAAAGAGTAATGCGTTAGAATGAAATACAAATACACCGCGCTCTTGCTGCGTCCCTTTCGCCTTTTGTCACTTGACTCCCGTGAAATACCTGCCTTAGGCAGCGACAAAAAACGAAAGAGACGCAGTTATGCGCAAGAGTGAGCGCGGTGTATTTGTATCTCATTTTAACGCATAACTGCGTCCCTTTCATCTTTTGTCTTTGTCGCCAGTGGGTCACCAAATAGGTGCCTTAAACAGTGCTTGCTTGCTAAACAAGGTAAGGCCGAGAATTTTCCCACTTAGTAACATTGAGTAACGTAGATACTTCTATGTTACGGTAACGTAGAAGTAACATAAAAGTAACGAGTAAAAGATGTAAGGCCGATTTCATACTGCACCTTTTTTATGTAATACTTTATGCCTTATGATATGCATGGATAACAAGAAAATATAAAACCAAATCTTTTATCAAATTATGTCTTTTATTTAGACTAATTGCCTAACTAAGTACCAAATTAAATTAGTCTTATATAAAAACTAAGTTAGTAGTACTATTATTGTTTTTTTAAATCTTCTAGTAGTAAATTACACAGAAAATAATTAAATTTATTTTTCATAAGAAACTAAGGAAACAGAAAAACAATAGTAATTCTTCTTCTTGACGATATTTTAGTGTTTCCAAAAAAGCAATAAATAGCACAATATAATGATATGAACAAACCTTTACAACACTTCTACGTTACGTAACATACAATGAACGTTACCGGTAACACAGAAGTAACATAAAAGTAACATAGAAGCGAGATTTTTTTGGTTATAATTTACCATAAATCGATAATTCGAGCTTAATTTAAAACAGAAACACACGCCACGCATTGCTTCTCCACTTATACATAATTTTATTCGGAACAAGTGTAATAAAAGCCGTTTTTTACCTTTGAAATCGTCCAAATTCACTTAAAAAAACTCCGACCACAACACATGCAGTGCACACATTTGACTTCACAGACCACAAAATGGCGTCTTTTTTTTTTTTTTTTTATTCGTATAGATACTTAGTGTTGCCAGTGTCAATACAAAATAGCACCACAAAAGATTAACATTGTTTATAGGGGAAATTGTGGTAACATACAAAATTGTAACGTAGAAGCGAAAATACGGGGACAAACATTTAAATTGCGATAAAGTCATGAAATCTATTTATTCCAAAAGAACGAAACTACTAATAAATTGCTTAGTTTAAGTTTATTTAAGTCAGTTCTTGTGAATTTCTCATTCAATAGAAAAAAATACAAATTTGTAGTTCCAAATATTTGGATGCATGAAAAAGACAGCAAGTTTTTTTGTAAAATTTGGGGTAATGGACGAATCGAACTCATTTAGTTATTAAACTTTAAGGAGTATTTCAACTTTGATATAAAAATGTATAATTTAGAGTCCCAAAAAACACAATAAGAGTTCATCAATTAAATATTACTGGTTAGTTTTTTTTTTATATGCTGTCAAAAAATGGGACAATTTTTATTTTTGAAAAGTGGGAAAATTCGCGGCCTCACCCAATGAACACAGCAAGCACCAAAACCGTTCGATCGTTTGCTTGCTAAGCAGTAATGTATTATTTACTTAGGTTTTTTATTCTAGTTCACAAATAGAACTAATAAGATAAATAATACGCAAGCAAATACAAGTATGCCAAAAAACCATATGTAAACTATACAATCAAAATTTGATTTTTCACTATAGGAAGTGGTGGTGATGGATAATAATCGTAAAACCAGTGTTGCCAAGTTCACTTTGACTACGTTGACTACTCAATTTTTGCTTACTACTTGTATTTTCATGCGTACTTACAATGGGCCCGGATTCTACGTATTACGCTCACTTAAATTCAAAATCCATATGTCTCTATCTCACGTTCTTAAGAACGAAATGGGACAGGTGATTGTCAACTTAAATTTAGAGACGTCAAACATCGATTTTACGCGTAGTTTGCACTAGTTTAACAGGCATGTGAAAACATCCCACTTAAAATTAAGCTAAATTTGACAGCTGCGCTCTTTTTATAAATATAATTCCATATGAATGAAAAAGACCTAAAACGCGCGAACACGCCGAAATTGAGCCCATTGTCAGCTATCTAAAGCCGGACCAGAAAAATAAAAAACCTGCTCTGGGGGCGCCACGTGTATGTTTTTACGACTATGGCAACAATTTCTATTATAAAATTAGTTCCATTGAAATTCCGCAATATGGCAAGGTTTTTTAAGTCACACTTTAAATGTGTGGATTAACGAATGCTCCATGTTATTACTATCTGTTTATCAACAACACAGTTCCTGCCGCCACATTACTTTATTCTATACAGACAGAGCCACCGCACTCACAACCTTAGCACAGAACAGTTCTAGGTTTCTATAACTGGTGCATTCCACGGAGGTGTCCAACACGTGACGCTATGTATGGTCAGCTGCAGGGACAATTGACCCCCATTTCTTAGTTGCTGTTATTAAGGGGGGATCGGTTGTCTATGAAGCAGACTTCAAATAATGCCAGCAAGCCGATTTTTGGTTAAATTACGCGTCACGTGCCCGACAAAAGTAGATTTTTCCGTGGAATGTCCCAACTATTGGTCTACCAGAATCTGATGGCAAAAAGGAAAAAAGAAATTGACACTAGCAAGGTTTCTTCGACATTTTCACCACTTTTTAAAGGAAACTTGAAGCCAAAGCAAAAACAAGTCCTCGAAATTTCAGTTAACAGATTACTTTTTTTTTATTTCCATATGAAAATCGCTATTTTTTTAAACTTTTTTTTTTGCCATCAGATCCTGGTAGACCTATACAAGACAGTGCACACTTTTTTAGAGGTAGATATTATGAATCGCTCTATTTCGTTATTTTCGTTGCTGTTTTTATACAACTAAGGCAAAACGTAATTGGGCTCCTACCGATTTCCATAATCACAAAGCACACTACTTTTAAAAAAATACGCAATAACATTTTGTGTTTAAATTTAAAAAGCCGTAAGTAAATCAATGGATAATTTAGATGATAAATTAGTTTTATTTACCAAATTCAATTTATAACATTTATATCAATCAATACCTACCTACATCTCATCGTCCCTTAAACGGCCATTTACATTGGAATCTTAAGTCCTAGAGCAAAATTGACTTTATTCAAAGTAAGATAAAAGTGAAATAATTGAGGTATTTCAGTTACAAATATATTATTAATGGAATTAAAACAGTATTTGTTCTATTTTTCTTATCTTTTTGAGCTATAAAAACCATTTGTTTAAAAACCTTTCAAACCAATAAATATGAAATAATAATTTATAATAAAGAAAACGATTAATATGTCTGCAATTTAAGTAGGTGTTGTATTTACTCATTATACTAGAGTTTCACCGCAGCAAATATATTGAAATCCTTATCAAGATTATACATTTTTATGTGAATTCACAGGTGAATTCAGAAAAGTTTTTTTATAAACTAGCCATGCTAAACACGACGCTTTATTGCCGTTAATCTAAGAAATTGAAGGGATATAAAATGCAAACATTTTTACATATTTAATATAGTCAATTTTCCTAAAAAAGTAATTCAAATTGTTTTTTTTAGAAACCCATCATAATTATAACATCACCCAACGCTATTTCCAATAATAGTAACAAGCTTCAAAAAACTAATAAAAAACTACAAACAAACGAAAATTTTTGTAAGATCCTTTCGACAGATTTAAAAAAATTATTACTACGCTCAAATGGCAACACCGAAACAGAAATAGTAGCTTATTTAACGGTGGTATCAAATCACAAAAAAAATTAGTAGGTTATTTTTTTTCATAAGAGCCTTTTTCATATTTCTGTCCCAGCGTAACCAATCCACACTCACATCAACTTACAAAACTTACGACGAACTGTCAACTTCAGCAGGCTTACTACGTAACGCGCGACAAACAAGACATAGTGACAAGATCTAAAAGAGCTTAGCGTTATAGCACTGTGACAAATGATTATCTCACATTTAACTCTCAAAAAGCTGCAAGAAACCCGCCGCCATGTTGAAATATCTTTCAATAGGTTAGGAGTATACCTACTCAACTCATGACAAAAATGTCCACACTATATAGATGTAACTTAACCGTAGACTACCGGTAGTTAACCAAATTATTGGTCAGTGTTGCCACGTTGCAAATAATTAAATCACTAAGTTTGCTTTAGAAAGTCACTAAGATCGATTTTTTGATATATAAAAATTCCCTAGAAATTGCTAAATCTAGATGAAAATAAAAAAAAGTTTGGTAATCAAACTTAGTGATTTTAATATTTGCAAGGTGGCAACACTGACCAAAAATTTGGTCTATAGTCTCCACGCATAAAATCTCAAGCTAGTCCCTTACTTCTGTAGTTATGTCGCATTTGACAGCTACTCAAACTTGTCGCGCATGTTACGTAGTAGACCTGCAGGTGTTTAAGAAACTTTGACAAATTTGGTGCCGTCCACCCGAGACTACCTTCATTAGAGCTAAGAGATAATACGTAACATATTATAGAATCACCCTATAATTTTCTAAGTATATTAAGTATACACAAATCACATAATATATGCCAAAGCTTGTAACCGCTGCAATATGTGTGGATCGAGATAACATTACTAGATTCAGTATGTCGAGCAAGGCCATGTACCACTAGCTAGAGGATGTTTACTCACTGAAAAGGTTTAATTTGCATAATACACTTGCCTAGGTGTACGTGTAAATTGTAAAGCCCAACCAGTAAAATAAAAAACCTGCTCTGTGGGGCGCCACGTGTATATTTTTGTTTATGGCAACAATTTCCGTAATAAAATTAGTTCTATTGAAACTCCGCAATATGGCGAGGTTTTTTATTTTTCTGGTCGGACTTTTCTTTTCAAAAACGAATGCTTAATAAGTGCGTTTTTGTTAACACTTGATGACGAAATCAAGTTTTCCAGTTACTATACGTCAATTAGTGTACTATAGGCATTTATTTTAGTACGTTGTGCAAAAAGTACACTGTATTCCTTTAGCAATAAAGACAAATTTCCTACGTGTGTAATTTTCGACCCTTAAATGAACACTCATTGGAAAACTGAATATAGAAATACTAACTGAAAAGAAAAATATTAAATTGTACTTTAGGAGCATCAGTAAAAGATATTGAATATTAAATAAAAATCATGGAATATTAATATTTTAATAAATTAATTTTACATACCTGGCTTCGACAATTTCGATCCACATAAAGTTTGAAACCCTGAAGCGATATGGGAGCTTACATTCAACCAGCCACGTAGAAAGCGAGCGCAATCTTTGTGCAACACACAGAATTATTTTTTTAAATACTATTAGGCTACCCGATATTGTCAATACCTAACTGATTTGGTACTGAGATAATATCTTTGTTTTCCGCCAGTTTCGTCCAATAGAAAGCTGCATGCCCTTTGGAACAATCACAACTCGCGACAACCTCTCCCTCCAACCGGTTTGTGACGTCATTCTAAATTCAAAATGGCGGAAGAACCAAGATACCGGAATAGTTATTTTTGGTGTAACATTATAAACCGATAAAAACCGAAAAAAATACCTGTTAATATTGATAGAAAAACCGATATAATTCCATTCTTTATCAAAAACCGGGTAACCAGAATGATTTTGGTTTATTTCATTAAGTTCCATCTATTACCGGTTAACTGCGGTTTTTCGAACGATATTAACAGGTATTTCAAAACCGGTTTCGATCCCTGTTACAAACTCGGTTGCACGTAAACTCCCAAATCGTCCGCTGTGGGTTTGTACCCTTTAAAGTAATAAGCTAAGAGCGTTAGCCGAGGCGGAGTGTCCCGAGCTGGTGTTCCACTCACGAACAAGTGGTGACGTTGAGCCTCGCGAAGTACTCCAGCAGGCCCTGAAGCCGCTTCTTCACGCGCTTCTGGTCGTCCAGCGTGCAGCCCAGGATCGCTGACTCGAAGTTCTTGTCTGTGCCTGGACAATCATAATTAGTACTTTAGTAGTACTAGGCTATTTAGGTATAAATAAACATAAAATTGTAAATATATTGTAAATTTAGGCATTGACCTGTCAGATAATGTATAGTCGAAATTAGTATGAATAAAGAAAGTTTATTGTCTAAGGGTTGCCTGGTAGAAATTGCTACCTTAGAAATAAGGCCGCCTTTTGTACACCTGTGTTGCTTTAACTATGTTTGTTGAATTCTTTTGTGTGCAATAAAGTATATTCTATTCTATTTTATTCTATTCTGGTTTTTCAACAGATGTCGTCTGTCGTATACTCGTATCTACTATATCTTTTTAATCGAAGCGAAAAATGAAAATCATTGATCTTGGGCAGGGACTTGAACCGGCATCTCCTTGGCTATCTGAAACGTAAACGCGCACTACCAACTGTACTACCAAGTTTCTGTACAAGTTCAACGAAATTATAGCCAAGTATAGCCAAGGAGATGCGATTTTTTTAGTAGCGTTTTCGCATGTGTATATAACGGTATGGCGGCGGGGTGGCGGGGTGGCGGCGGGGTTTGTTTACCAGTGGAGGGGTCGGGCTGCGAGGTGCACGCGTTCATGTAGGTCTGGCAGCGCGTGTGGGCCACCACCGCGTCCTCGTGCACCGACATCACCAGCTGGTCGATGTACATGTTCACCTGCAACACACACACACACACACAAACATGTAAGATGCAGCGCAGGACAGAAATCATTGGAAATCCATGTTCTAAAAAAACAAGGTCTAACACTCCTTCGGTAACGGTCATTCGACAAGGATGAACAGCATGATGACGTAGGCTTGTGTTAAGTTTGACAGTCCGAGTAGAAGACCTTGTTTTTTTAGACCATGTTGGAAATCTATACTAGAAGCCTTTATGTCCCTGCTGTGGTATGAAAGGACGAGACTGAAGCTCAGAGACTGACTAATCAGAAATCAGAAATATTTATTTGTAGGACATCATCAGACATCACAACACAGAAAACGACAATAATAAAATACAATTAACTACATAACACTACTTGAAACAAGAACGATGCAACTATCTACGTGCAAACATCCCCCTGTGTTGCGACACCCACACCAAAAAGGCCTCACTCAGCAAAATACCGCAGCCCGCCTGGGCTACGGCGCTGGTCTTCCGTGAGTCTTAATTGGTCCTAATTGGAAGCACGCGGCCTAAAACGCGGTTACGAAGCAAGCAAGCCGTCTCAAAAGTATATAATAGTACTATCCGTACGGAAGGGACATTCACCCCCCCGTACCGAACAAGTTCCCCGAACGATATCCTATCAACGAGGACACACACTTTGTGTTTTTAGCAAAATAACTAATCCATAAAATTGTTGGATGTATAAAAACTCGTTGTATGTTGTATATACTTTTTACGAAGTTGCCTAGACCTATTTTTAAATTTGCCAAAAATTACCCAAGTACAATAACTTATTAGACTTTGTTGTTGATGTGGCAATACTATTGGGAAGAGCGTAATACAGTGAGTCGACGACGTTACGAAGTTCTATGAGCTGCCTTTTTATAGAATATAAATTATTTATTATATTGAATTTGAACTCTATAGTTTGAATCACATTATTTCGACCCATGCGTAGGAACTTTGCCTTTAGACTACCTAATTTCTATTGAAATTATTCTAACTCGTGGTGCTCATAAAATATACATTGTCTAGAGGACGAATGGAAGAACTGACAACACAACAGTAATGATTGATCGTATAAAAACCCATTTGTAAAGAAACAATTTTTGAAATGCGAAAGTAACAAGTTTGTAAGTCTGTCCGAGTGTCTGCTTCTGTTAGATATATTTTTTCACGTCGAAACGTCTGAACATTATACAACAGAAAAGGAAGGCGACTGTAACTATTCATGGTAGAGTGGTAGGATACATTATGGTTATTATTACTGTTTATCTATCTGTAAGAAATGTTATAGGTTATAAGTTACTTTTTACTAAGGGATAATGCCTCGTTCCCATGGGAGAAATCACGCGGACGCGGAATGGATGGTTATTATTTCACAAAATTCTTTGCCAATATTATATTATTATATATTTTTAAATGAGGACAAACTACAATGTTCGCAATGCTCTGTTGAGGTTAAGGAGAATCATTTCAGCGCATTACTAATACAATATGAATAAATTTGTGTAAAGTGACATTGAAAACAATGAATGAGAAACAAATCCGATGGAGTAATAACGGAATGTTTACCGGTTTGTTTATTATAAAACTACCTTTTTTTCATGTGGCTTGTAAGGTCAACGGGACGCGAGCACAGCTATTGAATCGGAAAGTTGCAGGCTATTGAACCGGAAAGTTACAGGCTTTTTAATTTTAGCACCAAAAATCAGTCAAAGTGCCGATGTAAACACACGCATGGCTAGTTAAGCTGCGTAATATACTCGTAGTACCTGGGGCTAATGCTTTTAATCTAAATACGACTTGCCGCGTCCCGCTGAATTACCCGATTGACCAAAAAGAAAGACCTTGTTTCGGAAGGCACGTAAAGCTAGTCCTGTAATAGTAAAGCTGGTTTCAGACTAGGCTAAGGCTAGATTCGATTTTTGCTAGTAAGCCAATAATATATAATACAGTACATGGTCTAAGAAAACAAGGTCTTGCATTCGGACCATGTGACTGACACAAGCCTACGTCACCATGCGCTGTTCATCCTTGTCTATTACACGCACGCATACATACCATAGTACAGTACAATGTGAACGTGTCCATAACAATGTATGGTGCGCGATATTGTTGTACTATGCTATTATATTAGAGCATAGTCTCAACTCAGCTTAATGTAGGTAGGGTATTCGCATATAGCGTGATATTGCCTCGGTCCGGAATAAACCACCGTATGAACCAGTTGCATGTGTGTCTTATTTATCTTAGTGGCGTAAGGATGTAGTCATTGTATTGTAAGCCATGTCAGAAGCCTTGGCCTCTCAGTATTTTTTCACCTAGAAACCGAGACGATAAACAAGGGTCGACCCCTGATGGGTGTATCGTTAGGTGGTACCTGGTGTAAAGCCTCCTCCTGCTGCGGGTCTCGGTCGGTCCTCACAGCGACCTCCACCGTCATGGCGCGCGCCAGGATGCGGTCCGCGTACCGGGTTATGTCATCCTTGTCACCTACCGACAACAGTTAAACATCATCATCATCATCTCAGCCGAAAGACGTCCACTGCTGGACTGCTGCCTCCCAATGATCTCCACAATGATCGGTCCTGCGCTGTCCGCATCCAGCGGCTTCCCGCGACCCTCACCAGATCGTCGGCCTGCCTACACTACGTCTTCCGGCGCGGCCGCCATTCAACCTTTCTGCCCCAACGGCCGTCGAAGAATCGCCAAACTTAAGTGGCAATGGGCTGGGCACATTGCGCGTAGAACAGTTAAACGCTCTTTTATATTTCTACTAGCTACGTGTCGGTGGCCAAGTGGCTTAGGCAGTTGTTTGCCTCTTCACGTTCCAACGTGTTTTCGATTTTCGAATTCATAAGCACGTTTCGACGCTCTTACGGTGAAGGAAAACATGGTAAGGAAACCTGCGCACATCTGCGAAGAACTTCAAAGGTTGTATGTGAAGTTGACCAACCCGCACGAGGTGGTCGAGTAAGGCTTGTTTACCCTGAATCCTGATGACAGTGTAGGTAAGCTCGAGCCCCTCGGTAGAGACACATATGGGCTGTTAACGAAGCTGTCCGCCACTCGACAATACATATACAAACGTTATCCTGACAATAATGAACACACCATAAAAAGATTTATCCAATTCGGTGCAGCCGCTAATGCGATGTCTAAACATTTTGTTGTATGAACGTCCTACTAAAGCAAGATCTGTTTTTTCTGCAATAAAATCGGAGCATTGAAACTTGTTGGCCTTTAGTAGGTCGTATCATATGAGAAGTATTTACTTTTTTTTTATTAAAAAAATGCCTTTTTAATTACAATTCATGAGTATTAATAATATTAAATTTAAATAAAATTAATAATTGCATCACAACAAACAGTTCTGTTTGTCACTTTCCACAGACAAACAACGTCGCGTTGGCGTGATAAGGGTGCTAGATAAGATAAACAATCGAGGCGTGTTTATTCAAGCATGCGAAGACAGTCAAGCGCAAATCAAGCTGAACATCTGACTTTGCACCATTCTTAAATCCGCTGAATAAGGAACAAGATGGAGTGGCGAGGAGCGTGTCCAGCTTGATATGCTCTTGACTGTACAATAGGTCGCTCTCTAACAAGACACTCAATTGTCTCGCTTGTCTAATAGAAAGCTTTCCTATAAATAATGAAATAAGATTCTAAGATGTTTTGTCTTGGACTTTAATTAATTTTAATCTCAAAAGTTCCTTGGAATGATTGCTTGTTTTTTTTAAACAATGGAACAAGGACGTTAGAAATACTCGCAAAAGCATTTATAAATTAGTTTTTATTTGTTTTGTTTTTTAGTTTGTGATTAAAGTATTGAAAATATTTGATAGGCTGTAAAAGATGTCATGCTTCAGTGCAGAATCACCTTAGCATCAAGACATTATTTATATCCTTAAAGTACCTATTTATAGGAGCTTTTTCCTGGCAAAACCACTATAATTATATCCATTCCTACACATGATATAATCGACCATACGACTTCAAATAATTCGATACATGACCACCTTTTTTTTCATCCAATAGGAAGTGACCTCCAGGTGTCAATTGACATGATAAAAATAAAATTAAATAAAAAATAACTAAAAATCCCCGCCACAAAACCCTTACTTGATCCTTTCAACAACTAGAAAAGAACTGATAATCTTCAAATGGCTGAAGTTATTTTCTTGGATCATAGCTAAGAACACTCTTGATTAATCCCGGTAAATCGTAGCCTATTTTCTTTCTAAGGTCTATTCTATCTTTGTGCCAAGTTTCACCAAAATCGGTTCAGTAGTTTCGGAGCCCATTCAATTATTAGGATTATTTTAGGTATTTTTTACACCTTGGGTTACATTATTGAAGTTTTAGTAAGGATACCTAATTTAAAAAAATATATAGCCTATGTTACTCAGGGTGAATGTAGCTTTCTAATAGTGAAAGAATTTTTGAAATCG
The DNA here is from genome assembly GCA_948473455.1 of Teleiodes luculella. Lineage (NCBI taxonomy): Eukaryota > Metazoa > Arthropoda > Insecta > Lepidoptera > Gelechiidae > Teleiodes > Teleiodes luculella. The sequence goes on from OX419601.1 coordinate 3,756,463, forward strand.
GCACAGTAGTTTTTGAATTTATTCATTATTTTTTTTCCGTGATGGTCAGCTTTAGTTGCTTGGTCAGCTATTGGTACATTACCCCTAGTTTGTTTTGTAGTAATATTTACAGCTCAAACTCGACCAAGTTGGCACAATGCAGGATGCAGGGGCGCTAACAGGGGAGCAACGGCCTCTAAAGTGACCGCCAATGTCAAGGACGCTACACTCGCTCGCGGTTATTTATCAGATTACGAACGAACGCTTGCTCGATAATGCAATTTTCGCAAGCTTAACTACCGGTTACTTAGAAGGAAAGTAGGTATCATTGAATTTCTTCTCCTGAGGATTCGTCATTTCATTACGTTTAATAAAAATATCGTCACTAATATTACGAATACGATTTAAGCTTATACAGCAGTATGAGTTTAGATAAATATTTTATAGTTAGATTTGACAACCTTGACAACTGAAAAATGTAAAAAATCATTATTTCCAATGAAGCAGGCGAACACACCGCGGTCGGAGTGTTATCAAATAACATTAAGTTACCAAACTGTTAAAACTGTGGTTAGATAAATACATTTTTTAAGTATTATTATAATAATAATTGTACAAAATTCAGTGAGTCATACATTATTTAACTATTCAATGAGAACCGAGGTAAACCGAAGTATTATAAACACGAAAACAAACATACATACATTATTTTATATTATATTCTATTGTAATGCAAGCTATACTCCAAAACACAAGAATAACAGGCAATGACCTTCTAATATCAGTTAGAAGCTATTTTTATTTACCCACTATAAAAACACTTGTTACTATTCACAGCTTGTGTAATTGATATAATATTTTATTAAGTAAATAAAGATGAGTAGTATGGCTTTTATTAGTAGTTGTGACGGCTTTATTCCGCCTGCGCTAACAGTCTTTTTCGTAGAATGAGGAATTTTCCCACAGTAAAAGGTAGTCTATGTGTTATTCTGATGTATAATCTATATTATTGTGAAGTTTCATTAAAATCCATTCAGTAGTTTTTGCGTGAATGAGCAACAAACATCCATACATCCATCCTCACAAACTTTCACATTTATAATATTAGTAGTTTAGTAGGATTCATCTTCAGGTAAATTTTATATCCATTGGGGAGTTTTTTTAGTAGTTCTAAAGTTCTTAGTTAGTCAGCCATATTTCATACTTTCATTCTTCTTTGAATTTATTAAAATGTATTGTTTTTAGGGTTCCGTACCTCAAAAGGAAAAAACGGAACCCTTATAGGATCACTTTGTTGTCCGTCTGTCCGTCTGTCAAGACCCTTTTTCTCAGGAACGCGTGGAGGTATGAAGCTGAAATTTATATCAATTACTCAGGTCTACTGTCCCTTGAAGCTGTGAAAAAATCAAACTTCTAAGCCAACGCAATCAAAAGATACAGCCGTTTATGCCGCAAATTTTCGACACTTGCAAGGGAATCAAAACCTACAGGGTGCTTCCCGTGAACTCAGAATCTTGAAATTTGGTACGAAGCAACGTCTTATAGCATAGATAAAGGAAAAATTACGAAATCCATAAATTTTTAGTTACATCACATAATATATATTTTTTTAATAATTTTAACCTTACTACCCATTTCCTCATAAACGCGTAGAGGTATTAAATTGAAATTCATACCAAATACTCAGGTCTATAATACCTTTAAGCTGTAACAAAATCAAACTTCTATGTCAACGCAATCAAAAGAAACAGCAATTTAAGCTGCATATTTTGAAACTCGCAAGTACTCGCAAGGGAATCAAAACCTAAAGGGTACTTCCAGTCGACCTAGAATCTTGAAATTTGGCATGAAGCAACGTTTTATAGCACACATAAAGGAAAAATTCCGAAAACCTTAAATTTTTAGTTACATTACAAAATATATATTTTTTAATAAATATAAACTTATTACTTTTTTCCTCATGAACGCGTAGAGCTATCAAGTTGAAATACTTACTTAGTACTTAGTTACTTAAACGATAAAGAGATCTTTGTCTTAAATTTATGCTCCTCCATCTTTCCCCATTGTAATGTTATGAATTTCATTTTGCAATAAGATTACCATAGTTATGACTCTGTAAACCTTCTGAAAGAACTTTGTAAACCTTGCAGGTTTGTACGGAACCCTCGGTGCGCGAGTCCGACTCGCACTTGGCCGGTTTTTTTGTATGTTTAGTGCTTTCTATTCTTGTTGATTGAAAAACTGTGCTTATAGTGAATATTACCTTTATGGTATTGTGTGACAGATGAGCTCTTGTTTACCTTGAGTCAGGTCTAGATGTTATATTTCCACAAGTATGTATTTTAGCTCTCTGATCCCATAGTGTTTGGCTCTGCCTAGTTTGAGGTAATATGGCCATGTGTGAGATGTTCCACTTATGTATTTATTACCAACTAGCTTTTCGCCCAGCGGCTCCGGCCGCGTTAACGGTTTTTCCCGTGGGAATGAGGCATTTTCCCGTGGTAAAAAGTAGCCTATGTGTTAATCCAGGATGTCAGCTAACTCCATACCGTCCGTCTGCTCTCAACCACCAAAGGTTAGCTGGTAGAAAATGCTTTGTAGCATTAAGTTCGCCTTTGTACACTTTTTTTGTGCAATAAAGTATTTTCATTCATTCATTCATTCATTCATTCATTCATTCATTCATACCATATTTTACTAAAATCGCTTCAGCCGTTTTAACATGAAGAAGTAACAAACATACACACTCACAAACTTTTGCCTTTATATTATTAAGTGTGATGATGTGACGTGAGGCACATGTTAGCACTTGCTTATGTAGCATGCCACTTACATTCAGATATGTCCCCTAGCAGGTCCGAGTGCTTGACGCTGTCCAGGGTGGAGAGAAGGGAGTCCTTCTCCTCCTCAATCCGCACGGTGTCTCGCCTCAGCCGCTCCACTCGCATTTCTACTTGGTCCAAAACCGCTATCAATCTACAAAATTGCAATATTCATTGTTATTTTTTTATAATTAGTCATGTCAGTTTAAGTAGTTTTGATACTAAAGTGGCTTAGAAGGTCACAAAAAAACTAGCCTATACAAAGTTCTTTTTACATTGCCTTTTTCTTGTTCTAGATACCTGTTTTTTGTTAATGCACTTAACTCCATTATTTGACTTACTTTTATCAAAATACATACGATAATTTTTTAAAACCTAAAGTTTAAATAAATTGAGTACTTCATATTTTGTACCAAAAAAGTTGTCATCAAAGTCCAATTAGAATTTGTAAGAAAGAATTGTTATATTATTGCTATACAGTTGTACAGTTGAGTACAGTTGAGAGTATGAAATGAGTGATCAGCACATTCAAGAGTAGATAACTACTCACACATTTTCAATTAGTTGCCTATAAATGTTTCTTTCTTTAAATTTCCTTCCATGTAGAAAGTAGACAAAGAAAAAAGTACTGAATGATTGTGTAAGTAGTCAGTTTTGACTCAGAACCAAGCCAAAAGCTTAAAAAATAGCAAAGCAATTCATTATAATAATAGGCTTAGCAAATCTATTAGAGTGGGCGGCAGCGTCGTCAACTTTTTATAACTAGACCGTAAACGCGATGACCAAATCAGGATACTGAACTGCGTGTTGAAATTCGGCTAAAATGTGCTAATTCTGGGCGACGCCCTTAAAGTTTCCAACTAAAGCTTTAGTTGAACAGACAAAGAGGTTGTTCCGACCTGTCTTTCGGCGCCTGGGTCCCTAAAGCCGAGGTCTCGTCGATCAGCGGCAACCGGGAGGTCTCGCCGGTACACGACCACTCCAATGCAAACTGGTCCACTTCCATAATGTCTGGAATGTTTTGTCTGTGAGCCAGGGCTTTCGTATTTTTAGCGCAACCGATTAATTATAACAGAAACAAATTTTAAATAAATAAAATTGCACAATTTCTCTCCAGTCGTCAACGTCAGTTGTCCAAAACAAATGAAACGTCAAAGCGAAAGAGAACGGGTGTCAGTTCCGTTAGCGTAGTTCTGCGCGTAATTACTGATTATTTTATGACATGCTTGCTTGCTCAGGTCAAGATGACCAGGCTAAACTGAACACTTTGAACTTTGCATCGTTTTAATAAAACTTAAATAGATTCTTCTTTCATAAAACAAAAGTAATTATTGTTTATACAGGAACGAAACGACATAAAGACATACAAGACAAAGACAAGAAGGCTTTTAATTCCGTGTGCCAGATGGCTGGTTGCAAACTTGCGACTATTGCGATTGCGATGCGAGCGACAGACCGCATTGTCATACATATCGTCATGATTTTCTTTTTTTTGGAATTCGTTCCGATAAAGAATTTGTTCTTAAAACTTAAACTTAACTTTTGTACTGTTGTACTGCAATTTCATAATTTGTTCTGGACTATTCTAGAGGCATTTATTTACAATTGCCAGATTGCCACAAACGAACTAATATTTTTTTTTTCGTACAGACCATTTTTTGGTATATAAGAATTTATTATTAAGCACAGTAGTACGCAAGTGGAACAGACACAAATAGCTGACTGAAGTCCGCGATAGTGTAGTGTAAGAGAAGAATAACCGGTAAAAAAAACGATCGACTTCTTTTTTTACCGGTTTTAAAAGAGGAGAAACCAGGGAGGTTTCTTATTTATACAAATTGTACGGATGAAGCCAAAATTTTAACGAAAAAGAATGGTTCCTCCAAGGTTCTTCCGCTCTGCAAACATGAAAGTAGGTATTAAGAGCAGACAAAAGAAACCACATTTTTATATTTACATTATTTATTCATACTTCATTATAAGAATAACGTAAAACGGAGAAAATGAAAACAATTAAAAACAAAATGTACAGGTATCGCAGTTTATACTAATGAATTGAATACTTTTATAAATTATAAACTACACAATACTAATCGCAGCCATTCACTCACAGCCGAACCGGACAAACATTTTCATTTCCCGTAATGAGTGATTCAAACGGCCGGACCCGTGGGGCGTATCATTATCATTTCAAATTCAGTGTAAGTACATAAGATGGAGGTGTGAGTGTCCTATATGATTTTAAACATAAACAAACCTCGTTTTGACCTTTTAAACTGCTACTGCAAATATTGCCATGTTTCGGCAGAGGCTATTCAATTACATTTTCATCGAAAGAAAGTAGAAAACTATTTTCCTCACTAGATCAAAGACCAATGCTCTAAAATTTTGTAAGAGAAAAATTAACCTACTTGTTCTTACCAGCTAGCTCTAGCTCTTACTACTCTTGGTATTGACAAAAAAGCCAAAACGAGGACAATGGACAAATAACATAATATTAAATAAAGTTTCAATGGAAATAAAATCAAATATAACTATTTATGACTAACAGCTCAAGTAACACGTAAAGTTTGAACATTTATATACATTACTTAATTAAATCTCAATTTTTCATTAAAACTAATTTAACAATTAAAATAAAATACTGAACGATTACGATATAAGAATGTGTGAAGTAATATAATTTGAACAGATTTCTTTGCTCAAACTCAAACGAAATATAACAAAATATCACATATTAAACAATATAATAAATAATCTACTCAAAAAGTAATTGCATTATTGTATTTTTTTTTTCAAACTAATTGTCTGAAACGAATTTGTGTTAATTTACGACAAAATTAAATTATGTCACACGTGTGCCATAATATAGTGGCAAAACAGCAGAATCGAACAACATTTTGCTTTGTTGATCTGGCAGGGAAGTATTAAATGGCAGTTTCTATCTTAATCCAATGATAGTTATAAATCAATATTTATTATTTTAGGGTTCTAGCTTTAGCGCGTCGCACAATAGCGCAATGAAGACGGTCGCATTTTCATTGCGGTAAAGTGCAGTGTAGTGCACTGGAATGTAATATGTCATTTTTACTAACTTCAACCTTAGTCTTTCTTACTATGGTTGTATTTTTACTGTGCTAAAAGAGGTGCTTGCACACCTCTTTGCCGTCCCATTTTTGAATCGTCCATAATTTATCTGTGGCCTGTTATAAATCAATGATCTTAATCCATAAACGTGAAAGCTTTACAATCAAACTTGCTTTCGCATTTTATAATATTAGTTACAATAAACAACATCCAGAACACGTCCTTAATTTTAAACGAAACCTGTCAGAAAAGCGTAAAAATATGAACAGTACTACCTATGTTACTAAAAGTCCATGGGACCGTAAAATAATCAAATAATATGGCCTTATTTCTCTATGGCGAATTAAACAATCGAATGAGACGTGAATATAATTATATGCAATACACACAAAACACAATTCACGCAACAAATTTTACATAAGAAATTTTAATGTGTTGATATGTGCGGCTGTATATAGCACAAACGTATACAATTTTGAGCTCGTCAAATCGAGTTACACACATAATACACACGGGTTGAAATATGCGTTATAATTTATAACTACGCGCATCGCTCGCCAAATATCGCGAGTTAAAAAATAAATTGTAAAGTAGGTAGGTATATAAGGGTTAGATTGGTTAAGCCGCCTAAGGTTTCTGGTTTGGCCCGATTAACGACCTAAAACATTAGGTACATATCTGATATAACAATATTATATAATTGACTATGTAATTTATACAATAAACTATGCAATAAATATATTTAATCTTTCTTTATGGGGCTTCGAAAGCAGATTAATTTGAAAAACAACATTTTCTTTCATCTTTGGCTTGATTCCGAAAAAAACAAGAGCTACTACAATTGCCTTATACTAGTTATAGTTTGTTTGCAATAATGATTCTCTTAGAATAACTCGGTAGTTTGTTAAAATATACTTTTTAGGGAATTCATTCAAAAAACTGAATAAAACTTATGGAGGTTATGGAATATGTACCTCTTTTATACATCAATAAATTAGACACATACATTGTCTGATAAATACATGCATCCAATTAGAGGGAATAGTAACAATAGAACTAATAAATACCATAATATCACCCACAAAATGGAAGGATGAATAACGATAGACTAAGTCAGTGCTTAATACTAATTTTGATATTAATTTCTTTTCTATGCTATTTGGACGCACTATTATACAGGGTAATTTTTTGAGACGAAACAAACTTTTCCCAAAGAACATGCTACGGAAACCATTTATTTAAGTTTGTGTACTGACAAAAGAATAACCCAGTATACAAATATGTAATAATTAAAACATCAAATCGTTCGACTGTTACACCTAGTAAAGCTCGAAACCGATACACAGATATACGGGCGTCTCGCTCGCAACCTACCGTCAAATGGGAAACCAGCGTGCGTGAACGAGACAGCATCATTTCCCGGTCCACTCGCTGATGCGGCCGTTCTCAAACGCAAGGTTCTTCCGCGGCAAAGGGACTAGGGTGCCTCGCTTTACTATTCCCATTTCTTCGCCGGGGTAATACTGCAACGGAAAATTATCAAACTATTAAACATTATAATTTATAACCCTTCATGCAATATTAAATTTTTTTGTTATTTTGAAAGGTTACGACAAAAAAAGAAATATTATAGCAAAATGGCTATTTAAATTTTTGGAGACATTTAATGGACCTGTTAGCGAGGTCATGGCATAATTTTAGGCCGCACACAACCGTAAAAAATTTAAACATTTATTTACACGAAAAGACACATGCTTAAGATGCTTAAGTGAGAATATCTTTAAATCATGGAAAGGAAGCAATGAAACATTTTTAACTTATGAATTACAACAATTAGGACAGCTGATTTGTAGTAAAAAGATTGCTTGGATTACCTGGCACTGCGAGACAAACTTCAAAAGGTCCGAACAGATAAACTCATTGTCTTCTTTAATTTTTTCTAATCTGAAACAGTTGGAAACATGGTTAATATAACATAAATTTTACTAAATTTGAATTAGTTATAATATAATAGTAGGTATACTTACATTTCAGGCTTAGCTATTCTCTCTACTATACTATGGCATATTTTTTCGCACAGATCCTCGTCAAACAAAGGAATTCCAAACTGGAGATCAAGTATGGTCCATTTCTGAAACATGATACAAATTGGCGATTCAAATAAAGAAACTAAACATTAAAAAATCTTCTTGTAAGATCATAAAGCCGATCTCATAAGACAAGTGATTTAAAACTTTCGCTGTCACTATCATAACACTTATGTAACTCTAGCAAACATTTTAGGGTATATTGCACTAGCTTCCCGCCCCGTGGCTCCGCCCGCGTTAACAGTCTTTCCCGTGGGAATGAGGTATTTTCACGCGGTAAAAGGTAGCCTATGTGCTATTCGGACGTATATTATTGTAAAGTTTTAAAATCCGTTTTATTATACATCCACACATTCATCCTAACAAACTTTCGCGTTTATAATATTAGAAGGATTCAAATAAAAATACGTATTCACTAACATAATACGGTGGAAAAAATATTCACATGCATTTGTTTATTTTTTACAAAGACTAGTAATTTAAAAAAAAATCTCACCTCAGGACGGCAAGTCTCTTCATCGGAGTAATTATGCGCCGTATCGACCCCGCTGTCGCCCTCGGTGATCTCGGCCAGCTTGTCGCTGAGCCGCGAGAACATCGATATCGACTCCTCGGCCGGACTCAACAGATCGGACAACTGACTAATCGATTTATCGGTTTTCGTCTCCTCACTAGTTGGCGACACTATTTCGTCGAATTGTATGGATTCTTTTGACGTCTGTATGGATTGTTTGCGGGAGATTTCCTTGGCGTCTAGTTCTTCTATGCTGGTGGAGTTTGAATGTATGTGGATGAGGTCGTCGCTGTTGGCTATTGATTCTTTGCTCTGGTGAGTTGGGTTTTGTTCGTTTATAGCTAGACTGTCCAGTTCTTCGCACAGTAATTTGCCGCCTGAAAATAATAAAAATATATATGTGAATATAGAAATATACTGGTGGGACCAGGGAGCTAATGAAACGAGCTTTCTTGAGGACTACATGTTTATTACTGACTTACAATGACTAACAATTACACGATTCTTAATACCTACACTACACGCCCCAGCAAATAGAAAAAAAAATCAATATTCAATTGTATTTTTTTTTACATACTAAATAAAATTGATAGACATTCCATATTCTTACCTAAAAAAAAAAAGTTAAACATTATTTGTAATACAATTTTGTATTATTTTTATGAACTACTTTTTCTTTATTTTTATATAAAATGATTACATTAGGTGTTTCTTCTCTTATTACTACATATGGTCCTTTATATAGCGGATCAAGCTTACATCTATTTTCATTCTTTATTAATACTAAGTCCCCTTTTTTATAAACTATTGGATTAACATAATTATCATATCTTATTTTCCTAATATTCTTAGCATTACATAAATTCTCCTTTGCCTCCATCTGCGATTTTTGTATACGGTATTTAAGTTCATATGGATAACTTGAATAATTATACATCGGATCTAATGAATTTGTGAGATTACTAGGAATGTTACAAGGTTTTCCATAAACTAGCTCGAACGGACTATACTTAGTTTCACTATGTATAGTAGTATTGTAGGCGAAACACCAATATGGTAGCCAAGAACTCCATTCACGTGGTTCATTTTTCGTTTGAATTCTTAAATATGATATTAGATGTTTATGATTATTCTCCAAAGCGCCTATTGTCTCATGGTGATATGGAGTGGAAAATTTTGGATTTATATTTAAAATCTTACAAACCTGATTCATTGTTGACGAAATAAATTCTGTTCCCCTGTCGCTTAAAATTTCTCGCGGTATGCCGTACTGTAAAATAAAGTTATTAACTAATGTTGCAGCTATTGTCTCTGTTTCCTTGTTTACAAGTGGATAAGCCTGTATAAACTTAGTCAAGTTACATTGAACTGTTAGTATGTATACATAATTGTAGACATCTCTTTCGAGAGGACCTACGATATCTACGAGTATCCTATCGAAAGATGACCCACTGGTCTCCGTAATAACCATGGGTTCTTTTATGTATTTAAAGTGTTTTTGCCGTTGGCATTGATCACACTTTCTTACAAAATCTGTCACATCCTTTTCCATTCCTGTCCAAAAATATTTTTGCTTAATATTATTAATCATTCGTCTTATCCCAGCATGTCCACCTGTGGCCAGCAAGTGGTAGTCATTTAAAATAACGCGTTTGTCATCATTATGTATTATTTTCCTTACTCCTCGTAAAACATTTAATCTCAGTCCGGACCATTGTTTACATTGATTTACACATTTACTTATATCTTTTATTATTTCCTTATTTTCTTCAGTACGTACTATAATTAATTCATTAATTTTTATTTTCTTACATATCAAACACAGATCCCTCGCAAAGACACTTCGTGTACATTGTGATTGGGTTTCCGGTTTTACATATATTATCTTTTCTTTTTCTATATACGCAAAATACTTATTTTGTTCGGTTATATCTCTCTGACATTGTTTCCATCTCCTTTCATCAATTAATACTAACTCCACATAATCCTTCGGTTTTCTGAGAACTTCCACAACTCTTGGTTGATCAGACCAGTCGTTCTTAGAAACCTCACCTGCCGTCGGGTTGTGTGTTACTTGGTTTAATTTCTTATGCTGCGCTCTTGTCATTACCATCGCGATATTTACATTCATCTCTTTTAACTCGTCACTTGTTACTCGGATACGTGATAGCGCGTCTGCAGCTACGTTATCACGCCCCCTGACATACTCAACTACATAATCGTATTCTTCAAGCTGTAACCTAAATTTTAACAATCTACTTGATGGATTTGTCATACTGTATAATGAAATTAGTGGTTTGTGATCGGTTTCTATGATAAATTTCCTGCCATATAAATATGGGCGAAAATACTTTATAGACCAAACAATTGATAACAACTCTTTTTCAACTGTCGGATAATTACGCTCAGCTTTATTGAGCGTACGACTTGCATACGCCACTGGTCGGCGGTCTTGGTTACACAGAACGGATCCGATTGCATACCCAGAAGCGTCGGTTTGTAATATGAAAGTATTGTTTTGTTCTAATATTGGATATTGAAGTAAAGGTGGTGATAATAATGAATGTTTGATTTTATTAAATGCTTCTTGACACTCTTTGTCCCACTGAAAATTTATATTTTTTCGACAAAGTTTATTGAGAGGTATACATATTAATGCAAAACGAGGTATGAATTTTCGGTAATAGTTCGCAAATGCTACGAACCTTTTTATTTCTTCGGGTGTTTTTGGCTCCGGATAGTTTTCGATTACTTTTGTCTTGTTAGGATCGGGACGTATACCTTCTCCCGAAACAACGTGTCCTAAATAAAGTAACTCTTTCTGCAAAAACATACATTTCGTTGGATTAAGTTTTAAATTTACTGCTCGGAGTCTTTCAAAAATGTGGATTAAATTTCGATTATGTTGCATTAAATTCCTTCCATAACATACTAAATCATCCAAATAAATTAAGCACTTGTCATAATTCAAACCTGACATTGCTACCGTCATAGCTCTGGAGAATGCATTCGGACTCGTTTTCAAACCCATAGGCATTCGCTTCATCTGATATTGGCCTGTGTGTGTAGTAAATGCGGTATATTTTCTACTATCTGGATCTAATGATAATTGATAATAGGACTGATATAAATCTAAATGAGAAAAATACATTGAACCGGATAACGCGTCTAAAATATCAGTAATATTGGGCAGTGGAAATTTGTCATCAGTTATTCGGTCATTAAGTTTTCTGAAATCGATCACTAACCTCCATTTCTTTTCTTTATTATCAGATTTTTTCGGCACTAATAAAACTGGGCTAGACCATTCACTTGCTGCTGGCTCAATAATATCGCTATCTAGCATGTCTTGTGTCTGACGATCTATCTCTGCTCTCTGTGTATAAGGCAAGCGATAAGGTTTTGTATATACAGGGTCTTTTTGTTTTAAATGAATTGAATGTGTATAAATATTAGTTGCTGTCAACCTATCTCCTTTTAAATGAAAGACATCAGAATATTTTGCACAAATATTTTCTATACTCTTCCTTTCTTCTAAATTTAACGTTTCTAATTTTAACTCTTCAAACATTCTTCGTACTCTATTTCCGTCACTTTCTTCCCTCTCATAATCACACATTACATATTCTGATAAGAACTCTATCTCTGGGTTAAAATAACTTAAATTGACTTCTTCTTGCCGTGTGTTTAATACTTGTATTCTAATTTTTCCATTTTTCGGTTGGCTTATACAACCCGCTATGAAAACTCCTTCACACAATTGCTTAGGTATCACCACACAATCTCCTTGCATACATGTTTTTACGAAATAAAATTTCTCACAACGAGGCGGGATGTTCAAATAACTGTTTTTTCCTATTGAACCAGAATTAATTGGTATAGTTATTTTTTCGCCTTCACATGACTTTAAGGACACAATATTTGACTCATAATTTATTACTGCACTATACTTTTGTAAAAAATCTTGTCCTAAAATTCCGTGTTTCGGTAATGTTATATTTTCTATTACATGAAATTTGTGTCTAAACTCTATATTTTGTATTTGTAGTGATAAGTAAATATAACCTTTTGTTTTTATTTGTCCACCTATTCCGTTTATTTGTATAGTTTCATTATGTATAGGTAGATGTTGGACCGCTTCATATTTCACTACTGATAACGAAGCACCCGTGTCTATCATCCATTTATGATTTATGTTATTTATTGTTGAGTCAATACTATTAAATGCATTTATAAATTCAGTCTCGAAAAAACTGGTTATTGGATGAGCCTGGAGTCATGTATTGATTTGGATCAATAACTGTGTGTGAGTGACCTTCGTACATTGTACCTTGATCTTGGTTTTCCATGTAGTGTACGCCTCGACCTCTGAAAGACGTACGAGCTCGGCTGTAATAACCTCTACCGTTTTGTGGTCCAAAATTTTGTTTTCGGCCACCCATACATCCTGACCTTGGATTTGCAGGCCTCCAATTCTGTCCAAACTGATATCGCGGTTGATAAGTACCGTAATGTTGTCCCCTAGGCGCGGCTGCTCCTCGTATCTGTGGATTTTGCACATACCTGCCCCTAGTTCCAGTATGTACTCGGCCTCCTCGACGAGCATGGAACATCGTTTCCCGCGGCTCACTACGCGACGACACTATCTCTTCGTCCTTCGCCGCCCGAATCACATCCTTGAGAGCCTCATAGTTACGCGCTGCTAAAATTACACTTAAATTTTTATTACGTAAACCATCTGTAAAGCGCTGTACCGCAAGCTTCTCATTTATCGGTTTTAATATGTTAAATGCTGATGTGTTTCCGTCAGCTTGAGATACAGTCAGCTGCACAAATAGTTCTTCCAATGATTTTCCATACTCCTCAATAGAACGTGTACCCTGTGTGGTGCCTACTAACTGTGTGTGCAAGGCTGTACTTGACTTTTTCGTTAAAAGATGTTTTTTCATATCGACTACTAAATTAGCACATGAGTTATAATCTGTGTTTAATCGCAACTTTGCACTTTCAGACAGACGTGTTTTTAATATAAATTTAATGAGAACACTCTGTTCTGTAGTGTCTATCATTGTACTATACAGTTCAATAGAATCAATAATGCGCTTTGTAGTATCCTCAGAACCATCCATTACCGGTATTAAACTTACCGCGGTCTTTAAATCGAACTTCGCCATTTTATTGGTGTTTCCTCTACTATATTCGTTAATTTTTTTATACAAACTTTCAATATCATCACATATGAGAGATATTTCTTCTCCCTCTTGTGGTCCTATCTGTTCTAACTCGAACCCTAAAACGTCACTTTCTAAAACAGTCAAATATTCTTTATGTAACTTTTCTACCTCACTGTACTTTGCTTGACCAACTGGTTGATTCCTTTTTTCTGGTCCCAACTTTTTAATGCTCTCTTTTAATTGTTGTAACTCTATGCATATTTCTTTAAGTCGATTGCTAGCCATCACATAACAACCATTTTATAATGTTATATTGGTTTCCTAATAGATACAAAACAACACAACAAATATGTCACTTAAAAAAGTAATAAAATAAAGTCTTATGTTACGATATACCTACGTAAATAATTTCGCCGTTTTAATGAAATACCTCAAGCTTCTATTAAACTACATAGTTATTCACTGCATTTTATTAAATGAATCACTCGCACTTGCACATCACCACTTACGATTATTTAGGTATTCGCTTTGCGATACCGGAGATGATGACGGCGGCGATGACCACACGCTTCTGACGATGATGACTTAGGCCGGCTGACCCGAACCTTGGCCCGAGCCTGAGCCTGAGCCTGAACCTGAGCGCGTCTCACGCTCGCGCGCTTCCCTGAATCGCCGACTTACAGAACGACGGATGGCATCCTCTCGTAGCATTTCACGCATCCAAGAAGCGTGGCATCTCTTGTAAATTCGATAAACGATGCTCAATAATCCGGCCAGTAGCACAATGGCTATTATCATCATTAAAATGTTCATCGTGGACACATGGAACTTCAGTTCGTCTATTTGGGCGTTGTTGTTACCACCTGCTGTCTGCGGGATAATAATGTCCTCTTTTTCGACCTTTGATTGACACATGATGATGATTTTTCCACAATATTTCCAATAAAAAAAAGAAGAACGCACGTGCTACATTTTCTAATTTATTTCACTGTCCAACACGTACACACTCATCACTCGACCATTATTACAAAGTTCACAGAATATTCCCTGTAATTGGAAACGCTCAGTCCGCTATATGATACAAAAATCCGCCGCGTTAGCTGGCAGTGGTCGCCATATACTGGTGGGACCAGGGAGCTAATGAAACGAGCTTTCTTGAGGACTACATGTTTATTACTGACTTACAATGACTAACAATTACACGATTCTTAATACCTACACTACAGAAATAACCGACCGTTAACAACAGTTGTTTTAAGTGACAGCAGGGGGGTTTCACTCGGAAGAATAGGTATGAGTGGCGGAAATGTCGGCCCGGCCGACAAAAGGCAGGGCCATGGTCTAAAAAAGCAAGGTCTAAGGACTGTCAAACTTGACACAAGGCTGAATTTTTTGCCAAGGATTACATTATCATCCTGTATAACTAACCTTAAAGTAAAAAAACAATTTTGGGAGGCATAGAGCACTTTTTTTTTTTTAGTTGACCTATGCTTGTGTCGAAAAGGTACGACCAATCAAGCTTCACCGGACTTGTGGCGTAGAGCACGCGTGTCACTTCCGCGCCTTTATGCCAATCGTAAGCAGATATAAAATGCTTTCGTAGTGTTTTGACACTGATAGCGCGTCGTGACGAATCTGGCTATTGAGCATACTTATGTGCTTACAGTGCACACTTGGTTATGCGTGCTCTATTCTTCCCAGAATTTCTTTTATTTATACTCTACTAGCGACCAGCCCCAGCTCCGCACGGGAAAATGGTTATTGTGGGTTATCCTTAAGTATATTATGCATGTATTATACATATAAGCCTTCCTGTTGAATCACTCTATCTACTAAAAAAACCGCATCAAATCAGTTGTGTAGTTTTAAATATTTAAGCATACATATAGGGATATAGGGACAGAGAAAACGACTTTGTTTTATACTATGTAGTGTAGTATAACCTTCTAGAGTGGTGAAGCCGTTGGCGGGCGAGGCGGTGTGGCTGTCGCTGCTGGGCGTGACTGCGAAGTGCGACTCGTTGGGCGACCGCAGCCCCGCCGCGAGCGCGCCCTCCGACCGGTCCGTCGACTCGTTGGACGACAGAGACACCTCGCTCACCGGCTTCGCCATGCCGCATACGTCTTTCTTCCTTCGAGGTGGCACTGTGCATTGAAAAAGAACAGATTTAAAATATAGTGTAGAATATTAATAAAGCGAAATACACTTTACGGTACAAACGTTTAGTGAAAATTCAAGAAAAAAATATAAAAGAAAATCCATATTTTTTTATCGTAATAGTTATTTCTCGTGATTTCGTTCAACAACTTGCAATACTGACTTGACTTGCACTTGATAATAAAATGTCTATCCAACCATTATAGCGTAATACATAGAACAGACAGAGATATAAACATAGATCTGTTTGTTTTATCTTATTTCAGCAGTGGACTATTCAAGCTAAGTAGATAGTTCAAGTATATAATGTGCATGTGCATTTGTGTGTGTGTGTGTTACCCAGCTGCACGTGTGTGTCGGGCCGCGCACAGCCCAGGTCGGGCACCCCGATGTCCGCCAGGGTGACGCAGCCCGCCGACCGCTGTGTGTGTGTGTGTGTGTTACCCAGCTGCACGTGTGTCTCGGGCCGCGCACAGCCCAGGTCGGGCACCCCGATGTCCGCCAGGGTGACGCAGCCCGCCGACCGCTGTGTGTGTGTGTGTGTGTGTGTGTTACCCAGCTGCACGTGTGTCTCGGGCCGCGCACAGCCCAGGTCGGGCACCCCGATGTCCGCCAGGGTGACGCAGCCCGCCGACCGCTGTGTGTGTGTGTGTGTGTGTGTGTGTTACCCAGCTGCACGTGTGTCTCGGGCCGCGCACAGCCCAGGTCGGGCACCCCGATGTCCGCCAGGGTGACGCAGCCCGCCGACCGCTGTGTGTGTGTGTGTGTGTGTTACCCAGCTGCACGTGTGTGTCGGGCCGCGCACAGCCCAGGTCGGGCACCCCGATGTCCGCCAGGGTGACGCAGCCCGCCGACCGCTGTGTGTGTGTGTTACCCAGCTGCACGTGTGTGTCGGGCCGCGCACAGCCCAGGTCGGGCACCCCGATGTCCGCCAGGGTGACGCAGCCCGCCGACCGCTGTGTGTGTGTGTTACCCAGCTGCACGTGTGTGTCGGGCCGCGCACAGCCCAGGTCGGGCACCCCGATGTCCGCCAGGGTGACGCAGCCCGCCGACCGCTGTGTGTGTGTTGTGTTACCCAGCTGCACGTGTGTGTCGGGCCGCGCACAGCCCAGGTCGGGCACCCCGATGTCCGCCAGGGTGACGCAGCCCGCCGACCGCTGTGTGTGTGTGTGTGTGTGTGTTACCCAGCTGCACGTGTGTGTCGGGCCGCGCACAGCCCAGGTCGGGCACCCCGATGTCCGCCAGGGTGACGCAGCCCGCCGACCGCTGTGTGTGTGTGTGTGTGTGTGTGTGTTACCCAGCTGCACGTGTGTGCTCGGGCCGCGCACAGCCCAGGTCGGGCACCCCGATGTCCGCCAGGGTGACGCAGCCCGCCGACCGCTGTGTGTGTGTGTGTGTGTGTGTGTGTTACCCAGCTGCACGTGTGTCTCGGGCCGCGCACAGCCCAGGTCGGGCACCCCGATGTCCGCCAGGGTGACGCAGCCCGCCGACCGCTGTGTGTGTGTGTGTGTGTTACCCAGCTGCACGTGTGTGTCGGGCCGCGCACAGCCCAGGTCGGGCACCCCGATGTCCGCCAGGGTGACGCAGCCCGCCGACCGCTGTGTGTGTGTGTGTGTGTGTGTTACCCAGCTGCACGTGTGTCTCGGGCCGCGCACAGCCCAGGTCGGGCACCCCGATGTCCGCCAGGGTGACGCAGCCCGCCGACCGCTGTGTGTGTGTGTGTGTGTTACCCAG